>JANHGO010000044.1:27634546-27727102 GCA_024606505.1 Aquila spilogaster | reverse complement strand
CTGTGTGTGTTTGCATGTGAATTTATTCAGTTGTTGCTACCTGAAATGAGATGATTATTTCAGAATGTTAAAAGTAAGAAACAGTTGCTGTGTTTTGCCCTAGAAAATGGTGTTGGTTCAATCCATCTGCAGCAGATGTTGTCAGTGTGGATGCTAGGCTGTCCCCTCTCATCCTCACGCACACACGGCACATGCAGCAGTGAGCATACATGTGCAGACTTCTGCGTGCATTTGTGAATATTTGTGTATATTTATCTCTATGTATGCAGGGAAACAAATACATTAAAACACATGTGCATATGTTTTCCTTCCCAGATATATTTTGAAAAATATGAGTCAGCAGCAGGCAGGAACATATTATGTAATCTCTGGGAGTGAAGAAGACCTTGCAATTATTAGGAGGCAGGCTCGCTGCGAGCAGAGCTTCTTAACATCACTTTGTTAGCCCACGTCAGGGTGTGCCTCTCTGTCAAGTGGCCTTATTTTCATCAGATGCAGTTGCATCCGGTTCAGAAATGTAGTTCCAGCGCCTTGGCTTTTGTTGTATTTTTAAAACAAGCAGCAACAAGAGCAGAACCTCAGCTCTGCGTTGAGGATGACTTTTCTCCTCTTCCTTAGCCTGTTTTTCTGCAAGGACTCTGCGATTTTCCTTTCTGGTTCCCCCCGCTCGCCACCTCTCTCTGTTTTCTCTAAAATCTCAGCACTGAGAGAAATTGCACAAGAGTGCAGCTGGAAATAAACGCTGCCCCCTCCACCTCCGCTCTGCTCGTGGCCGCCCACCTCCACTGCCTACGCCAACGGGATGAAGTCAACATCCACTTTTAGCCTCCGTCTCCTGCTCTCACAGCTCCCTGCGAGCTCCCTCCCAGTGCTGTGCAGAGCGTGCTGGCTGGAATTCGGACAGGGAGAAGCCCCATACCAGCAGCTGTAGGAGCACTCCTTCAGCACCAACAATTGTGGTACGCTGTGGTGTAAAGGGATGGGAGAGGATGATGTTTTTCTTCTGTATTTGGAGCATCACGAATCATGGCGCTAACAAAAGCCAAGCGAGGTGGATCCAGCTTGAGTTGGAGGGTGGTGACACTGGGGGCTTCAGCCCTGTGCCCTGTGCTGGTCGGGTACCCTGGAGGAGCGGGGCATTGGGTGCTCTCGCCTGCTGGCAGTGCTGTACCACTGTTCCTTTGTCTCTCATGCAGGGCTTTATTCCAGGCTGCATTTCTGAAGATAGTTCAGAAGCCTGGGAGGGGAATAGGCAGTGGCGGAGTTGAAGGAAGTAAAGGAAAGGACTTGTTTGCTTATTTTTAATTTGTCCAATAAAACCAAAGGTTTTGAACCACTTTCATCTCCCAGGGCGCTGCAACAGTTCCGCTGTGGCTAAGCTGGTGGTCACCTTTCAAGCCAAGGGAACGCTCTGTTGTGGTTTTAAAATAGGAAAGCCATCCCAAGGAGGCAGTAAATTGCAGCGCTGGCTGAAACCAGGAGTGCAGGGAGCTCCGTGCACTGTCTGGGATAGCGTCTGAGAGACAGGCTGCACAGAAAATTGTGAGAGACACAATAATTGATGGTGATGGAATAACCTGTTTATCCAGAGCCCTCTGTCTTCACCCCTATTAGCTAGGGGGTTTCTGATGCTCGGAGACATGAGAATTTGAATCTCCTGTATTTTTAAAACCGCAAAAGCCTCTGCTCTAACCAGGAGATTCTCATGAGCTCAGCAGAGGTGATGCGCTCATCAGTTCCCCTCCATTAGGGCTCTGCATTTTATTCTTTGTTTTTCCTTCTGTAAAACGTGCGGAAGGAAATTGCCCTTTCTTGTTAAATGATTTGACAGTGGAGGATGGAAAACACTGTGTCCAAGGTAGGTGTGATTATAGCAGAGCGAGGATTGCCGAAAAATGTGCTAGGTCAGCTTGCTCTGCTCTTTGCAGGCAAAGAGGAGAGAAGGAGGTGGGCTCCTCAGGAGCCTCTGCAGCTCGGGGTCCTGGTTATTGATAGCTAAAAGCAACCTCATGATTTCCACCTGAGATCCTAACAGCAATGCCCAATGAAGGGTTAGGGCAACAGTACTGCTGCCAGTGATTTCCACCAAAGATTAATTTGGGCTCAGATATTTTGCATACACAACATCAGGCTGCGTTCTTACTATTTCCAATGTTTTGACCAGCATTCAATTAGATGAGGTCTCGATACCTCTTTAAAGCCTCCAATCATTACTCATTAGTAACACAATTCCTCCCTGTTTTTAATTGATCCCAATTAGGCTTTTCTGTTTCTCTGTATTTTTGTACAGTGAGGAAATTAAGCTACATTCAGAAGAAATACTAAAGTAAAAGCAGCGGCTTTGCAGTTGTAGCTTCCCAGCCTTTCGTGGCATAAACTCCAGGGCAGAACCGTTCACAGTAACCAACAACCCCTTCCTCAGAGCCAGTAATAAGGTACAGGAAAGGCTCGCAGTGCACAAATGAATGGCACAGAAGCCACTCAAGGCTGTCCAGCCCTGCTCTGGATGGTAGGATCCCTCTGCCAGACAGACTGTCTCTCTGCCAGAGTGACACAGGTTCATGGCTTTCTTCCCCAGTATTTCCTGTTAGAGCTTCCGTGTCTGACCACCCTCTCCCCAGAAGGAAGGCTGTTCCCTGGGGCGTGTTCCCTCCTGGTTTGTCAGACCTGGCAGGATGTCTGTAGTGGTATGTCTGTAGTGGTTAGTCTCAGATGGTCACGAAAGACTTCCACTCGGTCCTTTGA
Source organism: Aquila spilogaster (assembly GCA_024606505.1). Classification (NCBI taxonomy): domain Eukaryota; kingdom Metazoa; phylum Chordata; class Aves; order Accipitriformes; family Accipitridae; genus Aquila; species Aquila spilogaster. The sequence continues at coordinate 27,724,357 of JANHGO010000044.1, read as the reverse complement.
ACAGTTCACCCACAGCTGAAAACACCTCACCACCACAAGCAGTGGTTTTGGCTTTCCTTTTTTTCCCTCTTTTTTTCCTTCCTGTTTTTACTGCAGACGGTTTCACCTTTGTGGTTTTTTTTCCAGCTGATGTTGAAATTCAAGTAATAATACTTGACGTTCTTCATTCCAGAATCTTCAGAACGTTTTCTGAAGTTGGGTTGCTTAAAAGCCTTTGTGCTTAATAAATACTCGAGTACTTTTCCTATTTTATAATGAAAATAGGTGCCTGAAAACCCTCAAAAGTCAGCTGAAGATCAAAGCCTTGGGACTGTCAGCAGTTTTGTGTATTATCCACGGGAGTGATACAGGTGTAAGGTTGTGTAGGGTGAATGCAAAGGGAGTGGTAAGAACCCAGTGTGTCTGTAAAAGTGAACCCCAGTGCTTTTGAGAGCTGTGCCTGGTGGCTGACACTCCTGCTGCTGCCCTGGCTGGAAGTCCCTTGAATTATTATCTTATTTTTATGTCCATCCCTAGGTAGTAATGGCCAGTAAGTGGCTGGAGTGGGGTAGCAGTGGCCTTGTCCTTATCAGTGGCAGCTGGGATGGCTTACAAGCTCTTGAGAAGAACGAAGCTGTTTTCACATTGTCCATCCTCATGGTTTTCCTCCCTTCCTGTGATTTATTAGCAGGAACCAGGACAATAGATGGAGATTTGTGTCCTTGGAGGCACGGAACAAAGGCATCCTGAGGGTCCAGGGCGGTTTGCAATGCAGTTGCCTCATGCTCAGATGTTTGTGGGTTTTCTCAGCAGCTGCAGTCAGTGCCCACAGCGGGTGTTTGCACCCCTGGCCAGCTACTCACAGGGGAGTGCTATGAGGCTGTCTGAGCTACCAACAGTATCATCCTTCTCGTAGTAAAACATAAACATGGTTGGATGTGGGGCAGATTGGCCAGAAGAATGAAAACGAAGAAGATAGCTAAAATCCAGAGGGTGGCTGGTGAGCTGTGAAAGGATCTAGAAAGCAGAGATGCAGAAGTAAAATCTGTAACCAAAACAGTGTTTTTACAGCATTTTATAACTCATTTTAATTACAATCCATCTGGAAATCTATTTGAGGCAAGAAATCAATTCAGAATTGTAGAGGAAAGTGTTGGACTTCCAGATGTTTGTAGCTTTCTGGATTGCTATGGATTGCTTCCTTGCAGATGATTTGCCTTCTTGCAGAGGGCTCGGAATGGCTCCTCCTTGTTGCAGGTGGGCTAGAAAGTGCAGTGTCCTGAGGCTTTCTCCTGTGAGCTTTTCCTCTTGTTTTGTCTTGAAGGAACATTGTGAGGGAGCCGTACTGGTGAGCACAGTGGCTTTGGAAGGTAGGAGCCCTCGGCTTTGTGTGGGATAATCCCAAATTGCAGAGGACTATGCTGCATCTGCCAGGCTGGGCTCCTGTTTGTGTGAGTGATAGTGCTGGGGCATCGAGTGCTGCTCATTCTGATTGCTTCTTTGCAATATGCTGGAGCGTTTCGTGCAGTCGAGGTATTATGGCTGCACAAACAGCTGGTATTTATTGTCCTCCGTATATGTTCTCAACCTACTTAAGATGTTGGTGGAAGTCTGTCAATGTTAGAGGCTTCTGGTGTCTGGCAGGATATGGTGCGTTTTTCTTGGCGTTATTAAATCGTGAATTTAATAGATGTCAGCAGTGTCATTCCCAGCGGTCCCTTGAAAGGCCATTGCAGTGCACCTGACATTTCTCTTGTGCGTGGTGGCATTCCTAAGGAGGTTTTACCTTGTTCCTTGTGCATTCTGAGTGTTCAGACTGCCCTTGGTGATGGGCATTGAATCCAGTTCTTTGCAAGTGCTGTGGTAGTGATGTGTTGAGGCAGAGCTCAGCTGTGCAGGACGAGCATCCTGCTCCCCTGGAGCCAGCCTGGGCACCCCATTTCTCGTGGGCTACCAGGAGCTGCTGCCTTCCTTCCCAAACTCTCCCTTTGTTCTGCCTTGTACAAATTCCTAACCTCAGAGAGCCTTCCACTCCCAGAACGTCCCTTGCACCGCGGTCTGCTCCTGCCTCTATTGCTGTCTTGGGAGCAGATCTGACAGCCAGATGTTAGATTTCCCAGAAGGATGGCACAAAGCACAAGCAATTGACTCCAGATATGTGATATTTCCTCTGCCCTCACTCCAAGTGTGTTTCCCTTGCCTCACCTCTGTAGGGCCGGCCTTACCAGAAACGTGTCTTTCCGCATTCTGCCCCATCTGGGGGATGCTGGTGCTTCACAATGTTATTTACCAGGAGTTGTGCTGACCTCCCCACTTGGGCGTGGAGGAAATTTCCCTCATGGGACAGCCCAGCATGGTTCAGCCAATGAGTCTCTTCATATTAGTGATGGATGCAGTCCGTAGCCCTTGTTTCTGCTGACAGGGTATTAAACACATTTGCATTTTAAGTACCGTCTCAGAGCAAAGGAGTGAAATGGGGAGAAGGTTTGCAGTAGCTTCAGTGTAAATCTGGAGAGATGGCAGCACAGAGAAAGCACCCACAAGCTGAGGAGGAGGCGAGGGAAGAGGAGATGTGTAGGCTTTTGCAAACAGATGAAGTGCACATAAAAGAGGGAGAAGGATATGATGCAGGGGGTAAAACCAATTACAGAGGAGTGGTGTTATGAAGTGAATACTGGGGCTGGAAATTGGAATTTAGGATGTGCAGAAAATAGAATCCATTAGGCTATGAGTTTGTGTTTCTGAAAGATAACGGAGATGTTTCACATGGGATAGGGGTGATTAGGCTGGAGAAAATACTGAGAACAGGTACTCAAGGGGACTGTCTTCCTTTGGCCTGAAGCAGAACAGATGATTCAAATATGGTTTTCTGACCACACAGTCCCCTGAATTGCATACAGGCAGCACTGCTTAATGAATGGGCAGCACCGGCAGGATTTGCACAAAATGAAGTTTATTCTAGTGATAACTGCAGAGGGGAGCAACAGAGCTCCCAAAGACAGATGGATTCATGAGGAGAAGGGCTCTGGAAACAGGCCGTTGGTACCACTGGAGCAGAGATGAAGGGAGTGTTTTATTATTATTACCTGGAGTGGATTCAAGCTCCAGCAGACAGTAGGATTTGCCAGTTAGTGCTAGAAAGCTGAGCACTGGAGGCTTGTGCGCTGGTCAGTCCCATCCATAGCTGACTACGGGGTCCTGTGTCTGCTAGAGCTGTGTGAATGCAAAATGACTGGTTAAGGAAAAATCCAGAATTTGGTTTGGTGGTTCAGCCAATAAAGGTTGTGCATATAGGTGCTAGGAGGTAATGCCGTGAATAGGTCTTGGTTTTGGCACCAGACCTAAACAAGAAACGAGATATTTCATGGGCTGGAATCGGTGTTTTGATTACTGCTTGTGGAAGATTCATAGAGGTTGATTTGGCTGTAAGAAAAGGATTTCTCTTGGCAGCTCAGCAGTCTGTTCCAAACCTTCCTGATCTCTTCAGTGTAGTCAGAAGTCCCCTGGATTTATGGATGACCTTAGAAAGCACAAGCTGTGTTTGGTTAGCTGACCTGTGTTGGAGATGCAGGACTGCAGAGGCTTATCTGTGTCCAGCAGCCTCAGAATCCTGTATTTATCAGGTTCTTCTTATACCAGAGAAAGGCACAAAATAAAATATAAAACCACCTTAATTCTTAGATATTGCTGTCCCGTCCTGTGCTATTGGTTCATAAACTCTTTCTCCGCAAATAGAGGACAGACTTCCCCCCCTATTTTCTTTATGTATGTTATCACTTTAGTATATAGTAACACTTTAAAACTGTGAGCTGAAACCCCAGGGCTCTTGCTAATCCTGATGGACTTAATTGGGGAGAACACTGGGAAGGGATTCTGGGAGCTTGGAAATGAGTCCAAGAGCATGGAAACCATGAACCAGATTCTCAGTTGACTAAGGGTTGGCTTTTGAGCTTTTCTATTTGCTCGAAGGTCACAAGATTCTTGTTGCTGTCACAGATTTTAAGTTTTCGCCTTGGATATCAGATATTGAAATCAGAAATCAATAGCTTAAACCTATCCACTTTCAGGATAATCATTTTGAAATAAGTGTGCAACCAGTCTCTGCAGAAGAAGATAAAGGTGTAATCTCTTGGGAGTTTGCATTAATGAGTACAGCTGGACATTTGCCTACTCCCAAAGCATTTGTAAAGTGGACTCATTACCTTTTCAGCTCTAAGAAAAGGCTTTTTTTAAACACCTGTTGTAGTTAAAAGCAAATAAAATGGAATAGTTATTTGCTGTTGCATGCTCCCAAACACACCTAACGTGCAGCAAGACTGATTTACAGCCGCACACATCAGCAGTCATATGCACAGACCTGCACAAAATACCATGGTTGTGTGGGTGTGTAATCACATACATAGAGCAGTGTACGAGTGACCCTTTCTGTGTGCCAGGAATCTGTGCAGCTTCAGAGAGCCAAATATTAGATACATTACTGCTTTGGAGTTTGGACACATCATCTTCTTACGTAGTTTCTTGTGTCTATGGTTATTGCATGTACAGAGACCTCTGCTGCTCACAGGTTTACAGGGAGACGCCTGCCCACTCTGACTCAGACCGGTGGCATTTTATTGTTGCTTTGAAGGCTATAAAAAACCCCGGCCTTTATCCAAAAGGAGCTCCAATAGCATTAAACTCATTTCCTTTACATCAAACCACTAAACTCATCAATAGCAATCTCACACTCCTCCAGGGAGCACAAAGGCACTTTGGATTTGACACCCTCAATCGCCTAGTGGTAAATAGGTCATTACTAATACAATAGCAGTAATAAAGCATGAGGCATGAATGCGGAGACTTAGGAATGGTGGTGTTTGAGGTCCCTTTTCTTTGGCAGCAGATACTGTTGGCAGTGCAGCAGAATGATTGAGGTATGGTTTGTTCATTACTTCATGGAATCAAAGAACAGCATCTTTCCGCAGGCTTGCATGTGGGCATTGCAAAATGCCCAGATCCTTTGGTGCCTCTGCGGTTACTTCTTGTAGCTAATGTGAGCTAAGAGGAGACAAAGCCAAGCCCGGCCAGATCCTGTTGCTGCAGACTGCAGCTCTAACCAGTTTGAGAGCCTTTTCCCAGCAAGCTGCTCTCGGAGCCCTTGTTTTTTCCAGCAGGAGTGTCACGTGCGATACAGAGGGACTCAAAGGGGCCAGTTTTACCTTTAAAGTCTAGGTTTAATTTTTTTCCGTGGGGAAAAAAAAATGTGTTTCGACAGTTTGTCACATCGGCTCAGCCTGCCGTGTCGTGGGCAGTGAAGTGTTAGGAAGGAAAAGCAAAAAGTATTTTGATGAAGGATCAAATCAACTCACTCATGTTTTGTGAGCATCTCCCGTGCTGACCTTGGTCCGTGCAGACGCACGTCGGCTCTCCTGACTGTGGCGGAGTTTTTGGCGGTGCCAGGCGGGATTCAGGGAGATCTGGGGAAAGGTTTTGAAGGGGATTTGCTGAGTGCTTTGCAGCAGAAATGTTTTGCCATCTTCTCCTGAATTGAAGTCTCCATCATGTGTTTATTTTTGAACTGAGGAGGAGGGAAAGAGGGAGGTATCATCATCAAGCGTTTTTATAGCCATGCAGAGTGGGGAGGGCACAGGCTGCGTATCGCAGGAGCCCTTCAATCTCTACTCACGTTCAAGAGAAGAACAAAATCGGTCTCTCCTGTGTGTGTGTTTTTTTCACTTGACAAACATTTAATTATTGTACCTTCATGCAGCTGATGAATCAACGGAGAGAAATACAGAAGATAATGTGCTTCTATTTTTATACCCTATACTAATGAGGCTCAGACTAAAATTTCCCCGTGTGATTGGCTGAGGCAAGGTAGGAAAAATTCAGAGGGAGAGGAGGAGAGAGCAGGATGCTAAACATTTAGCAGCGTGCATGTATGCAGCTTGGAGAAAACGTGCACCGCCTTAGCAAAGCGGAGCACTGGGAAAGTATGAAGAGAAGCATTTTATTCATAGAAAATTATCTCTAGGGGATGGTCTTCTCAGGCAGAGCTATGGCGTGGGGTGGAGGCAGCGGTGTCAGGACTGCTGCTGGCTCTTGTTCCTTGGCACAGCTGCAGCAGGGCTGCCTGCGCACCAGGGCTGTGCTGCACAGCCCCTGGTCACCTGCGTGATCTCACCTGTGTGCTGCAAACCATCGTCTTGGCCTTGGCAGCCTTCAGAGACTCCATCAAAGTCATTAACATGTCCTGTTAGTGACATACAGCTGCGTGCAGCCTGCTAGCAAACACGAAGGAGAGGAATACAATAGAGCAGATGATCAAAGAGCGCAAAAATACATGGTGCCTTTACTATCGGTGGAGAAATAGTTGCAGAGGAGAGTGCGGGTAGCAGTGCTGGGGCTCACAGCTGGCCTGTGTAACCATGTTTATCTCAAATGAATGCAGTGTGTGACACTGCAGTGGCTCATACCTCCTAAGCGCCTTAACTGGGTGCTTGGTAGCACCCGGTGAGCTCAGGGCTCGTTGCCCAGGCTTAGCCTCAGTGCGCCGTTGTGGTTTGGCACCGATAAACATCAGGCCCAGGGGATCTGATAGCACTCTGTTGAGCAGTTTCAATCCTAGGCAGCAGAGATTTGGCCTTGCTGCTTGAAATCTAGGCTGTGCTGGGAGTCAGCCTGGCAGTTCAGTTTGCAGCTATGATGGAATAGGAAATGAGATCAGGGTCGTGTATGGAGCTGCCTGGTTGATGGGAGGAACTGCTCCTAAACTGCCCAACTGCTTCTGAAAGGTACAAATCAAAGGTCTGAGGGTTTGACGTTTTCTTTCATGGAAAAGAGAGGGAGTAATCAACATACAGAGCCAGTGAAGGATTTTGTTAATTCACTGAACTGTGGCACTGTCATTCAGAGCAAAATAAGACATTGATTTTTATTTGTGGAAATACGAGTGAGAAAAGTGAAGTGTAAATCCTAAAAAACAAACCAGCATGCCATTAGTTGTGTCCATGGCTGATGTGAGCTAACGCGTGGGAGCTGGCAGCTATGGGTCCTCAACATCCTTGAGTACATTTTGGGAGTACTAATGTGCAATACACGCACCTTACAGACAGCAGCTGTGATGCTTCATGGCTTGGCTGGTTCTGTCTTTGGCTGGTCTGCCTCTGGGGGGACAAAGAGAGGCAGCGTGCCCAGTGAGACAGTGTAAGGGAGTAACAAGATCTATGCTGAAATTTGCCCTCTTAAAAGGAGCCCAAATGTGGAACACAGTTTTATAGCACCAGTAAAAAGAGTTGTTAATAAAATTAATCTGTAAGGGAAGGACAGCAGGGAAAGAAAAGAGAGGGAATTTTACAGCCCTAATATACAATAGATGAAGAGCGTAAATCCAGCCCTGGTGCTGGTGTCTGGAAAGTGCTGCTGTTTGACCCCAAGTAACGCTGCTACTTCATCCACCCGACAGAGCCCACACTGCCAGCGCTGTGCCATAATTCACATCCCTATTGGAAGATGCTGTTGTTAAGGCCAAGGACTGAGCTGTCTCGAGCCCAGGAGATCACCCACTGCATCTCTTGGTGAATCAGCGTGGTATAACCTTGTGCTGCTGCTGCTCTGGTACTTGGGTGTGTGTTACAGGGTTTAAATCTGTCAGTGAAACAACAGCATGTCTGTTCAGGCAGAAAGAGGGAGAAAGATGGAAGGATGAGCCACTTCGATCCATTCAAGGCATGCTCCCTGGGAGATACAAATCTACATGTGCATGGGAGATCCATGGAAAATGGAAAGGGAAAGGGGACGGTGTGATCATGTGTCGCTGTAATGTTTGTCATGTAGCACCATTAAGTCTGAAGGGCCTTTGATGGGTTGTTTTCATTTTTTGGTAAGAGTTGTGCCTCAAGAAAGGGAATAGGGTAGGAAAGCACAGAAGAGTAGATGGCGTGGAGTTAATGCAGGAAGGAGTGAAATCCTGCCCATGGGAAGAGCAAAGCCTGGCAGCTGGCAGGGTGCTTGGTGATGAGTCTGGGACCAAAGCTGGCGGCAGGGCTTTGCTGCTTCACAGGAGCTGTTGTGTTCTGGCCTTCTGCAAACTGTGACTTGAAAATCTGGAAGAAACAGGCTTTTGATTTGGTTAGTGGTTTGGACCTATAAAACTGGAACTCAATGCTCTGTAAAGCATTTGAGGCAATTTGGGAATATGGCATTCCGTATTAAACTACACAGGTTTTAGAGACTTCTTCAGTTTTCATAGCAGCGTAGAGGTGTGACCTCCATAATGTTCAACAGGGCACTTGAGAAATTGAGGCCAGTTTAACAAGAAAAGCCAGCTTCTTGGTGCTCCGGCTCTTCCATTTCTTTTCTGTCTGTAGTGAAATCAGTAATGGTGTAAGTGAACCTTTTAGTTCCTCAAAAAAGCTGAGTTTAGTCCATGGGCGCTAGGGACTGGTTTGAGACAGGTGTTTTATCAGAACCACTTGCCCACGGCTGGAATAACAAAGCAAAACGTTCTAACAAGATTTTGGAAGTCAGAAATGGTCATGCTTTGCATTGTTTCAAAGTTGTTTGTGGCTCTTCTAAGAAGATACACTTATTTGGAAGTGTCAATACCAGGACCCTGTGGATGGAGGGGAGGCCCTCCCACTGGTGCTGTCTGACAGCGCAGGGGTAGCGGTGTGCTTGGGCTCGACCTAGAGAGGAGATCCAAATCCACAGCATCTCAGCTGCAAACCTGAAACCCAGCAGCGGAGATGTGTCTGTGTAGCTGGATTTTTGAATGCTATGTTTTTGAAACTGGAAGGACCAATATCTCCTTCCTGTTAAGATAAAATAAGGAATTGTGCCCATCAGAATTCTGTAGCACTGCAGTTTTTCTTCCTCTGGGAACCTGGGTTTGTCTTTTCTCTTGGTTTCCTTTTGTTTCTAAATTAAATGTGCCCGGTTTGCTGCAGCAGGCAGAGGATGCTGGTATGGTGGCACCTGTGAGTGAAATACCCTGATTGCTGCCCTCTGTTCTAAACATTTCTCTGCAAATGCTCTGTGTGTTCGCAGGGTGAGCACCACTCCTTCCACGTATGTATGTCAGTGGCTCTTTGGAAAATTAGCCAGAATAAATATTTCTTTAATAGATTGTGTTTCCTAAAGTGAACTGAGACTGAGGCCGCCTTTTTCCTGCAAGAAGCTCAAGTGAGCTTTTAGAAGGACTGGAGAACAGTGTGTTGTGGGAGTTTGCAGTCTTTTATTTATCGTACTGATGAATAATTCTTTGCTGCTCAGCACAGATGGTGAGTTTCTTTAGGGGGGCACGCAGCACTTCCCTGTTTTTAATCTTTTCTTATTGATGAGTTGGGCCTGTCCGCTGGCCAGGAATTACTGCACTGCTTTCTTCCCCCAAATCCTCTACCCCTGAGGCCTGTCCCTCGGAAAGCCAGGGGGGAGGCAGCCTTCAACCTCCAGCACTGACTGCTTGGGACAGGAGCATGTTTAAATGAAAGAAACTCCTAAGATATCTTGATGCACATAAGAAGGGAGAGTGATATCCAGCTCACATCTAGCACACGGTTGTCCTGTAGCCACAGCTTCTTGGCTGGGCAGCAGTGTTCTCAGTAACACCGTGAGACTGCCTGCACAGGGGCACAACTAAGAAACACAGCTGCGCTGCTCACATTACCTCTAAGTTAAGATAATATTCTCTCCTGACAGCTGGGATCCTTTTGTCGAGGTGTTGGGAAGATAAGAGTCAAAATAAGTGATTTTCTGAAGCTTGTTTAGGGCAGAAATGCTTTCTTGAGAGAGCAGGAGCTGTCAGGCTAAAGGGGATGCTGACACTGTTGAAAACCCACTGTCTTTCTATACCAAGGGTTTTACTCACCCACGCTGACCTTGGGATTTATTCTCGTGCTCCAGAGGCAGCAGCACAACCCCAGGATGTTGGATTGTCCCTGCGGGCTGTGCTCCTATGCACCTGAGGTTATCTTTGTTGGGAAGCAAAACACTACCAAGCAAAATCTCATTGTATTGCTCTGAGGTGAAGGAGGTCAAGCAGGCAGGAGAGTTGCTCTTCCCCTTGGAGTGTGGCAAAGCGCACTCTGATATCTTGTGGGTGATAGAGAGTAGGAAAGACTGAACCTAAACTCAATTAGCCCTAATGAAAATGCTCTCTGTTCCTTTCTCATGGTGGATGCGTGCTTACGGCAGAGCCGTGGCAATGCTGACATCTTTGGCAGGTGACCAAACCAGCTGCCACCACATCTCCTGCCCTTGTCTTTCCTCCTCCATTGGAGCTTGGTTTGCTGTGTGTTCATTAACATGCTGATGCAGTTAGCAGGCTGCACCAGCGCCCGCGCTCCTGGCTTGTGGCTGGTGTCTGTGGTTGCTGCAGAGAGGGAGCTGGTTGCCTCATGGTGCCCTCAACACAGAGAATGCAGCTTGAGGTGTTGGAGCCTGATGACAGGATGGGCCTGGATGTGTGTGTACCCTTTCTCTGGGGCTTTTTTTTTTTTTATCTTCTACATAAAACTCTTAAATAGCAAATGGATCATTGCCAAGTAATTACAGCTGTGGTATGCACATAAGCCTTTGTTGCATTTGAGGGCTTTCAGAGGCAATGTGCGCACACACACACACACACACGCGTCTGTGCGCGCACACAGGTTAAAAAAAAGACATCCTTGCTATCCATGCTTAGAAACGAAAGCAAAAGAAGCTGAAAAGCACAGAGAAAACCTCAGCTGCTGATTTCCCAGAGGCACCACCGAATGGAAGAGAATTTCATGCAGGACACCAAAAAGAAAAAAAAACAAAACCCAAACCCAAAAAAGCAGTGAAGGAGGAAACTCCCTTCAGGTTTCAGTTGAAGAATTACCCTGAGGTATCAGCTGCCCACAGTTTTTTCTGCAGAATCTCCCTTGGGCCCTACTCAGTCTGCTCTTACTTCCAGCACTGAGGTTGGGAAGCAGAGGCTAACTCAGCACGGCAGCCCTGCAGCAGTAGCATGGGCGGCTTTAGGACCACGTCGGGCGCAGCTCCTGCAGCTGATGGGTCTGCTGCCTCGTCTGCACAGGTTGTCATCTTGAAGGTATCAAGCGGCAGAGTTGAAAAATGACAAAGAAATCTCCATTGTACAAGGTACAAAATAAAAAGGAGATGGCTGAGATAACAGTAATTTTAAACCCTTGTTATTAATACTGCCTCGGGCACTGCAGTGGAAAGATTTGCATGTACGCAGTAGTTGTCTCCGTGGGCAGTAGCTGCTTTCCTCTTTGCCCAGCTCAGGCAATCCTGTTTTCATTTTTCTTTGGTTTTTCTTTGATTTCTGTAGTTTTCCTTAGCCTTTTTAGGCTCATCCTGTGCTCCCAAGCCCTGCTGTACTGGATCTGCAGTATGAATACAGCATTTTGGGCTGGAGGGAGGCTGCTTTGTGACAAGTTTAGTTTCTGCGGATAGATTTAAGCTGTTAAATTAAGGAAAGGAATTCTGGTCAAAGCAGGGAATTTAGGATGAGAAGCTGTTAAGGGCTTTGAAGTGTTCGCCCAGCAGGACAGCTGAGTGTTCTTCAGCCCTTTTCTAGCCACTGTGCCCTGAGCAAGTAGAACGGGAAGTCGTCAGGGCCAGAGGGAGGGAAACGTGAGTCAACGTGGCCCTACCTCTGCTTTTAAACTGTATGGTTTTTGGGTAGATATGCTGTTTTGTGAGTGTTTTCACCATGGTGAAACTTGCATAGCACAAACCTTCTTGATGCCAGTAGTGGAGTGGCGGAGCTAGCTGGTTTAGATCCCTTGCAAAGACGTTTCCAGAGCAGCATTACACGGCAAGCTCTCAGCTACCTCCAAACAAAGTTTCTATATGCTCAAATGATTTACATGCAAGTGTAAATCTGTGCTTCCCAATAAAGCTCTGTCAATAAGAGTACCACATCTTCTGCATGCAAGGCAGTGCTTAAATTAAAGCTGCTAGAGAAAAGGCTCATAGGAAGAGCACTGAGCTGAGAGAGGAGATAAGGAGACGTCTGAGCTGCGGAACTGTCAGTATGCAGCTGATGTGTGGCTCTGAGTTTGAGTGGTATCACGTCTGTGCTTTCCTTCTGCCTCTCTGGGATGGGGGCTCTGGGGGCAGAATGGAGTGGCACGGCACCCAGTTTGGCTAGAGAAAAGAGAGACTAAATGCTGGCAGAAGGATCTGGGGTGTTCTCTCTCTTATCCAGGAGATTTGTAGTGCATGCACCTGAAAGTTGATAGGCATAAATCTACAAAAGGCAGAAGTAGTCCTTAAGACGGTGCTGGGAAGGGCTGGAGGGACATTATCTGGGGCTTATGGCTGGTTCTGCTGTGCTGTTACCTTCAGCTGTGTTGGTGTACTCACCCCTGGTGTGTTCCTCACCTCCATGTGCTGGTTGCATTGGTGGTTTCAGTGTTTTCAGGTTAGACACACGAACAAAACCATTCCTCTAGACGAGAATGACAGCAGCATGTTTTCCCCCCATTTAAATGAACTGCAGGTCTGCAATAGCCCAGACTGATCTGAAAGCAGAAATGCTCATCCAATAGCAGCTCTTTGGTGGGTTATGCAAGGAGAGAGGATTTCCCTTTGGACGCAGATCCTCAAATCCTGGTCAAGAAGCTAAAACGCTGCGTCTGTGTCCCATCACTTGATCCGAATGACTGTTGAATTGCAATTGAAGAACCCTCTAGCTTGTGCTTTCCTTTTCAAATTCTTTTCCTCTGCCTTAACCTTTGTCTGTTTTCACGGCAGCGTGTAAGGTTTATAGTGCAACTTTGTGTACGTTGAGGTGTGTGCATGTTTACTATTTATTGCTAGCTGTTTTCAGTATGGAATACTGCACGTGGCTTCTATTTTATTATGGGTAAAAGAAGAATCAAATTTGGCTTGGATGCCACAGAAATGTCTGGGAATTAGGTAGGTATAAGTGCACCATTTCTCAAATTTGGATGGCCTGACTACCACCTCCTTTTCCCTTAATTCTTGGTCTCCCCTTGATATCATTCCCCTTAGCAAAAATCCTGCAGGAACAGGTAGCCCAACCCTACCCTGAGGTTAGAGGACTCAGTCCTGGTCTCATTCACACTCGGATAAGCCAAAAATAAATCTACTGGAAATTGGGAAATCTAACATCTTGGCATTGATTTCCTAACTCTGCTGGTGGCTTCTGGATTCCTGTCTGCTTGAAACTGGACCAATAACCATTAATTCAGGAAGCGGCTTTTGACCTGCTTCAGTTTGAGCTTGATGGGGATGTATTGACCTTGAGCTTTCATTAATATACAATCAGCTCAGTGCCCTCTGCTAGAGGAAAGCTCTGCTTTAACCACACAATGTTCTTGTGACCTGAGACAAACCAACGTGTGCCAGCACTGGGGCTTGGGGTATCCCATGGACTCTCTCTTCTGACAAAAGGTTGTCTTTCCAGATCCCAGGTCTCTCTCACTTCAGGCTGTCAGGGGCTTTGGAGACCGACCTTTGTTTAGCATTTCTACTCCTTGCCATGTTTATGCCCTTCAGAGATACTGAGCTATTTAACAGGAAAGCAAATCAGTGCAGAAACATCGGCCTGAGAAAGAATATTTCTGAGGCTTTTAGCGTGAGCCACAAATGTTTATTTGGAGAGTACGTTCAGGAGTGATTTGGGCTTGGTGGGAATGGTAGAAAAAGGTTTTGAGTATGGAAAATGTTTCCATCTTTGCCTAAGTGCAAAAATATCTGCTTACTCAAGATGGGGAAAAAAGATCTGTGGATGGATTGCTTTGGGACGAAGTCCTGGCCTGGAGCAGGAGGAGGTGTGTGGAGGTGGGGTTGATGTACACCTTCGCAGTGAAAGATGGCAGAAAGGAAAAGCAAACGAACAAACCAAAACCGAAGAACCAATATCTGTCTGCCTTCTTCCTGCAAAACTCTTGTGCGTGTGGTGGATGTGGCTGCGCTCAGCATGGTGCGTTCAGTGCAACAACTCAGAGCATTTGGCCTCTGGTGTTTTAGAGGTTATAACAGCCAAAATGACTTCTCTCAGTGAGCACAGGAGGGGAAAATGGCCTTGGTCTGCCACGCTGAGGTGAGAGCTGCTGCTATGTGCCTGGTCTTGCATTCCTTAGGAGCCGGCTTAGCGAGGTGCAGACAAATCCCTTTTGCTTTTATTTCAGGTTTTCTTTGCTGGGGTACGCTGTGATATTTTTTTTTCCTCTTTTGAAAAAAATGCTGTTCTGAGTTTGGTGCTGCGATTTGGGCCATTTTACCCAGATAATGAATTCTGACTATTTAAAGCAATTTAAGCTTTGAGTTCTTCTTCTTGCATTAGCAGAGGATGATACCGAGCATTGCCAGGGTAACCAAATAACCAGAGAAGAGATCTGAGGGTTGCAGCTGCATGCGCCAGCAGACAGCGGTGCGTGGCTCACAGGGAGAGCAGTTCCTGCTGCAGCCTTGTGTTGTGCTTGCGGGAGGAAGCCTGAGCTGTATCAGGGCGATCAAAGACTGACAGTGAGCTAACACTGTGAGATGGCCATAAAAAAGCAAGGTATGATCCAAGGGTGTATTAGGAGATGAATTTCTAGTAGAGATTAATGCTGCTGTGCCAGACAGTGGTGCAACCTCACTTGGAATAGAGTAGCCCATTTGATTGCAAATATTCAGCAAAATGAATTCAAACTGGAACAGGGACAAGGGCAGTCAGGGGAATGGAGGAGCTGTCTGTGACGGGAGGCTGACAAGAGCGCTCAGGACAGACACCCGCAGGGAGGAGAACTTCTTCAGCCAGAAGATGGAGGGATGAGCAGGTACTGGGTGCTCAGTGAAAACGTGGGCTGCTGGCCAGGAGATGCTTTCTGAGCATCAGACAGGTTTGGAGCAGCCTCTGTCGGGTTCCTAGATGGGTCCTCAAACTGAATTTGCAAAAACCTCTGCGAAATGAGAGCCTGCCCTCAGGCTCATGTGCAGAACAGCCAACTGGTCCTAATGTCCAAGTCTGGAGGAGTTTTCACAACCCTTTTTTTTTTGACTAAAGAGATGCGAAGGCCTTCACCCAAGGAGCAAACCTGGCTTTAGTGCGTGCCCCAGGCACGGTGCCTGTTGTTTCACCTGTTGCAGGGCTCTAGTCCACATTTTGCCAAGATGGTAAATTATGTGGTGTTAACTAGTGTCGCTGGGTTCCCATGGCAACCCTTTTGCTAATTAACGCACAGTGGCAAGGGGAAAAAAAAAATCTGTCCTTAATGATGAATTAATTTGACAAGATCGTTATGGTAAGAAGAGTTCTGAATAGGCACTGTGGAGGTGTTGAGCAGGGATATGAGCACGCTCCTTGCTTCTAAGAAGAATATTGGGGAGAAAGAAAAACATGTTGGTGTGGTTCTGTCCCTGCAGCATCCAGACAGCATTCCTCCTGGCAAATGGGAAGCAGTTAGCATTTGGAAAGGGAACTAATTATCCTGAGAAGTGTATAGGAGCTGTATATGAGGAAGATACCTCAGAACATAACTCTAATTGCTGTGCTTGTTTGGTCTTTCTTTGGTAAGGCGTTTTGAGTCACATTTTGGTGTTGAAAAAATTAATTAGAAGTGAATTTAGGAAATTTAAGTGCATGAAGGAATTGGAAAATTCACACTATTTTATGTCCAAAACCCACAGTTCCTCACAGGCTGCTCCTGTATTTCAGTCTGCTCTATTTCTTCTTGTAGCACCCATGGGATGTTCCCAGTGACTCCCAGGAGAATGGGCCCAAATGAGACCACAGATTGATCCCATTGCTTGGAAATTTGAAAGAGAACCCACTGTCACTTCTCAGCTTGGCCCTGACCACTGACGCTGTGGACTTTGGAGCACATCAGGAGTAAATCAGGAGTGAGAAAAACAGCAGCTTCCCAACACGTGTTAGGGCTGAGCTGCAAGCGTAGGTGCCATCACTGGGGGAAACTAATCCCCGGCAGCACTTTGTGCAAAAGGCAGAGTTAAGCCACAACGTCCTGGCTAAATTCTTCCCTGGGTTGTTATACTTAGCCCTCTGGAATCCTCCCTTCCTGCAGTTTTAGTTAGAGCTGTGCATCACAAACTTCTGCACTGTGTGAACCACCAGCTAATGGGGAGCTGGAGGATGACCTGGCATCATGTTAGCATCCCTGCCTTCCTCCTGGAGAGGTTCTTGGGTCTCTGCCCACTGCCTCCTGGGGCTTGTAAAGCACAAAGTAAGCAGCCAAGGTTTCGTGGTGTGCATGGTTTCAGGGCAGAGCAGCCGTCTAATGGAGCACTTGGGGTACCACTTGGCTGCTGGGGTTATCAGTGGGTGCATTTGTGGGGAAATTGCATCTTGGGTTGCTGTGCAGCGTGCCCTGGCTGATGGGGCAGTGCCAGCAGACTGAACAACATAGGGTCCTGCTGCGTCAATGAGGATGGAGGCATCTTCCTTCCCCCTCATTCTGCAGGACAGGCAGAGAATTTCTCATGAGATTTCAGCCTCTACTGATCCCTGTCAGTGTCTGAGCACTGCGGGGTTGTGTCTTTCTTGGTGACACATCTGTGCTACCCTGGGAAAAACAACCTCCTGCTCATTTGCACGGAGGATGATGCGCACAGGGCTCTGTTCGGCACCCGTGGGTGCTATTCTGATGGCTTTGCACAGATGCATGAACTTCCAGAAAAGGTGTTCTCATTGCCCAAAGCTCTCAGTGAAGGAAGCGTTGTTGTTTTCTCTTAACACGATTGCCCCTGGGAAACAGGCGCATCGCACCAAGGAACTCTTTCCCTTTCTCCCTTGGTAGCTAGTGCTGTCTGGAGATAAACGTGCCCAAACCTGCTGCCAGCACGCAATCTGTGTTTTAATTCCCCCAGATCAATCTAAGTGCAAAAAATACTCCCAGCTCCCCTCTGGCTCTGAATGACCCAAAGATGGAGTGGCTGGGGGCTTTACAGCCGTGTAAACAACGCTGGAAGTTGCCATCAGTGGTAGTGCATGCACCTTTATGGAGGAGTTCTGTTGAATTTCTGTATGTTTTCATTTAATTAGGGCTGTTGGGGGCACTGAAATACACTGCTCTACAGCAGTCACAAATCTCCTCTGGACTTAATTGGCTGCTGACTTGAGTTGTTAAAAGTTGTTTGGGGATCTGTGTTTGCAAGGAGTGCCGGTAATGCTGGGAGCGAGGCGACTTCTGCCTTTTTAAGGAGAGAAAGGTGATGTGTCTGAAGACGTGCATTTCAGGACAAGTAAATTCTCAGGAGAGCGGAAGAGGTGAGGCTGCACACCCAGAAAGCCCCAGGCTTCTCAGCACAGCGAGGTGGAAGAACTGGTCACTGTGCCCCTTGCCTCCAGCTTTCGGCAACGCTGCGCTGCTTCCAGCACGGAGATGGGGCTGCCTGGGAGAGCTGCGGCTCTCAGCAAGGTGATGCCTCCACGGCCACGTCAGTCTTGGGGACTAAGGGAGAGAGACCCCCTGCTTTGCTCCGGGTGCTGCAGTTTGGGAGAGAACATTGGAAATCAGGCATGTCTGAGAGAAAGTCAGGCACCCAGAGAGTGTGTCCTGAATTGCAATATGTGAACTGCTGCTCTCACAGTGCTGGTGTTGGGCTGTAATAACACTACTTTCTTACTGTCACAGCCCAGTTTGTCTCAGTGAGGATGGTGTCTAGTCTATCAGTGTATTATTTAGGCTGCCAAGGGACTCACTGTATACAACAGGGAGGGTTTTGGTGCTCGCCTTCCATCGAGGAGACATTGAGGTCTCACCTCAGACTGCGGAGCCCATTTACCTGCCCAGCACCTCGTGCAGCAGCTCTCACTTTGGTCTGCCCACAGTGTGCCTCTGCTAATGTTGCTTTGGAGAAACTTCTTCTAGACAGATGTCAAGGAGCCAAGCTGTTTCATTTGTTCTTTGCTCAAAGGCTTCTTCACTTCATAGGTAGGAAATGTATCGTTGTTGGTGTTTTGATTTTAAATAGAAAATACAATGAAGCCTCTCTCTCCATTTCAGATGTTACACTCCTAGCTCTCCCCATTATACGTGGATTGCTCCAAAAGTAATGCCTCCTATTTTATGTCCATGGAATTAACAGGAAAGAGCACAGTAACACTGTTGGATAGAGCAAATTCTCATCTACAAAACATTACTTTTCAATGTATTCTCCACCAGGAGGCATTACTTTTGGAGCACATCCCTGGAACTATTTAGGCTGTGTTAGTGCCTGTAATGGTGGTTTAGCTGAGCTTTTAACAGGTTTAATCTCTTTTTGGATATTAATCCCTCCAGAACCTCTGATAGAATTTGTTGCTTTTCTCTGAATCCCTCCCACTCTATCAATATCTGTCTGAGTTGCCTTGTGCAGAACAAGCCAGAGGAGGAGGTTTTGTTACAGCTTCTTACAGCTCTTGCTCTCGTTGCAGTGCTTTTCAGACTCCTCTCCAATTTCCTGCCACTGTTGCTGCCCTGCTTCCTTGCCCTGTGAGCATCTCCCCCCTTGAATATGGGTCTGGAATGAGCTAGCCTCCCATTTATTAGCTTTATTACTTGATACTCAGAGATATTTGTAAGGTTTCCCTAGTTGATACCATTGGGGAAGTTAATGCTTCCATATTGCAGCAAAGATGTAAAGATAATGAGGACTGCAACAAACAGTTGTCGTTGGGTCTTGTTTCGAGTTTCTTGTGCTGTTCTTTCTTGCTTTGTGCTGCATCGCAGGATCCCTAAGCCTGTGTGACAGCAAACTCAACCTGTGGTCCAGGTTATTGAAGACTGTGACTGGACTGGAGGGGAAATTATCTTTTTTTCCATCATGTTGCTGTAGAAATGACACACTCTCCTATGAGGCAGCAGCACACTTTGGATACCTCTTTGTCAAATATTTGGTCTGAAAAAGCAAGGCCTGCCTTATCAAACCATCCAGTGCTCCCCTGCAAACTATCCTCAAAGCCAAGCTGCTCAAGGCTGGAGCTGAACGAGGTCCCAAAATCTCTCCTCATCCAAACAGAAACCCAAGCAAAAGTCTCCTTGTGGTGTTGAGATGTCCAGGTATTCTCTGATTCCAGCTGTTATGGAGGCAATAGCAGGGAAGGAGGCTTCTGTAACAAAGTACTTGACCACTGCTGACATTCTGCTCCTCTTCTATGCCCTCTTTCCCTTCAGATAAATTTCCTGGCTGGTCCAGCTGTGCAGTTTGGAAAGAAGACAGCTGCCATCGTGAGAAATATTGGCCATAAAAAGTAATGGGAAAATTTGTGAGGGTAGGATAATGTACTCTTTCCGTGCCAGAGCTGCGGGAAGGAAAAGCAGTGAGAGATATGCAGCCGCAGTGGAAACCTGTGTGAAAGATCACGTTATATCCTGCCTGTCTCTTTCTCTTTGGGTGAACCATGAAACAAAAATAAGAGGCAATTTGAGCTCCTACCCCATTTTCACAGGGCTTGCTTAAATGAGGATTTACTTAGAGTGAAAGCTTACTAGAGCCACTTAGTTCTTCCAGGTGGAGTACATATCTAGGCCAGTAGTAAAAATTCATTACGAGATGTCTACAAGAGGGTACTCGCCAAGCACTTGCCCAAAGAGAACATCTCGAATGCTTTCAGCAAACAGTATCAATTTTTAATGATACCTAGAAATAACCAGTGCTGCCAGGGTTTGCCATAGCATTTATAAAGCCCTGGGAATATCTCTGATGGAACAGGCTGCATTGCAGGCAAGTGTACACGCTCTTGTTTTCAGCTACTAGTCAAAGTAGCTGTAGTTATTTCTGAGCGCTGGGCATATTTCATTATCAGTTAATGTGCATTTACAAATGTGTTGCCTCTGATTGCTCATCACGTTTCTAGGACCAGCGTAATTGCAGTTGGCACAGTTTTAGCCATTTTCCTGTAGGCAGTCATGGCTGTCCATCACTATTTTCACTCTGTCATACCTGCCTGACCCATGGGTGTGATTGCCATGAGTTGCCCAGCACGTGGTGTGTACACTTTAACTGCATGTAGATTGCTTAGCAGGCAAATAATACATGATAGCTGAAGCTGGTCCTGAGCAGATCCTTCAATGGGCTGACACACTCCAGTGAGCTCAACCATGACAGCTTGGGCAAGTTTCAGTCCGAATTCCAGTTGGGTTGTCATCGGGCACCCTCAGCTCTGAGCTCTGTACTTGTATATAGCAACCTTCTCAGACTCTCATTTGTAGTTCATGCTAGTTTTCCTCTAAAAAAAATTGCACTAAAAATTGCAGGCAGCATTGAAATCTATTGGCTGAGACATCAGACATTAGGGTTAGATACTCCTCGAAGCGAGAATCTGATGCGTTCGATGAGCGTGGGCTCACAGATGTTTCCACTGACTTTGGTTCCACTATTCACATGAGTAAGGACAGAGCCTACAGCACAAACTGCTTTCTGTGCTCAGCACATAACGAGGGAGAATGGCGATACAGGGAAATAAGAAAAGCTTTGGAGCTTTGCATTCAGCTGTTTGCCTTTCTGCAGACTCTGAGCCTGGATGCCCATCATCCTGTTCTTATGAATACCATTTCTGAGCTGCCTGTGGCCCTGTTCTGTTGTTTTCCTAGAACACAACCAGGGCTCGTTTGGGACCTCTGTAGGGCAGTGCCCTGGGACAGGCTATGGAAAGGAAGGATCTTTGGTGCAGAGCCCGCATAGCCAGAGCTCAGCTTCACACGAGCTGTGCTGCCTGTCCTGCTGGGCTGAATCACATCCCAGGATGAACTGAACGTTTTCCACCCAGGGGCTGGGATGGGTTTTATCACGCTCCGTTTGCCTTTCCCCTCTGATCTGGGAGCTGACATTTTTTAAGCATGGGTCTTTTGAAAGTAACGTTTTGGTTCACCCTTAGAGTTGCCATTTGACTTCTTTGTCGTAACACGTCCTGATTAATGATTAATTGCAAAGGACATGTTCCGACTCCAGCCTGTGTCCCGGGGTGCTTGTCGCAGCAATGATACACTAGGTGATTACTCACTCCCCTTAACCTGACAGCTGTATTTCTTTCCCTGGCTGGTTAATGACCTTGACCAGGTACACGTGCGTTTTCTCAGTGTGCGTGGTTGGGGATGTGCAAATTCCTCTTTCAGTTGCGTGACCTTCATTTATCTAAGTGAAAAAAGCAGGAGCTGTTCTATGAACAGATGGAGCGTTATTTCTAGAGGTAGGTGAATAATGCAAAAATTTATTCATTCCAAACCCCTTCAGACAACTCAGATGTTTGCCTTAAGATAGTGTTGCAAATCCTTGTGCAAATATCTGCTCGCATGAATGTTCACCCTGACCGTCTTGAAAATTGTATGTGAATGTGGTAGTCATTGAGTCCAGGAGCAGAATAGTGCCAGGAGACTTAATTGATCCATTAAGGAAATTAGGAAATATCATTATTTTAGGCAGTAGTTACAGAGCATGTCGTTTGTACATAACGAAGTTAGGCTGAAAAAGGTTGTCAAATCATAGCAGGTAAAAATGATTATGTGAAAGCCAATCTGTTCGTGGATAATTCACCAAGGAGGAAGTGCTGCTAAAATCAGCAAATGTTTGCTGCAAGTAGTTTGCTTGGCTCATGTTGTTCCTTAATGAATTGAATCTATTAGCCAGGGAAAACATCATGTTGCCTGGAAAAACAAATTGTATTTGCATGCTTCTTCCCCATGCGTTCGGCCCATTTTAACATGAACACACTAGTTATGCTGTGGAGCTGATTTTATTATGGCAGAAATAAAACCAAGTTTGCAACTCTAGCTATTCAGATGCTGAGCTCTGGAATAGGTGTATGGGGAGAGAGGCCTTTTAATTCCATTGCACTTCTGTCCGATGTCTGTATTCCTTACCAACGTGCACTTCAGGAACCGTGTCCGATCCCTGGGCACAGAGTGAGGGGCTCTCAGCAGCCGGGGGCTGCCAGCCGTGCCGGGGTGGGGTTGCCATGCAGTGCTGCCAAGGATCATGTCCATGGGCCACTTGGGCACACGACTTGGCCCACAAGTTCCTGGTCTGCGTGACACGCTTTGTGATGCACAGGGAGCCATGTGAGTCATAATGCTCCAGCTACGGTCTTTTTGGATGGAAATTATACTTTAAAATATATACTGTGATTACATACAGCGGCGATGGACTCATTTGAAGGAACTGGAATGTAAGCCATTACGTTGAGTGGCTGCCATTATGTGCTGCGTTTGCCAACAGATAATAGACAATGGTATTTCATCTGTGACAACTTTGCCCTCTAGACTTTGAATGGAATTATCTCGCTACGTAGCCGCTTTCTTCAGCACCGTCCAGGTACGGTATTGTCACCCCAGGCAGCAAGCGTGGCCCTGTGAGTTGGAGGGGTGGGATGCGGAGGGCTGGGCTGGCACACATCCTGCACAGCAGGACTACAGGGACAGGAAGGGCCGGCTTGCACAGGAGCCACCAGACAGTAACTTCTGTTCATCACTAACCTGAGCTGAATTGAGAAAAGCAGCTTAGAAGAGGAAGCTGCATATCCCATTGCTGATCTGGCCAATCCTTGTAATAGGCTTACAGGGCTTGATGACAATCTGCAGGGGAGTTGCATACATTTATTTTATTACCTTACTGGCGAGATAACCTCTTACATCCAGGATTGACCATTGAGCTTTTTACTAAGAAAATAGAAGGTAATACAGAGTGAATTAGATGGAAATGAGAATGTCAGGCCCAGTGCCTGGTATCCACCTGTTGAAACCGAGGGAGCAGAAGTGTGTGCTGTGATGTACACCTGCAGGGCCACCCCCTTCCCTTCCTCACCCCATGTGTCAGTTCCCCAGAAGTGGCGCTCACCATAGGGCTTACTCTGGAGCAAGCTGAATGCTTTCAGAACCCAGGAGTGGGACAGCACATCACACAGCCAGGGCTGCTGCTGCCCCTGCAAGGCTGCTGAAGCCAGGGGTGCTTTCTGGGGTCGTGTGTTCCTTCTCCATCCACCGCTCACTTTGTGCTTTCTTTTCAATAAGACGTGCCATAAGCCAGGGTCTGCAAAACGTTTTGTAGATGGCATTCTCCTCTTTGTGTTGTATCTGAGAATGAGCCACTCCCTGGCTTCATTAGATGAAAGCTGCAGTGCCTTACACCAGAAAATCAGGAGATCAGAGCAGCACATGAGGAGCCTGAGCAGCGCTGAGCAGAGCAATACATGCAGCTGGACTTAGGTCTGTCCCAAGCACTGATTTGCAGTACTGACAACCTCTATTTAAGTTCTAGGTTCTCATCACTTAGCTAAATATCTTTTTCTTAATTTTCTTCTCTAATGCTATTATTTTGACCTCGTTCTACAATAACAATATATGGGAATTGTGCACTAAGGCTGTTAGTGATGATGTGTTTTAATTCATTGTGGTTTAACATGGCAGAGTCCATATGTCTTGTGACATATGGACAACGTGACATCATTTAAAACACATTGCAGTGACTGATATCACGGAGGGACTCTTACTGCCTGTTCCCTGTGCTTGGCCATCCAGGAGTGACATTTCTGCTTTGTATTAACAGACTTACATTTGAGTTAATTTCCTTTCCTGATCTTTAGACCCTGACTAGCTGTGTCAGCTTTTAGAGAACAATGTATCTACTTATGCTTTCATCAGTTCTGGTCCTGTCACTTCATTCATTTTAGCATGGATGTTTGATTCCAGATAAGTGAAATTGCTGCACTTGGTGCTCGTGGTGTACGTGCCCGTGTGCACTGTGTGCTGGAGGCTGTGTGCCGCTGGGTAGGTCTGGGATGACTTAGGTGTTTGTCACCTGCTCTGTGCTGCGGGTGCCTGCTGGCAGTTCTGCAGCTGCACTGGGGGTGCAGACCCTGCATCTGAGATGAGCAGCCCTGAGTACCATTGTGCAGAGCTGTGTTGTGTGGAGTAATGAAATCCACTGGGAGTCATTTGTGTAATTTGCTCTTTAATTTCTTTTTGCTTTGGAAACTCCCATGCCCTGGAGTAACAGGTGGTGTAGGTTTTGAAATAATCTCTAAATCATCAAGTGCTTCTGCCTTCCTCAGAGCAATTACAATTTCACCTTCCCTTTCTGCAGAACTGTTCAGCTGCTCAGATAACTCTGTTTCACTGCAGCCAGCCAGTCTGCTCCATGGGAGGGAGTCTTTCTGCTTTCCCTTTTGAGGAAGGCCTGGGTTTTGGGGCAGAATGAATCCAGGTGTGACATTCCTGGCACTTCCAGGCAAGCCGTGGTTATCCGCAAATGGCTTTCGAGGCTGTGGATCAGCTGTGCCACAACATAGGGGTGCTCAGAGCAGTCTGCATGCAGCTGAGCACTCGGTGCTGTGCATCCTCTCTGCCTCAGCTCCACTCTTCGCTGTACATTCCCAGAGCCTAATTTATACATATTTTGTAATATCTGTAGTTTTGCTTATCTGCATTATTTTACACCCTGGATAACTGAGAAAGAGCTGTATCAATCTTCCCTACGCCCTGCAGCAGCCTGTACTCATTGTGGCGATGTTAACCAGCACCACATTTGCTGCTGCAGTGAGCAGTGGGGCTGGGCTGGGGTTTATTAACACTGCAAACATTGGTAGCAGACCCTGCCTGCTTCCCCCGCCGTGCTGTATTGCATGGGGTCAGCTGGGTGAGATGAAACGGGGCACAAATCAAAGCCTGGCTGCGGCCCTGTGCTTGCAGGAAGGATTTTCAATATGTCTGTAGGTCTTTAAGGTCATTTCTGCTGTCATTTAGGAATGTGAGGAGTCCCCTTCTTTGGTCAGAAGACTAGGATTTGCACAGCTTTAAACCTCCATATGCATTTGGACCTTTGTTTTCCATGTGCAGTAGCAAGGGATTTGTGCTGACAGCCCTTGCTGGTGCTGGGAGCTGGTTCTTTGGAAGAGAGGTTTTGTTTGCCTGGGCAATGTAAACTTTGAGCACCAGAACCAATCTTGTAATTCATGTGATTTAAAAGATTATGGTTAGTGGTTATTTGTAATTACTGTATGCAGAAGATACATCATCAGGCAAGGGGAAGCTTAATGTGCTCCGTGTGCAGAAAGGACTGGAAAGCAATTTTGGTGATGGGCACCACCAGAGCGCAGGCTTGCTGCTGCTCTGGAGCCAATTAAAAACCACAAGGGCAGCGTTTTACTGGGGTAACTCCAGCTCCTTCATAGCCCTTTTCTTTGTTCCTGCCTGGACCTTATGGACAATCTCAGCTCTCCAGATGTGGTATGCAGCTCTATGTTGTGGCTGTTACAATTAGTAGGAATGACACGCAGAATAACATAGCCTAGAGTCTGCTACTGTGCCTTAGGTGAGACCAGGTGATTTCACTTGTGCCAGACGCTCTCTCTTCAAGAAAATATAAATGAAGAACGTAGTAACCCAGCCCTAATGAACCTCTGCACTGATCCTCCACCTTTAGATACACGTAAAGCTTCCAACCAACATGGGGGATAGCAGAGGCTCTCTCACTCCAATCAGCACTTTTCAGCCGCAGTCCAGCCATTAGTCAAACTCATCAAAGGGCTTGAAAGAGAAAGGGAACTTCTCTGCCTCATGCTTAACCTTCACGTGATTGCAGCTCTTTAGAGTATGCAAATCAAGTGGAGATGCCCTCCCATTTGTTTGATGGGTGAGCCGTGCGGCTGATCCACAGCAATTCAGCGTTATTCAGTTTGTGTAATTTCTGATGAGGAGTTTAAAAATAAATACGTGATCAAAGGGACTTTTGGGGGATTATAAAAAAGCAACAGCATAGAAGCACAACCTGGTGGGTTGGGGTGACATCTGAGTGCCTCCTTTCTGTCTGCTCTGTGACAGCAAAGTTGCCGTAGTTGTGAAAAGCAGAGATTTGGCACCGAGCCACCCTCTGTGGTTTCTGTGGTCTGCTTGGCTCAGGTGAGCACCCAACAGAACACTTCCATGGCATCACGGTGTTATGGTTCTTGTTATCGGTATTCCGTACCGTAGCATCACGTAGAGCACTGGGAGTTAAAGAGTTAACGCTCCAGTTCTGTGAATTGTCAATATTTCTGAGTACCTGGTTCTCAGAAGAGAAGAACTACGTATCCCAGAAGACTTTCATTGTTCCATTTCCGTCTTCCATTCAGAGGGAAGGATCAAACTGCTCGGGAGTCACGAGGTTGCCCCTTCTTTTACTGCTCATCTCTGTGGTGTGTGCTCCCTAGCCATCCTTCCTTCAACATTAGAGTAAGGTCTTTGGTTTTGGATGCTCTCTCTCTTTTTATTTGATTTAGTAGCTTCAATTCCAATTATATTGTGTTATCTTGCATTTTGCTATCATATTTAGCGAATTAGTTTTCTCCCTTAGCTCGCTGCTGCTGTTGCGTTTGTAGGCCCATCTCCCTACCTTTTCCCTTCCCCTCTCCTGGGGTGTGGGTCCGTGGGTCCCCCCCCATCCCAATAGCCACGGAACTGGGCCGAACCAGCCCAAAACGGGGGGCACATGGAACACATGGTGTTTGTTGATTAAACATGGAGATGGACGAGGGGATTGCAGCACAGCCGTGCACATGCTCCTTGGGACATCTTTAAGATGATGGCATTGCTATTACAGTAAATAGCCCCATGAGAAACAGCCCTGCAGTCTGTGCTGTTAGCATTACTGCACGTGAGGGAGCGATGCAATTAAAACATGAGTGGGTAAAGCATCGTGAGGTGCCTTTCTGCTGGGAACATGGGAAGTGGAGTGTCTGCTATTCTGCTGCGGTGGAGTTACCCACAGATCCATTTCTTCACCCTGAACTCCGTCTCTCTGTGTATTTTTGCTTGAAGGTATTTTGGCTGCTGCCATTATGGAAGGAGCCTGTTGAATGCAATGGGAAATGCTGTCATTATTTTAGAGTGCCTTTATGCTGTTTTTATACAGGACGTGTCTGTACAAGGACCATTTAAACAAATGGCATTGTGTCACTGCTTTTCTCCATCTCCCCTCCGCAGACTGCCATCCCAATCCTGTAGTGGAATACATAGTTCATGTGACTCTATTTCAAATGGGAACTACCCAGAGTTGTGGGTTTTGGTTGTTTGTTTTTGTTTGTTTGTTTTAAACTTTTATAACTCAAGTAAACACATTAGGAAATAAGCCAATGGGGAAATCCCTGCCCTAGGATTATTCATTGCTTCTGGGTACTATCCAGAGGTCACCATCTCGGAAACTTTGCACTTCTTTAACATCTTCTAAGGAGATAGCGACTGACGGTAGATTTCTCTGGATGTTTTTGGGGGTGGCTGTTCCTTAGGTGAATTTTGGATCTTGAGAAGCTCTGTGCTTGAAAGCCAGTGCAGAATCTTGGCAGCTGAAGGCCGTTATTTATCCCTGAAACAGTTAGGAATAGAGGTTTGTGTGCCCCAACCTCAAACTGAATCATCCACTGAAAACATTTCTGCTATTTTGTGCCCATTTCAATCTACAGGGACCAGTAAATCCCTGATTTCTTTTTCCACGTTGGCCATTAAGAAACCAGTAAGTGCTGACTAGTTGGGAATACTTAGTAAAATTAGGTGATTTCTCTAAAACCTGTTTCAGAGTCAGCTGCCTCACTGCAGGCAGACGCTGGCCACAAGTGCATGTCATGGCTCTGGAAACAAGCGAGGTGATGGAAGACGCAGCAGGTGAGCTTGGCAGCAGTTCTGCAGTGCTGGGCCACACTGTGTTTGCCTACAGCATCCCTGCCATGCTGCATATCAGAGTTCCTGACTGCAGAGTCTTCTGAAAGCTTTTTCTTTCTTTTTTTCTTTTTTAATTGTTGTTTTATTTTGGCAGCATCTCTAGTGTAGTTCATTGTTTCCAGTGGCCACGCTCCCGCTCTGAAATAAAACCAGACCAGAAGAAAAGAAAGCAAAGTCCGCGTGAACCTTACATAGGAGTTATTTAATTGCTTTCTCCTGGCTTTGTTTGCTGTCATGAAGCAGTCACCTGTTGTACATGAGTATTAGGGTTGTCTTAAAGAAGCACCTTCAGAGCGAGGATTTGTGCCTGAATTCTTTAGTGGAGGTTTGCAGAGCACTCTGGAAACCTGTAGTGAAAATCGAAGCAGGGGGTTGCTGCAAGGCAATTGTCATAGGATCTAGGGCTTCCACCTGGACGACATGCAGTATGTAGGGTCTGTCAAACCCATAAGACTTTACCAGCTAATGTGTTTCTTCTGGCTGCATCTGTGTCCTTCCGAGCAGTATATTTTCCCCAGCTGTTCAGATCCTCATTATTATAAGTTCACAAGGCTGAGATTTTGTGAATTCTCCCAATGGACCCAGAGACCACAGTGTTATTTACAAGGCCCTCGCACACGGGAAAACTGGTGTGTCTGGGACAGTGTGATTTAACTATTTGGCCATTACTATTGTGATTGTCGTTATTTAATCCAATTTTTGCTTACCCCTTTTTGGCCACGGACAGATTATAGCATGAACGTTAAGATGTCAGGAATGTAAACTTCTGCATCACCCAATTAAACAGAGAGAAATAGTCATTTCTAGGGCGCGGTGCGCCTCACTTGGAGGTAGGCAACTGAAATAGCGGAGATGAATCACACTCCAGATGTGTCTCTTTCTCTTCACT
Source organism: Aquila spilogaster (assembly GCA_024606505.1). Classification (NCBI taxonomy): domain Eukaryota; kingdom Metazoa; phylum Chordata; class Aves; order Accipitriformes; family Accipitridae; genus Aquila; species Aquila spilogaster. Next base: position 27,695,881 of record JANHGO010000044.1, on the reverse strand, counting down.
GATTATAAAGGAGTTCTGATGAGTGGTTCAGATGCTGTATGGTAGACATCTAAAAGCACGGGAGATAAGTTCCATTCAAAGTCTTTGGCTGAGGTGTTCAGACCCAGACTTGAAACCAAGGGACGTGAACTTTCTGGAGTGAAGAGCTCCTGCGTTGCATTTTCTCAGAGAATCCACAGTATTTTATCCTGACCTTTCTCTTGTTCTCATCCCTTGCTGCTGCAGACGTCAGGTTCTGTCTTTGTAACCCTGCCCTGAATGAGTCGGACGGCTGCACAGATGCAGCAAGATGCCTTCCAAAATAAAAGCCGGACCTTTTGATGTCGGGCACTGACATTTTCTCAGTGCACCCAGCACTCAAATTCTGCCATCCCACCGCTGTCCTGTTATCGCAGGCTGAGCTGTTCCTGTACTTGGAAGGGTGAGGCTTGCTGCCAGCTTCCTGGCAAGTGCATCCCTTTCCTGGGCTGAGGAAAGGACCAGCTGAATGTCCCTCTGGCGACACCGGGAAGCAAACGGCCGAGCACACAGCCCTGCTTTTCTGCGCTCTCCACCAGCCCTGCTGTGCTCCTGTGCTGGGCTTCAGAGCCTCAGGCTCGGAAATTTGCTTCTACAAAGTGGACTAGGAGGCTCTGAAGCACAGTTCCTCTGAAGCTTGGTTTCGGTGACGTTTTAGTGGCAGCTCGTACTCAGATCTGCCTGTGTGTGAAGTAGCAGCTAAGTCTATGTCAGTTGGAGCAGAAAAAACAGGCTTCTGCGTAATAGCTTTGCTCCTGGTTCATCATCAGTAAAAAACTGACTGAAACACCCAATGGCATTAACAAAGGGAACGAGTGTCAGGCCAACCTGATTTACTTTTTGCTAAGACACCTGATTTTCTAGATAAAGAGAAGGACCCCTCCCTCGTCTCGTTAGATGAGCTGAGTGCCAGATCGCAGTGAGCCGCTGGTGGGCGGCAGCCGTGGGAGGAAGTGGAGGTGCAGTGTCTCACTGAGACACTGTAAGGGAAATACTTCATGCTGCCTCGCACATCCCTGGTAAGGTCTCGTAGGGAGTAATATTTACAGTTCTGATCATCTGTATTGAAGAGCGATGTAGCCACAATGCCTGGGTGCCTGGAGGGCTGCTGAGACACCGGGGGAAGGGAGCTGCCCAGGGCTGGGGCGAGATGAGGGTCCTATGCCTCCTGACTGCAGCCACCCCGTATCAAATGCCCAAGTGTAAGATACAGCCACACAAATCTGTTAGATGCCCTCTGCGTAAGTTCAGCGCATCGTGCCCATTGCTTGACTCTTGGTGGGAGCTTATTGTTAACCCGTGCTTTTATTTTCTGCCCTCTTATCCAGAGATCTTGTAGGGTTTGTACTTAGTAAGGCCTTAATATAATATCTGGAGAAACCTTGCTTCTTTTCTTAGAAACTGCTTCTTTTTTAATGTAAACTGACCCTAATAACTGAAGAGCTGAAACTGTAACAGCAATTGTCACAAATCTAAGAAGCTTGATTTCTTAAAGGGAAGTCAGTTCAAGAGAAACTGTACATTAGGTCCTTTAATCTGTTGATAGAATTGCCCATAGGGACTGAAATGCTCTTACACGTTTATGCTGAGAACCCTGCAGCAGTGCCGGAAGGTTTACTGCAGGTCCTTACTGTGCAGGTAGTTGTTAATGGGCATTTTTGTAAGCCAAACTTCTAGCAGAGCCGTTAAGTGTTCTCTAACCATTCCCAGTGCTTCTACCCTTACCTCACTGCAGCGACGGGCTATTGCTTTTATGCTTTGTATTGCTTGCCTAAATTGAGAAATATCTGTGGCTGTTAATGTCCTGGTAGGGCTGTAATGGTTATGAAGCTGAGCTCACTCTTTGTGGGTTGAAATTCTGCTCTGGAGGTGAGCCCTAGTGCTCACTGAGTGCATCTCAGGCACCGGAATTAACGAACATGGCTTGGGACGGCTCTGACAGGCCAATAAGCGCATGGGTAATGTCGAGATGTGCTCGGGCGCTCTGACTGTTCCGTGCTGAATTCCTGCAGTGGATGGGGCATAAACACAATTTATTACTCCGTTATAAACTGAATGACTCTCATTGTGAGGAGCAGCAGGTGTCCTGGGCACAGGTGGATGGTTTGTGTGATGTTGCGCGAGCGCCAGCGTTCACATGCGTCCTTGCAATTGTTAGGTAGGAATTCATGTGAAACTGGGTGGCTTGAAGTGAAAGTGAGACTCACAGAGGTCATTGCGGTGCTGCTGGCCGGCTCTGAAGTGACCATGCTCAGTAGGTCCTGGGGCACTGGGCTGGCCTTGGTGCAGTTCTTAGGGGTGGGTTTGCTCGTCTGCTGGGAACGTTTCAAAGCAGTCAGTATGTCATTAGCATTAGAGGAATACTAAGCTTGCAGTTTTACAAAAAGCATTCTTCTAAATATGTTTGAAAGCTTTGCTTGACTTTGCATGGATTGCCTTCTGAGCCTCCAGCTGCGACTGTCTTTAACCGAGCAAACTTGCACCAAAACTAAAATTCTTTTGCAGGATGCCGTTTTCTGCCCCTTTTGGGACCTTCCAGCTATGCCTTGTGCTGGCTGGCTTGGGCTCAAACAGATGTGCATGCCCGTGGTTAGTGCGGCGGTGAGGGGAACATTGCCCTTTCCGTGCATAGGACCAGACATGCTGACCATCCACACACCCACTTGCATGTGGGGCATGGTTAGGGGCAGAACAGCATTCTGAGAAATGGCTGCAGACTCATTTGTATCTTGTTATTACTTCATGTGAAGGCAAAATGGTTATGGATTGGAGGAAAAGTGTTTTCTTTTGGCTGAGCGCTTTCTTTCTGTGCTGCTGCTGCTGTGCATGTGTTTGTGTCGGGGAAACGAGCTTTTATTGACTCTTGGTTTTCTGTTTCCAAAGCTGATCAGTGGTGGTTCTATTGTAAGTGCTGAGGCAGTATGGGATCACGTCACCATGGCCAACCGGGAGTTGGCGTTTAAAGCAGGAGACGTTATCAAGGTGCTGGATGCTTCCAACAAGGACTGGTGGTGGGGTCAGATTGATGACGAAGAAGGATGGTTTCCCGCCAGCTTCGTGAGGGTGAGTGATGTTCTTGTTTTTTTCTGCTTCAGCGAATCACTGCCATTGCTGCTCGGGATGGTTGATGAACTGTGCTATTTACTGCATTTGTTGTTGGTGGTGCTCATTTCCACCGTGCATGTTTTTTTTGTGTGAAAAACGGGAAACAAAAATGGTTTTGAAAGGCGTGGGAGTGGGGAAGAGGATTCGGGCATTGCTTTGTGCTCTTGGGATGTGCAGTGCCTTTGCTGTGCATCTTAACGTGCCATTGCCTCCCTCCTGAAGCATTTCTTTTTTGGAAAACCAGTTGTGTCATGCGGACTGTAAGTAAAGGATTGGGGGTCTACTGGCAGCCAGCACTCAGGAGGGCGACCAGCTCTGTTTATTCTTTTAAGGGGGCCACGAACAATTTGGTTCGTCACTGCTTTGTTGCTGAAGCAGCTGTCTCCAGTGGCAACCCGGCCTTTCCCAAATAAAAAGGATCCAAGCGCTTAATCTATTTATTTATTTATTTTACTCTGTACGTCTTAAGAAAGCGAAGGCACGAGAAGATGCCCTTCTTGCTATCGTCGCTTCTGCCACGTTATTAGGGCCCTCTGGAGCCTTCCTCGGGGAGTCAAGACATCGGCGTTGACCTCGTGTGCTTCCTTCTCCTCTCCCTTCTGCCAAGGGTTTGAAAGGCAGAATCAGAGATTTAATTCCTTTAGAAGCTTAGGGTATATGGCTCAGAAATGAAGATTTCTTTTGCCATGTGAAATTGTCTGAAAGATGACCCTCTGCTTTGAGCCTCCTGGGCAATTTGACAACTCCGTAGCGGTCAAGGGGAAGACTTCTCTCTGAAACACACAGTGAAGACAATGCTGCATCTTAAAAAGACACCATGTTACCTTTGGTTCTCTGCCTGCCTTACCCTTCCTCTGAATCCCTCCTCTTTTGGACAATCCTGCATCGTCGAGATCCCTATTTAATTATACCACACCACACAGAAAGCAGCCATTAGGATTAGGAAAATGGAGTTTAAAAATTATGACCTTGCGCTTCCTAGGAGTGTATAATGACCACTGATGAAGGAACCCCGACCCTTATGTGCTTCTGCATCCTTCTGATCCTCAGTGCACACTTTTGTTCTCCCCTGTGGTGCTCGTTATGCTCTGATGTCTCTCTTGAGTCCGGCCAGCACTGAGAGCAAGAGGACCTAAGCTCCCTGGGTGGCAAATGTTAGCACAAATCCCAGAAGAAAAAATAGCGTTCGGTGTTTTGTTGAACAGGACACTGCGAGGCTGACCCTGCACTCAGTGGAGGTAACGAGCTTGGTAAATGGATTTGTATGAGGTGTGATCAAGACAATAATCTCATTGGGAAAAATATTCTCACCGGTGTCACAGGCACATCTCATCTGTGTTGCTAGCTGGGAAGGCTGCCTTAGACAAATCTGTCTCATTATTTCTTCTTGATTCAGAGACTGAAGTATTCTGGGCCAGTTTAACTTTTCAGTGTGTTTGCCAGTGATGTTTTGTTTGTGATTCAGGGGAAAAGATTTAATACCCATTTTTGTGTAATGTTGTAAGCGTACTGCTCGTGCTGGATTTAATAACAGCCTTGTTTTGCACTGTACTCTGTTCTAAAAAAACACCAGAGCAACAAGTAACCAAACAAGCCCATTTACTCTGAGGCCCAAGCCCGTGGATCATCTGGCCTGGCTGAACTTTCCATCTCTCCCCACGCTTTCCAGACACTGGGAGACTGTTTTTAGAAGTTGGTAAAAACAAAGGAGAAGAGTCCATCAATCTGAAACTGATGCACAGAACAAAATGTTTGCAAAACAGCCTGGGATGAACGTTGAGGCTCAGTTAAGATCACGATGGCCTTTCCAGACAAATTTCTTGCCCATTGTGTCACTGCAATGAAATCAACTCATCGACTCTGCAAGAAGTAGATCAGCTACCCAATTGTGAGCTGCTTGTTCAGCATGGCCTGAGACCAGACACTGCCCTGCGACCAAACCCCATGCACTCAGAGGGGGGAGTCATGTTGGTTTGCTGGCATGAATGATAATTAATATTTCAAAAAGTAGATAGAGTTCCGTCACAGTTTGTCCACAGCTCTGTGAAGGGAGGCTGGAGGGGAAAATTCACCTCGGGGGTTTCCAAACCTGAGCTGCCTTCTCCCCACGGCACTTGTCAGGTTGCAGCCACAAGGCAGCCCACTTGCTGGCTGTCCTGCACTGAGCAAGCAGCTGCCATTTGGGCTGCCGTGTTCTGCTCTCCTGCTGGCAGAGGTCGCTCGCTTGCTTCTTCATTTCTGTTCTTGCAGATTCTTTTTTCTCCGCTCCCACTTTACTTGCAGAGGAAGAGTGACTTGGACCAGGTGCCTGGAAAGCCATTGGGTCTTTGGGATAGGTAACTGGAGTCCCTCTTCTCCTTGCAGGATTGTTGCAGCTTGTGCTCCTTTAGGGTCCTGTCAAGGACCATTTAACCCAAAACATTTTCATTTTGCTTACATCCCTATTTTTCTTTTTGTATTTCTTATTGAACTGATCAGGCTTTCATAATGAAGAGGCTGGATCTTTTCTTTGTTGTACTTTCAGTTCTATTTTTTTGACGTGGTACCAGAAATCTGCCCAATTTAGGCAGAGTGGCTCTAGTTTTACCTGCATAAGAAAATATATTTTCTTCCTTTTTCATTTATACAATTAGAGGAGGAAAAGGGAACAACATGTGGCATAGTAGAGGATCAAAAGCAGTTAGAGTAAGGGGTGACAGGGCAGACAAAATGGGTGTAAAACCAAACAGCATCAATTTCAGTATGTTTTGGACCACAGGTCTCTCTTAGGTGCTTACAGGGGGTGCGCTAGAAGATCACTGCAAAGTCAGACTTGAAGTTGTTTGGATCACTTCTGCATACAGACCTGGACTGGAAAACATGGTTTCCAGTGAAACATCTGACGCTTCTTGTTCTTCAGCCAGATCACATGAAAAGCTTTGGCAGAGGATTTGGCACTCGCAAAACCTCATAGCAAAAAAATTCCCATTTACAAGTGCAGAGGAAAACAGCAACCTGCCGATTCCCTTGGCCTCTCTTACTTGCCTACTTTGGAGGCAAGGGGTTGCAAGCCAGTACTGCGTTTGAGGAATGCAGGGGAATTGTTGTCTCTGTGCAGCAGGCCTGCAGTTATCCACTTAGTAGCTTGAGACTTGGCTGGAAGGAAGGAAAGGAGGGTAGAGGAAAGCCATAAAGCTTTGGGAGCACAGGAATTTTAAAGGATAAACCGGATGATAAAGCAGTGCTTTTCAGGGAAGAGAAAAAGCAAAGCATAGGAGAAGATCTGGAACTTAGTAAGCAACAGAGAATGCTTTCTTGCATTCAGGGAGAAAGTTATGAAAACCCTTACATCACAAGAGAAGCAGATGAGAACTCCAGAACTAGCTTTAAGGCCAAAGAAGGAGCTGGGTTTTGGACAGAACTATCTTGTATTTTAGTGTACATTACCAAGCAAACATGCTGGATGTCACGGGGCACAACTCTGTCCTATGATTTGCTGGTAATGTTTCTCAATGTCCTGTCCACTTTAGAGGTCTCTGAATGGGGGAGGTACACCAAGAAAAACAGAGCATTTTTAAACAGGATTTTGTAGTGGCTATATTACTTGTATGTCTTCTCTCCTTTATGGATGTTATTGTCTTAGGCTGGCTTTACATAACGTGGTGCAAATGAGTTTTTACATGCCGGCACATCCAGCATCCATGTGTGAGCTTAAAAAAAAGTAAGCTTAGTATTTGTAGAGAGGAATTTACAGCACAGAATGATACTCGAGTACTGCAATTGGATCCATCAGTTGCCATACCTCAGGGTCTCCTTCATAAAACAGTCTCAAATCAAGGCTTTGATTGCAGACCCCAGCAGTGTACCTCCAAAACAGCTGGGGTGAGCACAGCCAGCTGGATGGCATCCTGCTTGGGCTCTGACACGTTTTCACTGGAAATAAAAACTAAAACTGAACCCTTGCTGATGCTTATTGCTGTGAAATCTTTCCCTAGAGACAGGCACAGCAGAATGCACCCAGCCTGGACTGAGAAAGGGATTCCTCTTGTTTTAAAACTGTCCTTAATCTCTTTGGATACCTAGAGGCAGGCTGAGTTGCTGGGACATACTTCCTTGCACTTCAGCAGTGGTACTCCTCCCTCTATTTGCCAAGCTAAGCTCAAGGGCACATAGAGTGGGGAGGTTCTGCTGCAACATCTTATAGCACCCAGTGACTGCTGGCATGTTCTGGAGAACTGAAGGGTAACGGTCCTGTCACATTCGTCCTGGTCGGTGCCCCATACAGGGCAGAACACACAGGGATGGATCAGTGCGGCAGCGCTCCTTCCTTGCACGCATCATTGCTTAGGTCTCCCAGGTGTTGTAATTTTAGGTTGGTTTTCCTGCTGGAAAGCTGCCTTTGACCCGCTTTACTTTCAGCTGATAAAGGATAAGTGCTAGATCAGTTGGTGGAAGCTTTTAAGGCACTTTTTAGGAGACTCTGCACCTAAGTCCTCTCATAGTGCTTAGCGGCTCATATGCTGTATTTGGTGGGTGGGCTTGGCTTTTATTCCTAGGGGCTGGGGCTCCTCTCACTGTTGCAGGTGTTGTTCCAAGCTTCTGCCATGTCTTTCTGCCCTGTCACCTTTTTTTCCCCTTTGAAACCGGAGTCCCGCTGTATGTGTAGGTACCTCTGTACAGCAGCACGTCCTCCTGCTGTACTCCACTGCAGTAGTTGCATTAGCATCTCCTTAGCACCAACCGCCATGGCATCAAGGTGAGATTTCCCAGGGAGAAGAGGATGGCACTGAATAGCCTTCACCTGCTGGACAAATAAAACGTTGCGTGCTGCAGTGTCTGCTGCGGAGTCAGTGCCTTTTAAAGGAGATTTTATTCTCCTGTGGCAAATCCAGCACAAAAATAGCTTCTGGTGGAGGTACCGTGCACAGCGCGAGCAGTACTCTACAGTGACAGGATGCACTGCAGACAAATTGTGAAGTTTTTTTAAAGTCAAGCAGCATTTTAGCATCCAAATACTGCCTGTGCTAATTGCCACTGTCATTAACGTGACAAGGAATGCCACTCAGCTCAGCATCTGTCAGATCCCCAGAGGTTCACACGCAGGCACTTGGGCCCTTCCTCCTCCAAGCTGGTTTCTGGGTGCAAAAATACTGTTTTGAGGCTGTTCTTTGAATTGGGCACAAATCTTCACCGCCCCTTCCCTGTTGTCTGCCAAGCTGATGGTGAACGAAGACCCAGCTTCTGCTGGGTACAGTGGTGGCTTCCTTGAAGGCAGGGCTCCTGCAAGGAGCTGCCAGAGCTCCTCCACACACTGATGCTTTCGGATTTCAGGAAATGAGGAGGGCTGAAACACAGTACTGTGAGGACAAAGTATAGCACACCTGGTATATTGTGTGTCCAAGCAATGCTTGCTACCTGGTAAAGCTTCAGCCCATGGGATCAGGGAGGAAACATGGGGCATCTTCTTTGGAGGTTTTTTTCATGGATGCAGAGTCTGAAGCTGTCCCTATGGAGTCCTTGTTTTCTCCTTTTCCAGCAATGAGTGAAGGGTATTTCTTACATTGGGTAAAGGAAGCTTATGGGGCTGGTAATGAAGAGTTTGGGGAAGAAGAGGAGGAGCTGGAAGTGGATTTGCTGGGGCTGCCGGGAGGATGAGAGCATCCCAGCACCCACCAGGCCCCTCACCCCTTCTGTAGACAGGGGAGGGAGAGGCATCAGCCCTGGGGCTCAGGGTGCCCAGCACAGCCTCTACATTCCCTGACTGTGGTGCCCAAGTGCTGGAGTGACATTCTGAGGCCGATGTTGACTGTTGTACCTATGCAAAGCTCTACACTGATATTTGTTACAAAAGCCACTGGTGAGCAGAATGGCAGCAGCTCTCTGGATGGATCTGCCTGTGTTAATCCACCACATTACTTAATTGTGAGCTAGGATCTAGGATGGCACGTTATCTGCTAGTTTTGTCCTCGTGAATCTCAGTGGAAGGAGATTAATAATCTCGATGGCTGGTAAAATGTTTGTTGTATCATGCTTTCTGATTGTGATGAGGCTATCAGCCCCCAGTGCCCATTCAAATAACGTGTCCCTATATAGAGTGTGTGCTTTCAGCTGTCTAAATATATAATAATTACAGGTCAGCTAATGTTGGAATGGTGCCGTTTGGTGATTTTATGCACCATTTAGGTACAGCTGCAAATTGATAAATCACATTTCTACAGGTTTGATATAAATCACATATAATATTAACTAGTGCAATGAAGTGATTAACTGTTCCTGGCTCCTGGAACTGAGTCCTTAGGCAAAAGGGACTTTTCTTGGTTATTTTATCTGCCTCTGCCAATTAGTACTGGTCATGGCTTCCTAATCAGGGTTGAGTTTCTAAATGGCACCGTGAGCCTTGTGATAAGCCTGTCCTTCTGCATGCGTAGCGTGGTCTTTCCAAGTGAGATATCACTTAGAACTAGTGTTATGCAACTTGATTTTTTTCTGTACTTTTTGTTGGTTCCTTTTCACTAATTCCTAATTTAAAAGTTTGAAATGGTTCTAATGGCAGCATTCCTTTTTTTCTTTTCTTTTTGCCATGTTGGACCTTTTCAGTGGTGTGCGGGAGGCTGTCGTTGCACTGCATTATTTCAGAGCCTGTGCTTTTTTGCATTGCAGAGGTGTTAAAAAGGCACTGATTTGTTATTGTAGGGTTGTTGATGATTTCAAGAACAGCTGTTATTCTTTACATTTTTTTCCTCCTAAAAAATTGATAGTGTTGGACGCAGTGATTAAAGCTGATATCCCAACACTTCTGCTCCAAGCCACAGCCCCTAATTGCTGAGGACGAGGCAGGAGCCCAGAGAGGCTTCTTGAAATCCAAGTGAGAGGTGCCAAGTTGAATTCCCATCTCCTCCTGTGGAAAGCCCTCCAGGAGCTCAGCAGGGGTGGCAGCCACCCAGCTGCAGTGGGAAGGACTGGGCAGGTGAGGTGAGGCAGGGAGGAAACCGGAGGTCTGAAGTTTCTTTTATAAAATAGACGTAACTTTACTGGGAGGAAGGTAAATGTTTGCACTGCTGTTCAGTGCACACTGGAAAATATCTAAGGAAGAGAAGGGGCGTTTTTCATCTAACGGTATCTCAGCCATTACTGCGGCAGTGTGGGGCCGAGCATTTTGGGCAGGAGAACATTGTTGGGATTGTTGCACGTGGCTAAATCCCTCTGAACAGGGCTCCCTTGCCCACAGGTGACCATGGCCTGGGCTAAAATAGGAACCTTAGCAGCACTGTCTAGATCAGATGAAGATGACGTTCACTGAGGTGCTGGGAAGGAATAGTGTCACCTCCAGTTTGCCTCTTCCACCTGGCTGTCGCCTGCGGTGCACCATCGTTGAGGTTCATGTGAGGTCAGTGAAGCAGAGAGGATCTGCCCTCTGGGGGGGTGGTGGACACAGCATTCTGAGTGTGACTTCCCCTTGCCCAGGCACAGCACAGCTACTGCTTAGCACGAGCACTAGAGGATTTGAGAGCTGTACAAACCCCAACGCTGAAGCTGTGAAAAACAGCAATGCTGTCTATGTAAGACCAAGTATCTTGCTAACCACGTTGTTGCTTGTGGATGAGAACAAGAGTGTGAGAAGCCTACAGTGATGCATTTAAGGCCATGATTCAAATGATGCAAAAGCTCTTCTGTGTTCCTTCTTCAACATAAAGCCTGCAAACCTCACAAATACTCATGGAATGTGTCATTGGTATGGGAGTTTATCCCCTGTCATAGATGGGAAAAGCCTAGACCAGGTGAAGGGGTTGGCCCAAGTTCAGCAGCAGAGCTGAAAATGTTCCTCTTCTTCCCTGAGTGATGCTCTGGACTTCAGATGATCCCCTGAAAAAGTGATCTATGCTTGAACTGCAGAGAGCTTCAGATGTGGAGATACAAAGCTGGAATGTTTGAAAGCACAGGTGGAAGGCTTTCCCTCTTGCTGATGAAGTTGTTGCATTTGTTTTTAATTTAAGCAGGAGTCCTCTAGGCTACAACTAATTTTTTCCTTTTGGAAACGTGAACCCTAGCTGGAAAGAGAAAAATATTCATTAAGGAGGAAAGAAGGACTCCTGAGTTCATGCTGTGGAAGCTGGGAATGCTACTACAGTACAGAAGAGGTGTGCCAAATTCTGAGGCTTTCAGAAATCCTGAACATTTACAAGCTTGCTGTTTGCATTAGAGGCTCAAAGCCTTTAGGATTCACGCTTTCAAGCTTTTTTTCTCTTACTATTATGACAATTTATTTTTAAATGAAAATGAGGTTTTTCTCATGATTGCCTGGCTCCAGGAAGTAGAGCTTTAAAAACGTGCTCTGTTGCCAAACTAGTGGGAATGTCTTGAGGCTTGACAACAAACTGTTCTGGATGGGCTTGGGACAGCTGCAGATACCTTTTCATAGCAGCATGAAGGTAGGGCAGAAAGGTATATTTATCTTCAGCTAAAAGTAGCCAAGGGCTTAATACCTACATTGGTTCTTCTTGATTTTCATAGAATCATGGAGTCATAGAGCTGTTTGAGTTGGAAGAGACCCTTAAAGGCCATCAGTCCAACTCCTCTGCAGTGAATGAGGACACCTTCAGCTCCATCAGGTGCTCAGAGCCCATCCAGCCTGACCTTGAGTGTCTGCAGGGACGGAGCATCCACCACCTCCCTGGGCACCCTGTGCCAGTGCCTCACCACCCTTATTGTGAAAAGCATCTTCCTTATGTCTAGTCTAAATCCTCCCCTCTTTTAGTTTGAAACCATTTCCCCTTGTCCTGTAGCAACAGACCGTGCTAAAGAGTCTGTCCCCTCCTTTCTTGTAGTACCACTATACATATATAAAAAGCTGCTCTCAGGTCTTGCGGAACCTTCCCTTCTCCAGGCTGCACAGCCCCAGCTCTGACAGCCTGTCCTTGTAGTTCCATTCCTTGGATACACTTCAGCATACATATGCTTTGGAATACCAATAAAGCTGCCCTGAGGATGCCTGCTGATGGTCACCCTGAGGACTTTACATCAAACTCACACCTCCCAAAACTGGCATATGGTATAAATCAGTTGGCTGTGATTGCTTTGGAAGTTGATGTCGGCATGGTGGTGACTCAGAAGCATGCCCCAGTCTGTCTTTGCAGAAGGCACCATGGTGGAGAGCCCCATCACTTAGGAAGGTCCTGGGAAAGGTGGGCATTGCTCCCCAATGGTGCACTCACTGATGTGCCTTCCTGCAGCACGGAGGCTGCTTGCTTTCAGGATCTGCCCTGCTGCAGTCATGGCCATGCCTTGCTGGGTGCTGCTGCACCCGGTGTCCCGACACAGCCCTCCCCTGGGCCTCGGGGTATGGAAACGAGAGCTGACAGCCGCACTCAACCGCGCTTCACTTCTGCTCTGTCACACAGGACATCAAATTGACTCTCCGCTCTGCTGTCCTGGGGAAAGGTACAAAGTCTTTTTGCTCTGGGAACAGCAGCAGGAGCAGAGCTGAGGTGTGACCGGCAGGAGGGTTGTGTCACCTGGCTTTCCCTCCAGAAAGTGCCCCTGGGTGCTCAGCAGAGGTGTATTGCCCCACGGATCCTTGTCCCACGGATCCTGCCCCACTGCCTGCAAAGTGGCCATCCCATCATTTAAATGGGCATCACAGCTCTGTGCACCCTCGTGTAAAGTCCCCGAGAGCTCCCAGGCGTGGCACAGATGTGAGGGGTGAACAGCCAGGCTTTTTATGGCTCTTTTTTTAAAAACCCAAGTTTGCGGCATCGTTAACATTGTGCCAGAGAAGAGGTGGTTTTTCTTCCAACACTTGGGCTGCTTGGCCTGTGCGACTCACTGTAGGAAGGCAAAATGTGGGAGCTGTAATAAGAGGAGATGTGGTTTAGCAAAACATAATAATTGGATAGGAAAACAGGGAAGGAGCGTGGGAAGCCTTCGTTTTTTTCACTTTACTCATTTGCAAGAACACGGCCTCTTACAATCAAGACATTTAAAATAGAAGTTAAGCTGAACAATGGGAAATTACCAAAATCTACTAACAGTGAAAAGAAGAATAACAGATGAGGCTGGCTACGCAGCTTGTTTCCCTTATGTCTCTGTGTGGACGGTTTCATGGTATTTTTTCATGTCAAGATCTCCAGTATTTTGAGCTTAGAACGCTGAGGAGTTGGTTCGTTTATGTAACAGCTGAGATGATATTTGTAAGGTAGCACTGCTTCTGTGTTTTAACCTTTATGTAATGTTCATTTACAAACCATGCTGAGCTCAATTTGAATTTTTAATGGTTATTTTAAGCAGATTTTGTTTTGGGGAATAGGTAACAAAAGGGGGTACTTGGTCTATATGTTATGCTCGAAGATAGAGGTGTGGGGTCAACGGTAGCTTTACATGTACGAATTCAATGCATGTTTTTATTTGATGATGGAAACGGAGTGTGCTGAAGATGCAGAGATCCTTTATCATTGCTTTCAGCAATTCCTTGCAGTCTGCAATGTCCAGTGCCAGGGGTGCGTTTGGCACCCACCCTCAGATCTCCGCACAGGAGGAGATTTGTTCTGCCAAGGAATGGCCGCGTCTCATCCCAGAGCAGTTTAGGGATTGTAACCTCAGGATGCTGAGACAGGGCATTTGCCTGAATGAGAATGGCTCATGTGAAATGATGAGGGAAAGCTGCTGTGAAATGAAAATCAATGCTCATGCACAAATGCTGGCCTGGGAAGGCTGAGGAAGCCTGAGAGCTGTAACACGATTAGCTTGAGCGGATGGTCAGCCTCGCTCTGATTCCTGAAGGAGACATATCCCGACCTTCATAAAGCAGACATCTGTAAGGGTCCCATCCCTCCTGCCAGAGGTTTCCTTCTGTCACAGCAGCCCCTGGCCCATGAGCGCTGGGGAAAGCAATGCTTTACACTGCTGAGTTCTGCAGTTTGGTCTGTTTTACAAATGAACACACTGTAGTTCAGAGCACTTGACAGCATCCAGCAGTCTGGCTGCCCCTTCATATGATGATTCTGTATTTGGGACCAAAACTGTCAAAACCCACAGCCCCTTTGCTTACAGGAGGAACCAAGCGGCGTGCAGGGAACCACTTGGGGCTGTGGTTATGCTGTTATAAAAATGGGCTCTCTGGGCTGCCTTGGATGCACTTCTGGCATCACCATTGCTCTAAGAAGGGACTCGCTCCAGTATCACCCAGTGTTGTGCAGTCCACAGCCCAGGCTTCATTCCCCGGCCTCATGGTGCACTTGAAATAACCTTATTGTCCTTCTCTCTTCTCCTCGTAGCTATGGGTGAACCAAGAAGATGGAGTGGAGGAGGGAACCAGCGAAGTGCAGAATGGCCACTTGGATCCAAGCACCGACTGCCTCTGTCTTGGCAGAACCGTCCAGAACCGAGATCAGATGAGAGCCAATGTCATCAATGAGATCATGAGCACGGAGCGCCACTATATCAAGCACCTCAAGGACATTTGCGAGGTACACGGGGCTGTGATGTGGGGGACGCAGGACAGGTGATGGGCTGTGGAGAGCTGAGGGCTGAGTTTGTCCCTGGATGATGGGGGAAAATTTTGCAGTGCGCTTATGAGTAGCGCGTGTAATAGAGGAGCATCTGTCAGTAAGTATTGATACTTCTGAGTATTTTCTGCTGGGTCTGCTGATTAGCTTTAGTTTGTATTAACCAAAAGAACAATCTTCTGATCTTCTTTCTTACTTTTTTGACTGAAAAAATGATGAGGTTGAGATCATTCAAGCATTTCTCTTAATTAAAGCCCATTGCTATCTACTTTTGAACTGTTGACCAAGGAAATTAGGTTGCAATTAAATCTATCAGTTAACCATTTCACCTGTGTCTTTCACATCGGGTTCACAGTTTCCCCTTGCTCAGAATGGCTTCTCTTACAGCGGGATTGAGAGCAAAATGTTTTCAGCATGGGAAATGAAGTATATTACATGTACACAGTATAAGGGAAACTGCAAGCAGGTGAACATTGATGACTGTGCCCTCACATCCTCAGCATGGTTCTTTGTTACGCACAATTAACTCCCACAACTCCTTAGTGTCCTGCAGCCCTAGTACTGCGAGCTGCACGTGAAGCATAGTGCCTGTAGTGCTGGTGCTTGGGAAGGGGGATGCACAGCTGTGCCTCACTGTGCTGCAGGACAGCCTGGGCACTGCCTTATGGAGAGGGAGAACTTTGTTGGCACAGAAATCACAGTCTGGGGCTTTCTGCTCATCCCTCTCAAGGTTTGGGATTCCATGAGCCCAACCCACTTTTTCCAGAGTCAGTGTGGTGAAGCCCTTTGCAAATTCTGCTTAGGAAATGTCTTCCTTGTCCTTCGTACTTGCCACTTTCCTTTTGACAAGGCAAAGCAGCCAACCGAAAAAGCAACTGTGATGCTTTTCGAATATGGAGGAGTCTTGGGATTTCAATTTGGAAACAAATGAGCTTAATTTCAGTGTGCTATTTCAGTCAGAGGGCTTTGCATTAAAGAAGGGAAAAGCTGCAGGAACTTTTTTGCATCGTGCTTCTTCTCCTGCATTTGCACTTTTCTATTCAAAAACTGAATAAATCTGAACTTGCGTTTCCTGGCCATGTCACCGTGCTTTTGCCAAAGAAGATTCTCAAGAGGAGCAGACAGATACAGTTTTTGTGACATCTGTGGAGTAACACTGCTTTGCAGCACCTGACGACACGCTCAAAGCGTGAAAGAGATGTGTGATACAAAATGGTGCTGAGGGATAAATGCTACTGCCAGGTAGAGCACCAGGAAGTGACTCAGCTGCCTCATTTAGAAGAGGAGGACTAAAGTGGGCATTTCTGTCTGCAGAGCGATGGGCTGTCCCTTGCTCAGTGCAATCAGAGTGATCAGTTTGCCTGGAGAAGGCTCAGGGCCAGCTCAGTTGTGGCAGGTGTTCTGGCAAAGCATGACATGACTGTTCCTATTTGTGCCTCAGCGTGGGTTGGAGATGCCATGAGCTCCTCCAAATGGGGTTGGTACAGAGGTGATGTTTTACCAAGGAACAGGGAGACACCAGACACCAGCTGATGAGATGTAGAAGTGCTGTTGGCAGTGGCAAGCTCCCCTCTTCCCCTTGATCTTTTATTTGAAGGTGCCAGGACAAGTGGCAGCAATATGACATACTGGTGGAACGCAGAGGAGCGCTGGCTTGGTGGTGAAGGCTGAACCTGATCTCGCATTGAGCTCAGCTGTGTAGTCATACTCCCATTGCTGAATTACATAAGAAGTCCTAAGGCCAGGGAGGCACCTTAAGATATGAGGCTGCTGTTAGAAGATCGTAGCCCCTGTGAGGTGATTAAAAGCCCTCCAATTGCTCTTTTCTGCTGTAGGATGTGTTCCCAGAACCTGCTACTCTGTTATTATAGACCATGTTATTATTCATAATACCCATGGCACCAGCCCTGCTAAGTCAGGAGCTCATAAGCTAGCTAGCACCAGAATGAAAATTACCTGTGCTTCACAAAGCAGCTGGCTTGGAGGGGAATCCCCCTCTCAGCAAACCACACAGCACTGAGAATTGCTGCTGCTGTGTCCTTGCTCAGTGTGAAGGTCTGGCTGCTGCGTGGTGAAACAATTTCTGAAGATTTTTATGAGGGGCAAAATGCTGAGCTTTCTCTGGGCTGCATTATCCAGTGCAGGTGGATTGTTATTCTTTAATATCACCAAGGGGGAAAGAAGGAAAAAAGAATCTCGCCTTGGGGAAATATCCAGCAATAGGAATTTCAGGCTTAGCAGTTAGAGCTTAGAAAAATAATCGGCTACTGAAAACTAGGCTTTTTTAATGGGTAGCAACAGCCAGCTGCTGCACTGGGGCTCTGAGCCTGGGAAGGCACAGCGTGCGTCCCTACCAGGGGTGACAGCAGCAGAGCAGTCGAGGTGCTGGGACAGCAGGCAGCTCGATGGGAGCAGCGAGCCCCAAGGGACAGGAGGGGGGAAAGACCAGCCAACTTCCATTGCTGCATTTTTTTGCTCTTCCCCAAGTCATATCCCTCTGAATTTATTTTTTAATAACGCTGGCTGGATCCCATCTAAGATTTGCTTTGGTGCCAGGACAGCTCTGAGTGCTGAATGGCCGTGCATCTCAGCACGTTGAGCCGAGTCTGTTGTGCAGAGCTGATGGGACAAACTTTTGCATGGTCCAGGTGGCATTAGCCTGACTCATTCTCAGAGGTGTAGAATGACCGCTTTTCTGTGCTGCCTCGGGCACAAGCAGCATAAAACACTCCTGGTAGTGGTGTGGTGCATCTCCACAGGGTCTGGGGAGCTGCTGGCCCTTCTATATGGCCAGTTTCTCAGCAGAGTGGAGGGTGGTTCTGTAGCAACTTATTTAAATTCATTAGGACGTGCATACATGCATGTATTCCCCAGTGCGTGACTTGTAGCCGCCTTTTGCTGCTTGCTTGTGCACACCTTGTTTTTCTCCTTTGAAACTGGCTCCTTCTGTGTCCTTCTGAGGAACCAGCTTGCATTCCTGATGGATTTTATTGCACACTGTAGGTGGTTCCCAGGGCAATCCATGGTGCCAATGGGAACAGGAGTGCAGCAGGACTGGTGAGTGATCTGTGCCTGATATTCAGTACTTCTGTTGCCTACTGCTTCAGAGCCCTGACCGCCAGGTAGCATACACAACTCTAGTGTGCCATTTTAATTCAGTCTCCACTTTGTTCTTGGGTTACTCTTGGGTTTGCACGTAGGAGCATGATGCTCACCTGAATGCACGAGCACTGCTCTAGTGAATAGTATGTTGATAGTTCAGATGGTGCTTGTCTAAAGTGAGGGCAGTCTGCAGGACGTTATCTCCCCCAGACTGGCTCAGAGCTGGAGGAAAAGCAGAATATTACCATAGCTGTGTTTTCACTCACAGCCCGCAGCAGCTGTCATCTCCTCCTTGTTCTTGCTGCAAGCGCTCCCCTTGCTCTCAGCAGGACAAGAAGGACAGATGGATTGTCCACCTCTCCTGACTGTCTCTAAACCCACTTTAGGGTGGAGAAAACTTAGCACTTAACCTCCTGCAAATACTTTCTAAGTTTGGCCTATACCTCAGGGACTACATGGAAATGTACTTTAAGGGGAGACAGTTTGACAGCTATTTTTAGGTATTCATTGAGCAAAACACACTCCAACATCTGCTCATCAGTCAGCTATCCCTTCTCTGAGCAAACCTGATGGAATGAGCAGGAGGAAGATGACATTGTTTTATGTAACAGAAGTAAATTTACTGGAAAAAAATATGCAGCACCCTTCTATCTGGCGCTTGCTGCACGCTATATCTGAGTCTTCAGCCTCCCCTTTTCGGGAAACCAAACATCCACATGCACAAGCTGGGTAGAGGATAAGGCTTGGGAGCTGCGTGCGTTCACTTATTCTCCCCGTGATGCTATAGGTGCCCGTGCAGAAATGTGCTGCTTCAGCTTCTCTGGAGCACGTGACTTGCGCAAAGCGATGAACCAGCAGCAAGAGGAGAGGGGATTTTCAAGGCAGAAGTTGCAGCCAATAGCAACCCCAGGGCTGAAAGATGTTCACATAAATCATCCATGGACTGATTGCACAGAGCAGCGTGTGCGCAAGGGGAGCCTGGCTTGCAGGCAGCCCGCAGCATGCAGCAGGGCAAAGGTGCTGACACAAATGCCTTGCAGCAGCTGTTCAGCACTGCTAGCACTGCAGCCGGGGCCAAAAGGAAGACCCTGGCTTCGTGGGCTGGTCCATGCGTTATTGTTTTTTGTAGCTGTTCTGAGATAAGCAGGTAAACATGAAAAGGAGCATGGAAAATATTCTGCATTATTCTTTGATAGTTTGAAATGTCATCTGCCATTGAGCTGCCCTGCAGCATGGGAACCAGCGTGCTCTCGTTCCTCCTGGCCTTGAAAAATGAGACAGGGAAACCCAGGGAAATGAGTCATCGAGGAGCTGCTGGAAGAAGACAGACCTAGATTTAGTAAATGGGGAAGGTATTCCATAACCCAAGCTTCCCGGCTGTAAAAGCAGGCACGTTCAGGGTAACAGCATCCTTCTAGCTGAGCTGGACATTGCAGAGCCTGGTTCTTTGCCAGCTTGGCCAAAGTTGCATTTATCATTCGGCAGTTTGAAGTTCTCCCTCCCAGAACCACATGGTGAGGCTGAAGGACACTTTATTATAGCGTTCCAGTGGCTTGCATTATGGACCAGCAGCTGCGTGTCACCAGCTGGCACTTTGTCTGTGTGACTAAGCATCTAGAGCTCCCAAATATAGCCATCTAACTGGAGCTGTTGGCATTTTTTCCCCTTCATTTTTTTCTATCCCTATATAATAAACATAGGGAAAGTCATCACATGATGACCCCCGTATTATTCTCTTTTCAACCAAGAGGCCACAGTCCCTAAAAGGCCAGCGTAGCGTTTGCTATTTGGCCTAGCAAGGTTTCTAGTCTAAATCGTGCAGACAGGCAAAGTGCAGGGGGATGAAGTGATTTGCTCAATGTCACATGGATCAGTTCAGGGTCAGAAATTCAGCCCAGGCATCCCAAGCCTCTGTGTGTCACTGCATCCCCTGGACTACATATGCTTCAGGCAAGCCTGTTTGAAGTCATTATGATTCAGCTGAAACCAGGATGGCAAGTTCATGGGCAAGGCAGGCTCCGCAAAGCAGGGAGGCAGACAGAGCTCGGTGTGTTACACTTTTTGCCAGAATATCGATCCATTCCATCTTTATAGACTGGGAGGTCTTCAGAGCAATGTATGATGCCGAGCTAAAGCTGGGCTCAGTACCACTGAGCATCATGGACAAATGAAGACTAAGTAAGAAGGAGTGGGTTTTTTTTTTGCACTGGGCCACGGTGCAGGAGATCTGAACTGCTGCCAGCTCTACTGCAGATTCCCTCTATTACTTTGGAGAACTTCCTTAAACTCTCTGCATCCCAGTTGTTCCTCTCCTCCGTTTATCTTGCACAACTGTAGACTCAGTGGGGGAGTCTGATGTTTGTACAGAGCGGGACACAAAGGGAGAAAAGCAATGAAAGGTGGCAGCTGAGATTATGTATGGAATAACGTATTTGGGATAATCTCATGAAGGACAGAAGAAACAAAAATTAAAATGATGCTGCTTTCCTGTGGATGGCATTGATCAGTGGCTTGTGCTGCTCCGGGCTGGGGCCGGCTGAAGCACCCACCCCAGCTCCCGCATTGCCTCGGTGCCGTGTAGTGCTCACAGCACTGCAGCCCTCCTGCTTTTGTCTCAGGGAAGGGGAACAGTGTGGGGATGTGTTGCCTGCCTGTGAGGGAAGGCTGGAAGGCTGTTTGCCTTCAGCATTTCACTTGGTGCTGAAGTACCTCTGGATGGATACACCGTCCATAGCCTCCTCCCAGAGCAAGGGCATGCTACCGTGTGTTGACAGGGTATTTCTCAGCACGACTGGCAGCTTCCTTGCCCTGATCATTGTGTCCAAAAAGAGAAATCAGAGTGGGCAGGGGACTGACAGCCCCTCGTGGCTTTCTCTGTGCCACCGCGTGCTGCTGAAGAGGATGTGAGAACAGCAATGTTTGTAGGAGCTGCCTGTGATAGCAGCTATCGCAAGGCAGTGGGTTTTGAAGGGATGAGGGCACCGTACTGTAACACACCTCTTTGGAGCCATCAGCTATATTTTGCTGTTCTCTGCAGCACAGGTAGGGACAGAGCAGTTTCAGGCTGTGCTGGCTGAGATCTCTGGGGAACTTTCCGTTTGCAAAACTGATTCATGCAAAATGCTGAGGGACGTTGGGGCAGAAACCAGCACTGCATCTCCTCTGCTTTCCTGTGTACATGCCATGCCAGCATCTCCTGATGCAGACTGGGAAGCCTGGTACACACTGGCATGTCCTGAGCAAGGGTGGTGCTGAGGTCTGCTCTGGGTTGTGGTGAGAACTGTGGCTGCAAGTGCCAAATGTTGCAAATGAGATGTTGTCTGTCATGAAAGGACTTGTAGCATTTCCGGGCATGTTTTGCCTATTGTGTGCTTAAAAGTAGAGAGCAGTTGATGGAGACCCAAGAAAAATCTGGAAGCAGCCTCAGTAGTTGGTTTATTTTATGGATTGCTCTATCCTACTCCTTACAGGGCTACCTGAAGCAGTGCCGGAAGAGGAGGGATATGTTCAGTGATGAACAGCTGAAGATCATCTTCGGGAACATTGAAGATATCTATAGATTTCAGATGGGTTTTGTCCGGGACTTGGAGAAACAGTACAACAACGAGGATCCCCATCTCAGTGAGATCGGGCCATGTTTCCTTGAACACGTAAGTTCATTTGGCACTTCAGTGTGGGGAACCGGGGGTTGTTTTTTGGGGGGTGCAGAAGAAGTCAGAAGGCAGGAACCATGCAGCGTCTAACTGCCATCCATGGCTCTGTTCTGTTCTAGTGATACTAGTGATACACCACAGGCTACTCCATAGTCACTGTATCCATTTTGTGATGTAAGATGCAGGGAGATGTCCAAGTGGAGCATATAGTTGGATAACCCCTACTGCATTTGAATCCCAGCATGTTTCCATATCCACTCTTGTATTACACAGTGTCCCTCACATCCTCCTCACCCTCTTTTTCTCTTCAAAATATGACTTAAAACCCTTCACAAGCCACCCCAGTCAGATCAGGGATGACCAGGTGGTTGGAATAGGTGAGGAAGATCAACGGAGTAACAGGAAGCCTTAGTAGTGCGTTACATTAAAAAGCAGAGGAGTGCAAATGGCCGGGATGCTCACTTGTGGCACTGAGATGCATTTGCAAGGGATGGAAAACCCATGGAGCTTCAGTGTCTTCCCCAGCAGGTGGCTGGGCCAGGAGTGAGGTGGTAGCTCATGCTAAGTGCGCACCAAAGAGGACATTTTAGCTGACGTTGCAGTCCCAGTGGCTTGGCCATGCCCGTCATGCTGTTACATAAGCCACGTGCTGCAGGAGCTGTTTGACTGGCCAGTGCTGTGAATATGTCAGGAAATGTCAAGAAAATGACTGTCCTGCAGCTTTAGGCTTTTCTTTTAGGGAGCCTGGAAAGCTGTATCAGAGCGTACATTTGAGGTGCTGCACCCAAGGTGTGGGTCCTGCACTGTGTTACTTACATCAGGGCTGAACTAGCGTCAGTTCACGTATTAGGGACATTTCCAATGGGAATTCATGAAACTTCAGCAGGGTGTCCCTGAAAAGGCTTGTGGGATCTCTTAAGCATCGCTGCTCTTCTATTTAAAAGGCAAGTTTATTTTTGGGAAATTGCATTATAACACTAACATTGCTCACTTTTATCAGAGCCTGCAATCTCTGCTGTTTGCTTCCGCGGCAGCAGCGTATTGCACCTTTGTGCAAAAAAGATGGGAGAAATCTTGGTGAGAATCAGTAGCTGAAACTTCATGTCCTAAGGCTGTGCTGTCAATTCATTTATAGTAACAATAGTAAAAGCTACTGCCGCTATTCAGAGCGATATCTGACACTTCTTGTCTTCATTTCCATGGAGGCTGAAAGCCAGCAAGAGGTGGCTGGGCATGTGAGTGTGCAAGTGGGTTTCTTTTTTGTTTGTTTGTTTTTTCGATCTTTGGTGTTTTCTGAACCTCTGGCCACAGGGAACTCCACACAGTGGTTAGTTCCTGGGGTTCTCTGTTGGTAGAGGGGTGTTCAGAACTATCTAGATCCCAAGCACTCATTAGATGCTTCATGATCCTTCAGATAAAGAGCTCTAGAAAAAAACAAGATTGCCTTGTGCTACCTAAGGCCAGGGCTTGGAAGGCTTGGTTCTACCTTTACTGTTTACAAAGAAAATTGCACCACTCAATTCGAAATGGAGAACACCCCCAGCACTGCAGAGGGGTCCACTTTAACACACCTGCTGCTTACAGAGACCTCAGCCGTGTGTCAGCAGATAGGGCCCTCTCTCCTGCCTTTTCCCCCAGAGCAATCTTCTCTGAGCAGGGAAAGAATTCAGGATCAGCCTTTCGTCTTCCTACAGGAGTATCACTTTTTCTTTAGTCGTAATATTGGTGACTGACTGACGTGTGATCCGTTCCCTCCTGGCTTTCACAGCAAGATGGCTTCTGGATCTATTCGGAGTACTGTAATAATCATTTGGATGCATGCATGGAGCTTTCCAAGCTGATGAAAGATAGCAGGTACCAGCATTTCTTCGAAGCGTGTCGTCTGTTGCAGCAGATGATTGATATTGCCATAGACGGTTTCCTACTGACACCGGTGCAGAAGATCTGCAAATACCCCCTGCAGCTCGCAGAGCTTCTCAAGTACACCGCACAGGATCACAGGTATGGGGATGCTGCTCTTACACAGAGGGGTTTTGCTCAGTGCTTCTTTACATGGCCTCTGCACACGCACAGGGATTGGGTTTTTTTCTGTCCAGCTCTTCTCTCCATGACATCTTGTATAAATTGAAGCAGGGCAAAGGTTCAGCAGATAGTTAAAAAGCTTCTCAAAGCACTGATTCTCAGTGGAGCCAAGCTCATCTCTCTTGTAATCAGACATGTGAACTAATTACCCTTGGATGTACTTTATGATGCTACCAGTTACACTAGAAAAAATTACTTAATTAGCATTCAGTGGTCAGAAAGGCTCGTTTCCTTGTCCTAGAGAGGATCTCAGCACACAGCAGGTGGAGGGCTGGGATCCACAACTCCAGCCTGAGTATGCTCAGATTTTGGGAGAATTCAGAACCTGTTCTGCTTTTCAGCCTGCTTCCATCTCTGGTTTTGTCACTGGGTTTTTAGGATCAGATAAGCACCTGGCAGCCTGATTTCTTTCTCAGAATTTCAGGGATCTCTTTTGCTTGCGATGAGGGCCATCAACCTGACTGCTTGGCCTAGCACGAATCAAGAGTAGTACCTATGACATCAGTTGTGGTAGGTGAAAGAAGAATAAGGCCTTCTGAGAACAGATTTTCCCCTACCTTGCTGGTATTCTTTCTTTCCAAAACCTATTTAAAGAGGAGTAGTTTGGAGAGAAAAAAAAAGACTGCAGTGATTTCAGAAACTTCTGTAAGTGTTCGATTTTTTGCTTTTCCCCAAAATCAGCCTTGGAAGTACCTGACACGAGCAACGAAACGCATTGATTTGCTCTGACCAGGTTCAGTAGTTCCACTGCTTCGTACTTGCTGAACGCTTGGCTGATAATCACCTATTTGGACATACATTTGGCTCCAGATCCAATTTCTCTTTCTCTTCTTCTTATGCGACCAAGTCAAACTCGGAGTGGACTCATGGGTATCAGAAACCAGCTCGAAGATCCCAGATGTTGTGGCTTCTTTTGCTCACCAGCCATGTCATGTCCCCACAGTACTTACAGCGTGAACTTAAATGCGTGGCTTCACAATGGGGAGACATAAGCAGTCTCAGAGAGGAGAGGTCTGTGTTTAAAGTGACCCACTCTGAGTTATTTAGTGGTGATACCAAAGAGGATGTGGACAGGGTGGTTACATAAGGGTGAACTTATTTTGAGTATGTTCCTTTGAGATGTTTTAAAATCAGCATGTTGCTAAGCTGTCAGTTACAGTCACATTCTGGTGAGACTCGGACCTTCCCTGTGGTTAAGCAATAGTTGGTTCATTCACACTGATAGCCCTGTGTCAGCCCTGTGCTGTGCTCTGGTTAGTGTGGCCGTGCCCCACTCATGGTGGATGGCTTTATGGCACAGAAACGCGGTGGGTTACCCCACAATCCCTTGTGGTCTCACTCTTCTGATTCAAGTGTTCAAACAGCCTGAGAGCAACCGATCCTCCCAGCAGCCCAGGTTGTGTCCCAGACCTCCCTTATGCCATGGATGTGGAAAGAGAGGCACAGAGCATGTCTCCCTCAGCACCAGATGCTTCTGCATCAGGGCTCAGCAGAAAGCAGTCTGCCCTGACTGCCTGCTGGAAATGAGAATATTTTCTGCTGCCATAATGTCGGACTTCGGGATTGGGGATGAGAAGAGCAAAGTCTGAGAATGGCAAAGCAGTAATTCTGGGGGAGCGCCATGCCGTGACACAGGGAAAAGCCAGGTACCTGCAGGCTGGGATGCTGTGAGCATCAGCTAAGAGCAGTGGAAACCGAGAAGCTGACAGAGCTTCAGCTGGCTCACTGACCAGGTGCTGAGCTGCCCTTGTGCACGTGCAGTCTGACAGTGCTCACAATTAGATTGCGAGTCTGAAACAGAAGCTAGAGAATTACAGTGGACTAATACAGTGAAATTGGGCTCATCTCTGGCTGGGTTGGGAGCCTCTTAGGCACTCGTTTAGTTTAGAATTTTGCTGTATAGGAAACACTGTTTAAATCTAAGAGCAATTCACAGAGTAAGGCAAAACTCGGAAAGGGCCGGGAGTCCCTGTGAAAGCAAATCTTGGGTTCATATGAGAGTGGGAGATTTATTCTTTTTCTTTGTTACCTCTTATCCGCTAATATTGTGGAGCTGTGTGTTTTCCCCGTGCCAGCTCAGGGCAGCAGAGCAGCAATCAGCAGCCTGAGCCTCTCCCTCAAGTAGCATGAGTCTGGAATTGCACCCTGGTTGACCCCTGGAAAGAGGTCACTGCGTTCCCAAAGTAATCAACAAACTATTTATTTTCTGTAATGTTATAGTCAGTGCTGTCCTATTAGTGATGCACTGTCCAAATGCCTTGCTTCTGTTATTTTTTCTTCTAAGTTTTGCCCGCTCTGCCACAGACGTGGGCTAGGAGCCCAAAAAGTGCAGGCATGACTCTTTCTTCACTACTGCATGAAAGAAGAACGTGCATGGGGTTTTCTCTTCGAATAGAACATTAGAATTAGTGAATTAGCATTGCTGAGATAAAACCCAGCTTGATTGGCACTGGCCACTGGGCACAGAGGCAGGCATGGGGGTGTTTTCAAAGCCAGGCTCCCTTCAATTGCTCATTGTTTCGAGCCTGGTTCATTTGAATTTTTCACAAAGCCACATCTGTTCACCTCCTAAAGGTTTGCACCAGCTTAGTATGAAGTAAATGTATGAAGATCCTAAGTGCCGCTTGCTGGTGTCCTGAGCATTCCTGCTGCAGATTGGAGCTGGAATTAGGACGCTCTGCTAATGGGTGCACTAACACCAGCCTCCCTTTTTTGCATGGAGATCATTAATGACTATCTCCATACCCTGCGCCTTTCCCTATCTCTACAGTTCCTTTCTGTCCCTAGTGACTGATCTATTTCCCTGCAAGAACTCGTGGATATTTTGAAGACGTGGGTAGCGTGTCTCATTGGCATAGCTCAGTTTCTCCTTTCTGTAGCCAGGTTTTTGGTTCATAGGGATGGCCACAGAAGGGAAGGTGCAATAGATCCTTTGTTGTGTATTGGGATGTGTACGTCAGGCAGCCCATCCTCTATCCTCCTTCACTTTGCTGAAGGACCAGTCCTGACGCTTTGGAATTTTGTAGGGTTTTTTTTAACCTCAGATGGATTTTTTGACATAAAAATTGAATAAAAACTGAAATTGATCTCAAGATTTCACCCAGAAAAGGATGGCAAAATAGCAGATAATGTTTCATGGCATTGTGCTTGTTTCTTGGTATTTATCCTGTTTGGATCAAATGAGGAAATGGATCTAAAGCTCATCTCTAATTCACAGCACTCACCCCTATTTTAGCTGTCACCGGTGCAATTCTTTAGCAATAATCAATAAAGCCATTCCCCCCGCAGCTGCCTAAGATCACAGTTTTTCTCATTAGTCAGCAGCCAATATCAGCCCTTAAGTTAATAATAAATGATGGTGGCGTTGTGGCAACTGGCCTTGTCTGTCTTTCCGATTGAAATGAACATTAAGGTTCCCTGGAATGGAAAAGAAGGCACAGGGCAGAAATCAATAGCATTGATTTCAGCATCACTTTTTGAAAAGACTGATCATCATCTTTGCTGGCCCTGGTGGGAAGCCGTTTCCACTCTGTGTTATTACACTCACAGGCACGTCCAAGAAAAAGAGCGAATGGTTTTGATTCGCTCACCTGAAATCTTCAATATGAGTGAATGCCACCGGATAGTGCTCTGGGGCCCTCTTGGAGTCACCTCCTGGCCTGAAAGGGGCTCCAACTTCTCTAAGCAAAAAGTATTTTCTAATGTTCATCCTAAGAACATAAAAATCTGAGCCCAAGGACAGAGCCGATCAAAATGGTCAGACCTTCTCTTAGGATGCTCTTTAGTGAGCACCTTAACGCTTCAAAGAGTGACATCCGCAGCTGTTGCAGATTGGGTTGGCAGAGGCCAGACTGCTCTCAGTGGGCACCCAGATGCAAGCCATTGAGAAGCTGCTGCCTTCGTGTCTCGTGCACACGCTGCTTTGTTTGCAACCCAGCTGCCCCTTTTCAGTGATCCAGAAAGATGTTGCCAATGCAAAAATGCAGCATTGTAATAACGAGTGGCAAATCCTACCTCCATTTCTTGCTAAAAGGGTGGTGAGATGACGTGGCTGACAGTGAGACTGCTCTGTGCTTCCACTGCATGTCGGGCTCCATTTCATGGGCTTCTCTTTTGTGTTCCACAGTGACTACAGGTATGTGGCTGCTGCTCTTGCTGTCATGAGGAACGTGACTCTGCAGATCAATGAGCGGAAGCGGAGACTGGAGAACATCGACAAGATAGCTCAGTGGCAGGCGTCCGTTCTGGACTGGGAGGTATGATACCCATGTTTGGGGCTATAAACCCAGATGAAGTCCGTTCTGTGCAGCTGTTGGAATTATCCTACACCACGTAGCTCATTTCACACAGCCTGGTCTGGGTATGTGTTGGAGGGGACTTCAGGACTGGGATTAAACTGGGGGCAGAGGAGGCGTATTTGCAGGCTTTGGAGATGGGACTGGAGATTTAAAACATTAATGATATTTTGAAGAAAATCTAAGTTCTGGTTCCTATTTCATAGACACAAATCCAGAGTAACTTCTGTGATTGCAATGCTGTTGTCCTGCCGGTAAGAGAGATTAGGATCAAACTCGGTGCATTCTGGCTCTGTGTTTTGTGACTGCGGAAGAAGTAGGGAAAGCAGTACCAAAAAGCACTACAAGTTGTGACAGGTTAAAAAATTGGTGGAAACTGGTCTTAGGATTGGAAGCCAAGACATTAAGCTGAAGTTATAGATGCTATTTGCACATTTTAAATGAGTATCCTCTTAAAGATATTTCTGAGCCAAGTCAATGAGTAGTTGTGTGTAATAAATGAGCTGCAAAGTATGGGCAAAGCAGTCAGCACAGGGATTCCTCAGCAGGCCCTCACTCTGCTACATTTTGCCATGTGCTTGAAAAGGCAAATCCAAACAAACCATTTATTCTCCATTTGTTTTTCATCCTTGCATTTTTTGAATCATTGTATGAATGTAACCTAAGAAGAGCATGTTTGTGAATCACCCTCTGTTTTAAATCATTGATTCGTGTATTCAGCAAGTGATGGAATGGCCTCCCTTCTTCCTTATAGTCATGAAGGTTTGGAATGACTCCACGTTCAAGTCACTGGGATCACACTGTATCAATTACAGTATATGAGGAAGTTGCAGAGTTTGTTTGTTGGGAAATGATCTAGGAAGGTAGGGAACAGAGGAAGAGAAATGCAGATGCATCACTTTGTGGTTGTGTATCTTCCTTGACTGAGTTGCATTGCTATAATAAAGGTTAGATTCAGCCCTGGATCTCTTGATAAAACATATAAATGCAGCAATCATAGCTGGTTCTTATGTTTTGATGGGTGGTGACAGCAGAGAATGGAGATGATTTGCCTTGATGGTTTTATTGTTTGCTGTGCAGAAAGTTCTCTGATACTGACACCCAGACTCATGTTCAGCATTAGGAAACTGCTATGAGGGAAGCACAGGACCATCAGATGTATCTTCAGCCTTCAGTATGTTTGGTGTGATGAGCTAATGTGTGTAGTGTGTAAGAAATGCCCCGACCCTCACTGTAAATAAATCTAGATTAAGGATGGATCAATTCCAAGTCAGTGAATAATCATATGCAAGTGGAAAGCCAAGGTGACCTCCACATGGGATCTGTGAAACAGCAGTTTCTTCTTTTCTTCCATTGGCTCAGTTGATAATTCATTTTTATTTAGCTATATCCTTGATAATTCACTCCTGCTTAGCTGTACCTATTCTTTATCTCCATCCTGTCCTCAGGAAATTGCCAAATCATTTTTCCAAGGGCTTTTTGACTACTTTTCCAAATTTTAAGCACAATATTGCAGCAGCATCCTTCAGCTTCTTCTAATACAACAGAACCTGTTATTGCTGCCACTCATGGATCACTGGATCCAACAGGAATACAGCTACTGCCCTTGTTCAAAGGAAAACACCATTCTTGCCATTCTTATACTGTGTTTTGGGTGGGAACACTAGAGGATGAGATCTAAATACAGCAGAGGACTTTGCTTGATTCTGTCCTCTGAAGTAACCTCAGAACCATCAACCCTACTGCACAGATGCCCACATAATGGCCAGGAGGATGCACAAAATCAAACCCAGAATACACAGAAGTGAACTACAGCGTAATGCAGGAAGAGAGCAGGGGAAATCAAAAGCAGTGTCAGGTGCTTAGATGTGTCCGTGATGTGTGCAGCTGCTCTGTAGGCACAGCATACCTGGGTTGCTGACCTCCAAAAACCCCATGTGCTGATCTCAGCCTGCAGAGCACCTCTCCCAGGCTGTCAGGGCTGGATTTCCTTGCCAGCCTGCAGGACTTCCAGCCCTCTTCCCCTGCAGGTGGGCTGTTAGGGAGTGGGAGAGGGCTTTCCTGGTGCATCTCCCCAGTCTATTCCAGTCCTTGGGGAGTGCGCAAGGCTTATCTGGATCAGAGAGTAGGATGTGACTCCCAGTTCTTCTTTGGAGGACAGTCAGTTGAGAGAGGGTGACCCGATGTCAACTTTGAGCTTCTGGAAGTGCTTATCCAGTTAAACTCTCACTGAAACAGAGGCAGGAACCCACAGCGTTACCCTTCCATCTTCCCACGGCCCTAATCCTCCTCTAATTACCCTCAGCACCCAGAAGCACTCCCTTCCCATCCCCTTGTGTGTCCCAGTGGCTTCCTGATCTCTCCAGCTGGCACTGCTGTGCAAGTGAGCAGTGGAGCACAGATCTGGGGACAGCTCAGTCTTGCTTGAGACAAACAGAAAGAAACCAAACCCCAAACACAGAGAAGTAGGAACAACCCCAAGTACAAAGAAGTAGGAGCAAGGAGAGAAACAGGCAGCTCCGGCATTTATTTCCTCTCCCACCAGAAATCTATCCAGTGCACAAGACAGAGATAATCCCCAGTTACTGCTGTATTTTGCACTCAGTGAACTACTTCAGCAGCAACCAAGAGCGAAGTGGTTTCAATGTCGGAATGCTTCCTTTGGAAAAATGTCTCTGTTTTTCCCTAGCATCCCTGTACTAACAGTGCTGATGCTCTGATTTGAAATCGCTTTTTAATTTCTGAATCTCCCTGCGTTTTGTGATAAGGTATTGGGAAAAGACTTTTAAGAGAGAAGAAACAAATCCAAACCAAGCAAATATTCAGTGGGTGAATATTTGAACTGTTCTTGTTTACAAAGTGTTTGTACTCATATTCTCGCAAGGAGAGGGTGTTATTGGGAACACATCCATATTGCTGATCCTAAAGCATTTGTTTTAGGGAAAAGCGGGGGGCATGTCCTAGCTAATCTGAGCAGGAGGGGTTTTATTGCATCCCGTGGAGTTGTGCCTGTGCGTTTCAGGAGTCATTTTAATCCCTCAAGATTTTCTGCACGGCCCCGTGAAGATGAATTTCAGGGTCAGCAATAGAAAAATGTGGAATTCCTTCAGCTGCCAAAGCCAGGGCTTGTTTTCAGGCCGCCAGGTCAGCAGGGGCTGCTGATGTGCATTGCAAATGGCACCAAGAAGGGCAGTCCCACTGCGGGGCAGCTGGTGAGTGCTGCGGCACCGGGGCACCAGGCCTGAGGAATCACTGGTGTGACATGGAGTGGCTGAGCGAAATCGGGAGGGAAGGGATCAGAAATTAGAAACAATCCCCCATCACTTGGAAATGTGTTCCCGTGTAATTTGTAGGAAGGTGGGCTTGACCAGCAAGCCTGCATTGGACTGTTGCCGTGCGTGACTCACTTCTTTGTTTTGGATTTCCGTCATCTTGACAGACCTAGGGAGGTGCTGCCCTGCCTACATGGAAAGCTCCGGTGCCTTTTGTTCTTTCCATTGTTAATGGTGCGGAATATGGGGCTTCCACCACCTCCTGCCGAGACCTTTCAGTGCCTGAGAGCTCTCGTGGTTATGAAGTGCTTCCCGATGCTCAGCCTCTATTTGCCTTCACTCGGCATAATCCCCCCACCAGTGGTTCAGTGCCTTCAGATCAGAGCAGGGACGTGTGAAGGCAGCTGCTGGCTGCAGCAGGCTGGGAACAGCATGCCAGGTCTGCTCTGGGTCACTGTGAGATGGGCTGAACAGAGCCTGTCCTGAGCTACAGCTCCCAAAGGTTAGCCGGCAATGTGTGTATAATGGCACTCTAAAGAGATGAGTTCCTCAAAGCTCATCATCTTTTTTACATCCTTGCAGCCCCAGTGTGGGCACTGCTGCTTATACAGGTGCCTGAGAAGCAGGAGGGAGGTGGCAGGAGTGGCATGGCCCTGCCTTCCTCTGCCTACTCCGCTCGGGGCCCTGCACAGCCTGCAGAGGGAGTACACTGCCAGCCCCTGCCCTCCTCCAGCCCCTGCCAGCCCACTGCGTGCTGCAGAGCTGCTGCAGGACTGGTGCAGGGCTGCTCCAGAGGGAGCTTAAAGAAAAGGTGGAGAGCAATGTTTGACATTGTTGGATCACGATAGGACAAGGGGGAATGGTTTAAAACTAAGAGGGGAGATGCAGGTTAAACGTGAGAAGGAAATTTTTTTACTCAGAGGGTGGTGAGGTTGTGGCAGTGCTGCCCAAAGCAGCATTGGGTGCCCCATCCCTGGAGGTGCTCAAGGCCTCATTGGATGGAGCCCTGAGCAACCTGAGCTGGTGGGGGGCAGCCAGCCCGTGGTACAGGGTTGGGACTGGATGGGCTTTGAGGTCCCTTCCAACCCAACCGTTCAGTGATTCTGTGCCATTTGCTTGGGCAGCGCCTGCGGTGCATGCTGCAGCCCTGAGTGCACCCTCACTCACTGAGTGCCCACCGCAGCTGCTGTGCTTATGGGAAGCAGATGTGTGCTTGGACAGACCGCGGTGCTGCTCCCTTCAGCCCGGCTCTGCTTGCAGCGGGGAGCTGTGGCCGGGCTGCTCATCCTGTGGCTGCTGTCCCCGGGAGGAATCAGCTGTCCCAAGGCAGCAGTGGGGTGTTTGGCACGGGGCAGAGCCTCGCTCGCTGCCTCGATTAGCCCAAGCCTGCTATGGAAGAGATTACTTTGGTTTATGCAGATTACTAGATATTGCTGCCCGAGATTCCCGTGGGTTGCCACTTTGGCAGATTGCAAGAGTATCAAATTTACATGAAGGGTAAAGGATATAATTGCAAAATATAATGAAAACTGTCCTTTTAAATCTCTTCCCATCCTCATTATTTACTGGTCCTTTAAATCAAGACTCAGTGCCCTTAATTATGTAATACATAATAGTTGGCTTTGGCCTAATATTACGTTATTGAATCCAAGAATGACATGGGGAAAAAAAGATGCATGCAACCAACGTGCTATTTTCAAAGTGAGGACAGCCTGATGAGAAATCCTCCCAGGGAAAAATCACAACAGGGACTGAAACAGATCCTTCTGCTTTTTTCTTTTCCTCCTTTATTTTTTTTTTCCCAGCAACAGAAGGTATCAAGAAAGGAGCCTGATGAAAAAGACAACATTTCTCTCGCTTTCCTTTTTTCTGATCTTTCTGTAGCCCAGAGTGCTAATCAGCCTGTCAATCTCTAATTAAAGAACAGCAGTGTCAGGCAGAAGAGAGCCCTGCTCGCTGAATGTTAACTAGGAGAGGGGATTTTGTGCCCGGCAGTAACAGCGAGGGGCGTGCATCCAGCAGCACTGCTTGTGCGACATCGGTAAAACCCTTCAGTTCCTCCCAGCTCCGTGTTGCAGAGTGGTTCCCTATAGCGGGGTGGTTCCCTGCAGCGGTGCAGTCACCTATAAGCAGTGTGGTCAACAACAGCAGAGTGGTTACCTGTAGCAGGGTGGTCTCTGTAGCACAGCTGTGGAACTGGGGATTGCCGCCTTCCCATAGCAGCAGAAGCACCGACCTCTGCTCGGGAGGCACGATGAGCCCCAGGACATATGCACCACTCTGCTGTGCTCAAGAGAGCATGGGGCGTGCATCCAGCCCACATCTGCTCCCCACACGTGCAGGAGTGCTGATGACTGCATGCAGAACAGAGGACCCCGCTTCCTTCCCTGCCCTCTGTGTGCAGCTGGGTGCTCAGTGCCAACCAGGCTGGCCTGAGGCTTTTTATTACCGGCTGGGGCTGCTGCTCGGGGCTGCGGGGCTGGTCCCAAACTGTCTGCGCTATGACGTTTCCAAATGTGCTAACCCAGCATTGGAAATCATCCACTTCTAGACTATAGACTGCATGTAAAAATTGTTTTCACAGCATAGAAAATGCAATACAAATCCTATCGTTTCAGATCTGAATTTTTTTGTTTTATATTGCTTGCAGGGACTACACAGTTTGGATCCAGCTAATCAAGTAGAAGTGTTTACAGAGCCCTCTGTGTGTCCTCAGGCTTGAGATGCTACCACAGGAGTAAAAGACAAAGCTGCTCTTCTATTTTTAGCAGACAGCCTCTCCTAGGCTTGCCCCCTCTCAGAAAAACTCCCATCCGTGGGCTTTGTGAATCTGCTGCAGATAAGCTCCCGTTCAGCCAGAGAAGCCCACAGTTTCTGGAGCCTGTGTGTTTCCTTCAGAGGAAGGACTGGCACATCCCTGGGCCTCGCTGCTCACCCCAGAGGTCCCACTGCTGGATGACCCCATGTGCTGGGCAGGCTGCCCCGATGGGGCCCTCAGACAGCACAGCCACGGAGTGAGATGGAGAGGGGGATGAGAACCTCGCTGGGGCCACCCGAAAGTCCCTGCTGCTGCATGATGTTGCAGCGACTTAATGAAGCTGCTGTTGTCACAGGGCCCAGGGACTCAGACAGTCTCTTCCAATCAATGCTGGGAGGTTAATTACACATTTACCTGCAGTCTGAAATCCTCCCTGTGAAGGGAGGGCTCCTGGTTGCTCTGGCACCCGCATTGTAAATGGGACCAGAAAAGCGTGTGCGCCTGTGTGCCTCCAGAGCCCTTACAAGCTGCTCGCTGAGATTTTAGGATGCTCTTGTCCTAGAATTGGCTCCAGTTTGGCATCAGGGCCAGAACTGCACTGGTTTCAGAGCCAAAAAAAAATAGAAGGAACGCTTCTCTCCCACTTTCTCCCCCATCCCGCTCCTTACCTTCGTGCTGAAGTCATCCCGCTCCCTTCTGCGGCGTTTGGAGTGAGGCGCTGAGATGCCCACGGGGCAGGTGGTGGTGAATTCACCCATTTCTAATAAATAGATTTTAATTAACTTTTTAAAAAGTCCAGCTCATCCCAATTAGTGGAGGGTGACTGCATTTGTTCTCTCAGAGAGTGGGAGAGAAAGCGCTGTGTTTTCAAGACCATCTGCTCACGAATCCTTATAAAAAAAATGGGAGAGGAAAACAAGCGTTTGCCAGAGGCTGAGATGGGGTGAGGGCATGCTGGCAGCCGGCAGCCGGCCGGCACAATGCGGTTTTGGGGCTGGGGAACTCTTAATAAGAGCACTGTGGGAGAGCAGTGGTCATTGCCTAAAAGTGTGGGGGGAGCGTTGGCAGCCCCTGGGCAGGTGATGCAGGGAGCTGGCCTGGCATCTCGATGGGACTCAGAGGGCCATCTCGAGTGTGTTGGCATGCTTTTTCAAAGGGAGATCCCTGTGAGGTGGCTGTAGGAGCTGCGGGCTGGGGGTTGTAGCTGAGGGTGCCCATGGGATGGGCACTGCAGTGAGAGCTGGGTCTGGAGGTGCAGCGTGGGGTCGGGGCTGTCCTGGAGCCGCCATTCTGCTGCTGTTTTGCTCACAGCACTCTGAGCCATAGTGACTGCGCGTTGAGTGTCCACACTTTCTTGATTTCCTTTCCTCCAGGATGATCCCCCACCTCCAGTTCCTGGCCTGGAGTCAGGCATGGCAGCCTTGAGAGCTGCAGAAGGACCAAAATCTTATTTAATCATTGTTTCTCTGTATCCTACAAAGAGAAGCACGCCCTGCTGGGAGCGGTGGTTCACACGGCCTCATTCTCTGTGCCCTCCAGGGAGATGATATCTTGGACCGCAGCTCAGAGCTGATCTACACGGGAGAGATGTCCTGGATTTACCAGCCCTACGGACGGAACCAGCAGCGTGTTTTCTTCCTCTTTGATCACCAGATGGTTCTCTGCAAGAAGGTAAGGACATCCAGGCAGTGAGCAGCCCTGCTAAGGACATGCTGGGAATGGGCTTTCCGATCCAAAGTGGTTTTTAGGACAAGGTGGCTGTTTGCTGTCTGTGCAGAGGAGGACATGGGTAGTGTTACATGCTACTGAATTATAGGGTGGTGAGTATAATGTGACGGAGGGATTTTTATGCTAGTAGCAAATACAGCCTCCCCTTGTTCATTTCATGCCTTTTTCTCACGTGCCCCTCATTTTGGCTCACTGCCTCACTTCTACTTCTGGGTTTTGGCTGCAGCGTGTGATCTGGGATTAGATAGC
Organism: Aquila spilogaster; assembly: GCA_024606505.1. Classification (NCBI taxonomy): domain Eukaryota; kingdom Metazoa; phylum Chordata; class Aves; order Accipitriformes; family Accipitridae; genus Aquila; species Aquila spilogaster. Next base: position 27,660,139 of record JANHGO010000044.1, on the reverse strand, counting down.
CCTAGAATTTCTGTACCAACTATGAAGCCTGGCACTTGGGCAGGCAGCTCAGTTACTGCATTAAAATGATGGTTGCTGCCTGTTGAAGAACTGCCAGGCAGCAGCTCGGTGTGTAGCAGGGTGTGCGCGTGTCACTCAGAGAAATGCATTTCAAGCCTCATCTTCATATAGCTGCTGTGCTGGTTTACAGAGGACATCTCTGCCATGAAACCCACCATGAAGGTAAGAGAAAGGGAGCAAAGAACTAATGTGATGTAGCACTGATAGCAACAGATGAGCTTATTTTGGAGTGTCAGGCAGCAGCATCCTCGCTGAACGGCCACGGTCCCACCGAGGTGATCCCAGCTTGTTACCATCACAGCTGTTTGAAGTGACAGAGCTCCCGGCTGCCTCTCCCCGCTGGCAGCCCGCACATCGTGGCCATTTGCGCTGCAGCTCCGTGGAGCACTGTGCAGAGGGAGTTCCCTGGGCCGGCTGCAGATGTACCCGGGGCTGCGTTCCTGGCACATGGCGATCTGACGGACCTGCGTGGCGTGCAGTGCAGCCCCTGGGGAGTGCCCGTGGCCGCAGGAAGCCGGGGGTGGTGTGGGTGGCTCCTGACTCAGTGCACCGCTGCCGCACGGCTCTGTCCTATGCCTTCGGTGGGTGGCTCTTTCTTCTCCTGAGTCACGGTTGACTGAGATTTTGCCTTCTGGAATGCGTGCGCTTCCCTCCACCCCCTGTTGTTGTGCCTTGTACATCTCTCCCGTCTCTGTTACAAAAAAAAACCAACAATCAGCAACAATAACAAATCGAGATGCTCAGAGAACTGTCAGCACGAGTCTGCAAATGTGCAGCGGGGCTTAAGTTTTTAATCTTGACCTCCTAAACTTCAATCGTGACTCTGAATTTGCAGTTCATAAGGCAGCATCCAGGCTGTGCTCCAGAGGGGTGTCAGGCCTTCCTCTGCCCCCAGGAACACCAGAGCTGGGATCTCTGCAGCCATCAGAGTGAGTAGGGGGTGCTTGGCATTTCTCAGCAGGCTGGGGGAGCTCAGGGCTGGGATCAGTGTGTAAACAGCGTTCCTGAGTCACTGTCCTCTTCCCTTACGTATGCCAAAGTTGCTGTGTGCTGTGAGTGTGGCAGCATCGTACAAGTGATGCCTATGCAGGAAAGCAGCCTGCAGGTTGGAGCCAGCAGAGGTGGGTCTGGGAGTTCTCAGCTCGATGGCGAGTTCAGGCAGAAGGGCAGAGGCTGCAAACTTATCCATTAGCCCGACCTCAAGGGCACAGGGACCGCTCCAGGCTGTGCCGTGTCCTCCTGCACCTGCTCTTCCAACACCAAGCTGCAGGTTCTGTTTTCCAGAGTGACGGGGTAGGAGGGGAGGGGGACTTTCAGTTGGACTTCCCCGTCCCGATGGAGCTTTCCCTGAATGCTCAAGGACAGAATTTGGGGGAGTGTTAGCTCACGTTTTGGGGCCACGTATCCTACATAAAACAAATGGGACTGATTTATAGTCCGTGTCATCCTGGCCCTGTGTCGGGCTCTGCTGTTACGGATCACAGCCATCTGGCAGCGTGCCCTCCACGCCAGTGCTCGAGGACGAGGTCCTGAGGCCTCCTTAGCAAAGCAGCACATACAGCAAGGTACAGGCAGCCGGGGGCCGTGTGGTGCTGGTGCTTCATCTGGGGTGGGCAGAGCACCGCAGCTCGGGGCCATCTGCAGCACAGCCTGGCGCCAGGCACAGTGAAAGTGTGTGAGAGTGGCACATGGCTCGCGACGTGCTTTTGTGTTCCACTTGCACAAGCCCTCAGGGAACTGAAGTTGCTTTGAGTCCAGAAGGGCACGGCGACAAGCTCAAGTTGTAGATTTCCAGAAGGTCTCAGAGTCTGGACTAGCCCAGGGCTGCCAGCTCCTCTGCAGTGTATGCAGAGCAATGGAGTCTTTGCAGGCTTCCCAAGCAGCTGATGGAACAGTGCTCCTGGTCTTCCAGGTGTGAGCGGTGAGAAAATTTGCAGCCAACCTGCCCTATGTTTGCCAGGGTTTGTGTCGACACTGGGTCTGATCAAAACTTTGTGGCACATCCCAGACACTCTCCTTCTTCAGAAAACCTTGTGCATATTGGCTTTCCTTTAGATACAGCACACTAGTCAGCGTGACGTGTTCTTTATCATGACATAGTCTGTTTGAGAATATGTATTTATTACTGAATTCTAATAGCTGAATGTTAACTGTTCATTGGTCAAAGAGATTTTTAATGTAAATAAGGAACTAAGACTTCTTATCTGAATATTTCTTAGATGCATTGGTTTGATGAAAGTGTGCTAGGTATCCTGGGAGGCCTTAGGAGGACAAGAGCACATTTCAAACAAGATCTCCCACCCTTTGGGTCTTCTCTGCTTCCATCTGCCCTCCATCCCACCTTTGCAGCCTGCAGGTGTTTGCAGCTGCTGCCGCTTTGCACTCTCCAGTCCCTCCATTAATACACGCAGATCCTGTGGTTGGGCAGCTACTGATTCATGAATTTCTGATGGAACAGATACAGTTTGATTTCATAAGCTCTGTGATGGTTTTGGTTGTTGGTGTTTTCTGTCACTTGCTTTGAACTTGGTTGCGTAGTGAAGTTGTCCCGCAGTGGGCTCAGTGCAGGCTGCTGGGATCTGCTCGCTGCCTCACGCAGGGTGTGATGAGATGGTTTCTGTGTGGCAGAAACTGCCTGGGATGCACTTACCCTCCAGGCCAAGGTGTTAGTGGCACTGTCAGTGTCAGTGCGAGGGAGCTCTGCTTCATTTCGGCTGCCGAGTGCGTTTCTCTAAGGACAAGGCACAATCTCAAAAGCCATCCTTGTTTCTGTTGCCCATGTGCTGGTTTGGGATTCTTCCACCAGCCATGCAGGCAGATGGCCTGGGAGGCTTTCAGCAGGACTCTGTCCTGTACAATGTTTCTTTCTCCTGCTGCTCCAATCCCGCATTGCCCGTGCCTGAGCAATCCGCTATTGGTTATGGCAGGATCTCCAGTGTCCAGCTATCTGCTTTCAGCAGCAGTTTATGTACTTCCATATAAACTTCCCTCTGCTTTGAACATGACCTGCATTGTGGAGGCTTTGCAATTGCCCCCTTTCTTTTGCTGGCTGAAAATGTGAGGTTGTGGTGGTGTTTTGAGCATCCGGCTGGGACATTCCTAGGGAGGCTCACTCTGAGAGGAGTGGTTCTTCCCAAGCTCCTGGCAATCGCTGCCCTGTTTGATGCGCCTGCAGAGGGACAGCAGTACCACCAGCAGCCATCTGACAGGCAGGAGCTCACCAGTCGGCTCTCACTGTGCTTAGCAATCCATCCCAAACATTTCAAATGAAGTTTCAGCATCTGCCTGGGCAGATCTGTGGGCACCCACAGTCCTCTGCAATTTGGGATTCCCCTCTCTACCTGTCGTTGCCAGGTAGTAGGGGTGAGAAGGGCTGGGAACTGCCCCCGAGCACACTCCTCCTTCCTCACATCTCCATCTTTGGGATTTGTCCCAGGGCTTCTGCAAGGGAAGCTGGGGCACATGTGCACGCAGCTGCTGGGGGATTACTTGTCTGATGCTTTGCATCAGGAATGGCCGTTGGTACAGTCATTACCAGGACCATACTGAGCTATATGACTAGATTAATACAACTGCAGTGATCCGGTCATTGCAGTAGTTCAGCTCTCAGGTAAGTCAGAGCAGTGATGTCATCAGTCACGTCTAGGGGCAGAGCTTGGACCCATCCCTGGTTGCCAGCAATGTACTCTGCTGCCCCAGGGTGACAGGTCCTGAATGCATACTGGTATCTGAGGGGACTTCAGACAGAGACCTGGTTTGTCAGAATGAGTAACCGTGAAAGGCTGCATTCAGGTGTGCCCGACAGATGTTATCTCCACCAGCGTGGGTTTATTTGAGTCTGTCTTACAAAGCCTGCATGAGTTAGAGCAGCAGTAGCAGGTGGAGGTGCTGATATTGTGGCAGCCTGCTCCCAGCTTTGGCAACCGTCTTTGTGAAGCAACTCGTGTGGGGAAATGTTCACAAATAAAATGGGTTTCTGAGCTTTAAGGATAAATTTCTCTGGCTCAGATTGCGCCGTCAGATACAGCATTGGTCACTTCCCAGTATCACTGGGAAATTATTTTCCGGTCCTAGGAAGTGAGATTTCAGTCGGATGCGATGACTGCATGACTGAGTCTCTGGGAGAGCCCAGGGTTTAGGCTCTTTGCGGAGCTGGGTAACTTTAGGCTACTGGATTAGCATCAAACTCTCCAAATGCGTTTTCTGCTGTTGTTTCCCGGACCAGAGTTTGGGACTTTGCAGTGTCCATGAGGACAACGTGGTGCTGTCTTCAGAAGAGGCTGCAGAGGGTTACCCTTAGGCAAAAATGCCTTTTGGAAGGGAAGCGGGGAATATTCTGTGTAAGAAGTGAGCGCTGCCTTTGGTTTGACTTAACCGTATGTGTGTGATCAGGAAAGAATATATATTCCAGTGTGTTAACTGTAGTTATCAGCAAGTGAAGTCAATCCTTGATGATGTTAGTGCTAAGAAGCAGTGTCTTAAAGGCATGGGTTCTGCTTTTCTTATCAGTTTGACGTAGAGGTGCTTTAAGTTTGAAAAACATGGAGTACTTACCATCCAGACCCGGACCACATGCTGCTAATTACAGTCGTAGCTTGCTATGTCAGGGGATGCTCGAGTTTCTCATCATGTAGTAGATGAGCGTCTCCTGTTTCTGTTTGGGATAACAGTTTGGATGTCCCTCGGGCTCCCAAGTGGTGTGGCATTAGGCTGGAAGGACAGTGGGAAGTGGGAAGGGTTCACAGCGCTCCTGCACCAAACGGTGCTTTCTGTTCCCCCATGGTAGAGCAGGCCCTGATGGGGCTCTGTGTTTTTTCTGTGTGTTTTCTGACAGCACAAAAAGATCACTGACTGCATGGAACACATTGAGCTTTCACTTGCACTTTTTATGTGTCTCTTGCAATCAGGATGCAATGTAAACTCCAGCTTGTGGGTTATTGCTATTGCTGTCTTCCCTTGAGCTCCCACAGCAAAGCAGGTTGGATGGGAGGCAAAATGAGAGCGGCTTAATAGCAGTAGCAATAGCCAGCCAGAAATAGCTCTGCTGTAGGAAATGGAGTAAATAAAATAATCCTGTCAAACTCCATTGCAGTTCAGGTTCCCAAATAGGAAGATAAAAGAGACATTTCTGAGCGCTGTTAGTGGAAGGAGGCCTAGTTCTGTATCACTTCTGCTAAAACACAGAGCTAATCTTCACACCACCACGGCGGCCTGGCTTTTATTGCAGCCGAATAGTGCTCACAGGGCTAGCTGAAAACCTTGCTTGCAAACATGGCGCAGCATGGGGACGATTCTTGTTACTTCAAGTGGTTTTTCACCCACAAAGCACAGCTTGAGTTTTGCAGCACCTCCCACCCTTGCTATGTCCCTCCCAGCAATGCAGATCCCACAGAATGACACACACTGGGCCCGGGTCCACCTGCAGCGGGGTCAGGTGTGCTCCCCTGTGCTGAGCAGTGCGGAAGGATGTGGCAGCGTGCTGCACTCGCAGGCATTCTGCAATCCAAGGTAATGACACTGCACGGGATGAGCAGGAAGGCTGATGCTACTGCTCTGGCCCTGCAGTGCAGGGTAGGGGCTGCTGGGATGCGGGGAGTGGGCAGAGAGCAGTAGGTCTGCCAGGAGCTGACACCTCTGCTCAGGGCAGGAGAAGGCTCCGGGCTGTTGTTGCCAATGTAATGGTGAAATGTAGAAAGGGCTGAATTTAGAGGCTCTTTCACAGTCTGTGATTTCTGTTCTCGATAGGGAACGGGTTTAGCCTACTCATGTAACTATATAGAAATGCAAGATGCCGTACGGCATTCTCTGTGCCTCATTTATCGTTCTTGGAATTGCGGTGGGTGTAAATCTGGCCCACGAGCAAATCCTCAAAAGCTGAAAATGCAACCCTGCTGCTGCGGTGTCCTGTCGGCAGCATGGCTCTACAGCCCTGGGAACAAAGCAGACAAGCCAGGGATGTGTCTGCAGACAGGCTTCCCGTCCCTTCCTGCTATGAGTGCTTTGGAAAGGCACTCGCCTCGCTGCTTCGCATCCAGCGTGATTGGGCTTGAGCTGGAGCAAGGCATGAAAATGCCACTGATGTTCCACTAAATACATTGAGCAAAAATAGCATCTCCACATAAATGCTTTCGGCTCCAGTCCTCCCCCACTCGGAGCCCACACTGCAGCTTCATGGAGCTGGCAAGGATGAATCAAGCATCTATAACCAAACTCGGGAGACAGACATTGCTGAATAATTTGGCAGGAATCTGCCGACCTCCCCAGCACAGCTGTCCTTGTGCAGGAAGAGTTACGTAAACCCAACCTCAAAGGTTGTGGGCTCCCATCTTCACATGGCAGCCCCTGGGGCAACTACAACTTGGCCCATCCTGGGCAGCGTACAGGGCTGTAATGTCACCTTCCATCCCTCGTCATACTTCCATCTGCAGTGTGCAGCCCCCTGCCCCCTCAAGGCTGGCTCAGCCCAAACCGCGGTGCCTGATGGGGCAATAGCAGCGTTCACAGCTGCTGGCATCCAACCACTCAGCAGGGCTGGGATTTATTTTCTGATATCAAGAATGTTTAGGGTAAAAACATGGAAAAGGGCTCATTGAGTTTGGGCAGAGCAGAGTTCTGCAGCAGACTGTGCAGTGCGGTGAGAATGGTGCGTGACTGTCCCAGCCTAAAAAGCAGCCTGCAGTGGGGCTAGGTTGAATGAATGAATGCAACAGAAAGCTGTGTCCTTAGTGTTCCTGACAAGTGGGCCGTGCTGCTTTCTTCAAAGGGTCGCTTTAAGGTAAATTAGATTTTAAAAATGTAGGCACTGAGTCTTTTTTTAAAAAGCCAAAGAACGTTGAAAGCCCTGATGACTAAAGATACCCAAAGACATGGCGAAGTGGCAGCGTGCCACGCGCTCATTGCTCACGGCAGGCTGGGCAGAGCGGAGATGGAGAGCAGGCGGGCAGGAAAACCAGGGCGAATTTCAGGAGGAAATGGAAAAACCCTGCTCCCTCCCTCTGCAGATGCTCTTCTGCTCTGAACCCCCTGCCCAGGCCAACGAGAGCTCACTGCACAGGAGGCTCAGACCCACAGCCGAGTTCAAAACACAGCTCAGCCTTTTCCAAACTGGGAGCTGATGTCTGGGTGTCATAACGGACCCTGTTTTAGTCTGTTACCAATTTTTCAGTATCAACTTTTCATTACTTATCCACTTTTTCAACCCCAGCTCTTCACCAAGCTGCAAAGTTTCCTGCTTGGCAGGGCCTCTTCCTTCAGCCTTGTCCCTGAATCCCCGCTCCCCTGTGGTACCTGAAGATCCCATCAGCTTCCAGGCGAGGACAGTCTTTGATTGTTGCTTGTTAACACTAAGCACACTGCTGCCTCATCGATGCTGCGATTCCACTGCTGGTTGTTTGCGGTAAGCCCTGGCTGTGCCCTCTCTACGTGTACTCAGCACAGTGCCCACAGCATTCCAGCCCTGGGAGCAGGTGCAAGTGCTGCTGTTTGTTCTCATCAGGCTTTGGGCTGGTAAAGAATGACCGTCAAGGGCTTTGGGTTGGTAGGGAAATGCCATCAAGGGCTTTGGGTTGGTAAAGAAGTGCTATCAAGGGCTTTCAGTATGTGTCTTTCAGAGATTACTTATTTGCAGTTCCCAGTTGCCCTGTAAAATATGAAGATAGTGTTATCCCGTTAGGGTTAGGGAGAAAATCCACAGTGAGTCCTAGGCACCCAGAGAGCATGCAGGGGTTGGTAACCAGGGACCAACAACCTGTGAGTGCAATGAGAAACTTGTAGCAGATTATTCTGGGGTTGGCATCTTTTATGCTGTCAGTTCATAAAGGGATCTAATGACTCATGGCTGGAAATGGCTCTTGCTCTACAGATGATTTGTTTTATGCATGAGAAGTAGAGTGTATAGAATAAACTTGAAAAAATGGGCCATCCTCAAATCATGATGCGTCTTACGACCTCGCAGTCCCTCCTGGCATGCCACCCACCATATCCATCTATCTCTATATATTTTCTGCGTGCTCGTATAGGAGCAGTTTCTGAAAGGCATGAAACTGGCTGCATGCTGAGGTGCTGGACATGAACTGGGCCAGGTCCTCTCCAGAGGCTGCCTGGGGAGCAGTCAGACATCCGTTCTGTTCCCCAGCACCTACAAGTCAGTCTGTGCTGTCCGTTGCTTCAGGAAGCAGTGGAGTTGCTGAGAGCCTGCCCACTGCAGTAAATCCCCAAAGCACAACTCCTCTGTGTCTCTCTGGCTCCCATTAGTCCATACCCCGTCCCAAGCCCCACACTGGGACCGTTAGGGGAGGCTGCACAGGATCTTTGCACCAGAAAGGAGCTCACTCATTCCCGAGACCTTTCCAAGTTCTTTCCCGGCAGAACTCACACCAGAACTTGCCCTCCATGTGTGTGAAACACACAGTGTGCCCTTTTCTGCCAGAGACAACAGCCCTGAGCAAGGGAATGCGGGCATCCGATGCGAACAGTGCTCAGCTGTGCCCCGTGATGGAGGAGGAAATTTCTTCCTGCTTAATCTCTTAAATAGCTTCTAATTCTGAAGCCATTTTGCAGGCAGATTGCCCTCCCTGTGATTAATATTCTCTTTGCTGTGCAGCAGCAGGGGGCTCCTGCAGGGCACTGCACAACTCCTGCACGCAAAGGCAGCGCCTGCCCGCATGGCTGTGGGTCCTCGCGGCAGGAAAACGTGATGGATTAGAGCTAGCGAGCAGGAGGAAGCAGCACTGCAGTAAGAGTTATCGAACAGTCAGATGTACAGGTGCAGTTCTTTATCCAGACGGCTGTATCTGGTGTAACAACTTGGGGGTAGGTGTGTAATTCCTTGTGGAAGCCACATTATAGCTTCTGATTTTCCAGTTAAGGACCAGCCTTGGTTTTCTGGTGACAGACACAGGTCAGATTTTCTCCTTCGTGCCCAGCTGGAGAAAGTTCCCTCCCCCCTTTGGAGTGAGAAGAGCAAGCAGGGTGGGTTCCAGTCCAGGTGGGAGCAGGAGGACGGGGCCCAGGCAGGTCCTCCCCTGGAGCACCGCTGCAGCACAGGCACTGCAAAGCTCCAACAACACAAACACAGAGAGCAGAGCCGTGGTAGGTTTATGTAATGTGTCACTCCTTCGTTTTGTGCTCCCATCAGATATTTAATTAGCCTCAGCTAGAGGAAAGGAAAAGAATGTACAGAAGCTGTAGGGTAAAAAAAGATCATATTTAGACAAATAAGTGCAAATGACCTAAATGCATCAATTTTCTTAAGAGCCATGCAATGCAATCCGGATGCAGTCTGCAGAGGCTGTGGGTTTCTGTCACTGCTCCTTGTGTTCGCTGTCCCGGTCGGTGCCTCGGGGCTTCCCTCACGCTGCCCCTCAAGTCCATAATAATCCTACCTGCTCTCATCCCTTTTCTTCTCCATCTGTCGCCTTTCTCTTAGGCACATCAAAACGCAGAGCTGGAAGGACCCCAGGAGATTAGCTATTCCCTTGAAGGATTAAGAGCACTCAGATCTTCACTGACGGATGTTTATCTAACCCTGTTTTTGAAAATCTCCAAGGAATGCTGTCTCAAGACTTCCCTATTTTGTCTGTTTTAGTGCTTAGCTCTTACAGTTGGAAAGATCTTTTTCCACGTATCTAATCCTATTCCCCTTTATAGTAAATTAAGCCAAGCCACAATCAAAATGGAGAATAATTGATCTCTTCGAAGAAGTTTCATGTAGTGGAACACTGATAGCACATTCCTTTTCATTTTTGTTCTTTCTAGGTTAACAGCTCTATTTCTTTGGCCTTTCCCCACCGATTAAGATTTTAGAATCTTTTTTTTGTCTTCATACATTTTCTTGCACTTATTTAACTCTTTTTTTTTTTTTGGGGGGGGGGAGGGGATGACATTAAAAATTGGGCAGTGTAAAGCAATTGATCTTCATGCTGGCTCAGCTATAGGCAGGATGCAAGGCAATACTACACTAATATGGCAGCATGTAAATGAAACCAATTTCTGTAGTTCAGTAATTTCCTCTTGACTCTCATATGGTATCTGTGGGGTGATCAGGAGTAGCACTGTCTCAGCTGCAGTTTCTGCCATCCCCTAAGCCTGAGCTCCTTTTGCCAGTGCAGCTGCCTCCATTGCTGATAAATCTCCATCTGCGTGCACCTATTTGCTTTGTCCCTCTGACACGTAGTACTTACCAGCCCATTTAAGCAATCTCTTTTCATCTTCCACCGCACATCTGTTTTCCTTTATCTTGTGCGCGCTTGTTTGGTTCAGCTTACGTGCTTCAAGAGAGGAAAGATAGTCCTGTGCACGACAGACATGGTGTGCAGAGCAGTGGGGCTCATTTCTCTGCCCTGCCATGGCCCTCCTGCCTGCTCTGCCACAAACTGCACAAAGCAGCGCTGCTCCCATTTCCTGCTTTTGTCCCAAATTTTGATTTTCTTCTCCATGTGCAGAGGAAGTTCCTTAAAACAGAGCTTTGGCCTCATTTCCCTATTATGTAGCCAGCTGAACTCCTAAATGTTGTTGGAACCAATTGCATTGTCATCTGAGTGCATTTGAAGATGCCCGTGCTTGGCAAGGAGTTAAGTAATACATGTTTTTCTTTAAGAGCTATAAGAACATATCTGATGAAATATCTGTGGCTCAAGTAATTATTATTGTTCTGATGCTATGGATGTTAAAATTTAGTCAATTAGTAAATAATATCTATTTATTGAGTGTAGGTACAGAGAAGGGAAGAAATGAGAAGTAGCAGCAGATAGCTAAGGCATCCCAAATGATTGTACCTGGGTACAGGTATCGGTCTGCTCTACGGACTGAGCTTTCCCGATGGCAGGTGTAACGAGCCATACTCACTGGGATGTTTGTGGGCTTTACCACAGTGAGAAATATAAGGGTCCCTGGGAATCTTGGGGTACTGGTGCTGGAGTATGTAGCCAGCGGGTGGGGAATGGTCCTTCCTTTATGGGAGTAGGAAAGGAGTGCTACATTAGCACAGGGCGGTGATTGCCTCTCGGGGCTGGCTCTGAGCTCCCTCCTGGACCTCTGCATGGCTTCATCCTCTCAGTGCATCCTCTCCTCAGGGCCTCCCCCTGGGAGTGTTTCTCCAGCAGCAGATTGCTGCCAGGCTGAGCTCTGGGGAGGGGGGTGGAAGATGATTCATTTCTTCTTGTTATTGAAAAGCTGCTTCTCGAAATGAAAGTAAAAGCAGCAGGCAGGAGCTCTGTGCTTGTTGTCTTTTCCTGATTCCCCACGCGCTTATTTAACGCTCAAGGACAAAGCTGCGGCGTTCCTTCTTTGTGTGTTTTCTGCAAACGCTCTTGATAGCTGAGCTTGTTCTTTCCTGCTATTGCATTTTCCCCAACAATAATCTTATGAAAGCACTTGTGCTATTCCATTATCTCCTTATTGCTCCTCCAATAACTCCCAGGCAGCACCGTTACCTTCGCACCCAATGCTCAGCAGCACCTGCAGCCCCCGGAGCGCCGCAGCAGCGACTGTTTGGCTGCAGCCTGGGAAGGGGAAGGCACGGAGCCGCTCAGCCCTCTGGAAGTGCAGCACCCGCATAATGCTGGTAGAGCACTCAGTTAGCTATTAAAGGCAGCTCATGGTGTTTGCTAAACAAAAAAACGAAGAGAGGGGGGAAAAAAAAAAAGACATTCAGTATGTATGTTTCTGCAAAAGGTAATGCACAGTGTGGTATTCTGAGCACCGGGCGGAAAGGAGGCTGTGATTATTTATTTTCATGATGTTTTTATGAACAAATCTCTACTTAGTCATGAATATTGCACAGGAAGTATGTTTGATGCTGCTTCACCCGCCTCACAAGGACAGTCTGCTTTCTTCTGGAAGTTTTCTACAGCGGTGAGTTGGCCGCTTCTCTGTGAAGAACATTTGTGGGTATCGCTGATTTAAGGAGCGCGTCTCTTTTGTTCCAGTGAGGTTTGTTATCGAGTGCTTTGAGAACGTGGTGAAGATGAATGCTATTTCTAAGAACGAGTCCAAGGCTAAAATGTAAACCAGTGCACAGTATTGATGTAATTGAACAAGCTTAGTGATGCTTCACAGCCTTTTCTCAGTGTTTCGGTGGGGACAGAGGAAGAAGAAAGAAGCAATTTGCCAAATTAGGGCAATGTAGAGAAGTTTTACCAACTGCATGTTCAGCCTGAAATATCCTTCTCTTATGTTTTGGACAGCATCGTTGCTCAAAGCCTTCATCCAGGAGGAAGGTATTTGTGCAGTATGTCAGTTAATAGGTATCTTCTTCCCCTATAGAGCATTCCAGAGGAGGGGGCTGGATTTTAAAGACTCCAATCTCCTGGGCAGTGCCCTATCCCATGATAGTCAACCCTGTCTGGCGCATCTATGAACACGTTTGTGGAAAAACTATGATGTACAACTTACTTTTTGAGAGGAATGATTTGTTTAAAACAATACCTACTGCTTATCTTTAAAAAAAGACCCTCACTCCTAAAGCTTACTTAAGTAAATAAGTGCTGTATACTGATTTTCTCCCTCTCAAATGAATCCTTTGACGTAACATTTACCTTTCAAAAACCAGAAAGTATTTTTGCTTAATTTCATACACCTAAATACTGTGTTTTTACAATGGAGAGAGGAAGACAATGTTAACGGTATATTTGTGAATTTGTGTTTTTAGATACGTATGTCCTGTAACTTGAAACGCCTTCTCTGGTCATGATTTTATGTCATTAATACTCTGCTTTCTGGTATTCATTTTTTGTTATCTGTTCCATGGAAGAGGCCAATGCTCCTGTAACACCGGTGTCAATCGGGAATAACTCCAAGAAAGGCAGTACAAAATTTGATGGGCAGGGCCAAAAGAAGTACAAAGAGGGAAGGGGGAAAACAGGGAGGTGTCTGTCCTTTACTACGGTTAATCAGCGCAATTTCACATCTGTGATTGAGCAGTTGACACAGTACTCTCAAAACATTGTTTTTAGTGCTACATGTGCTTCATCTACTGTTTCCCTGCTGCTGTGACCACGCAGCCGTGCTGGTGCAGTGCATTTCTGTTTTCTCCCTCCCTGATGGAGAGAAGTGAGCTGTTGCTGAAAAACAAGGGGGTGCAAATGATCAGTTTAGAAAACAGGTGAAGATGAGCATGTTTGGTCATAAAGATTATTATAAACATCAAGGAGTGAAAAAGCAAAAATTTAAGCTGGCTCAAGAGGTTAAACCCAGGTTATAACTGGATAGAGTTCAAGAGTTCTTCGAAAAGAGATTCAAGGGGATTTTCTCACCAGTGAATGGTGTAAGAATGGGAAATCGGTGCCAGGGAGAAGCAGCAGAGACCCATCTCCCATGACACCAAGAGCGGGTCTGGAGAAGGGAGACCCAGGTCTGCAGTGCCAAGCGGGCACAAGCTGATTTCACAAGTTTTCTCTTTCCATACAGCCTTTTTTGCAGCGCAGGAATCCCATCAGGCTCCTGTTTTGTGGAGCAGGAGTAATACCTTACGCTCGGTAAGAAGGTGCTAAACCCATAGGAGATGATGGAAGGGCACTGTCTACTCAAAGGTGGTTTTTCATTCCTGTAAGCAAAATTTCGCAGCATGAGGATTCGTATTTTGTTCTATTTTCTCTGCGTTTCCCCTATTCATTCAGTCAGCAACAAATACATTCGCAGCAGACAAGGTCGGGAGACTCTGACTGTGTTTCACCATTGCTTCTTTCTTTTCCTCAGCCCTCCTGTGAATTCCCTGCTGAGCTCAGGCTCTGTAAGTACCTTACGATCAGCCCATCTCTCCTTTTGTCTCCACAGGACCTGATACGAAGAGATATTCTGTATTACAAAGGTCGCATAGACATGGATAAATATGAAGTGGTAGATATAGAAGATGGGAGAGATGATGACTTCAATGTCAGCATGAAGAATGCCTTCAAACTTCATAACAAGGAGACTGAGGAAATGCACTTATTCTTTGCCAAGAAACTGGAGGAGAAGTTGCGATGGCTCAGAGCTTTCAGAGAAGAAAGGAAGATGGTAAAAGAAGATGAAAAGATAGGTGAGGAATATGAAGTGGATCTGAAGGGAGGTTGTTGGTAATGCTTAATTTAGCCCCAACTGTTGAAGAAGCCCACTTTTTTTTAAATTGTAGCATTACAGTTAAACCTTGTTCAGATGTCCTTGGCTGCTCTTGTTGCCATGAAGGAGATCTCTTTCCAATTCAGTTAGTGGTATTTTTGGCCCTCAGTGAGCAAATTCTGCCCATAGCTTCAAGCCTGGACCTCCAGGGGTATGTGTGAAACAGAACTCTTGGGCCTCCTGACCCAGTCTCCTGGCTGCCTCCTTTCTGCCCTGCCTACGCACATCCTGTGTGGGGTAGGAAGGGGTTTGGTGACTGATCAGCCATGCCCTTCCCTCAGCATTGGCCCAGAAATTGCCTGCAGCGAGTGTCCCTCAGCTGTAAAGTACTGGGCATATTTACGATCCTGTTTATAATAATAATAAATAATAAAGGGTCTAATCTTACTTTCCATACAGACCCTGCATAAGGGAGATTATAAGCAGACCTGTCCTTTCAAGGCAGATTTGCTTTCCATTGAAACACCTTACCATACACACAGCCTGCTGGGTGATGCTTTGCCACCTAGGGAGCTCTGTGTTTGCCAAACAGTGCAGAAAATTCCCCCCTCCCCAGAAGAAAGAGAGGTTTTGTAAGCAATCTTCTGAATTGTATTTGCCGTGTTCCCTTTTTCAGGCTTTGAAATTTCTGAAAATCAAAAGCGGCAAGCGGCAATGACAGTAAAGAAAGTCAGTAAGCAAAAAGGTAACCGGCAACACGCACTGTGCCTGGTGATGTGAGGGTGGAGCGGGCTGGGCTGAATCCTGCTGGGCTAGGATCCAGTGTCTCCCTTGAACTTCCCTCTCCCCTTTCTCTTTTTTATAAGATACCGTTTGTGCTTTGTATCCTTTCTTAATGTATCTGTGGACCAAATTAATCTCTGGTCTAATGTGGCAGAAGCCAGTGGAATTTCACCAGAGATGAATTTGATCTCGTTATCTCCAGTCTGATGTCCAGAAGCTGTCCCTGGGGGCAGAAATCTTTCTCGGTTGTTTATCTCAGGCTGAGATGGGAGTGAGTGCGAAGATGTGTAGGTGTTCCGCTAATTCCCAGAGCGTCTCCCATTAGAAAAGAAAGATGGCTAAAATAATGGACACGGTAAGGGACCTTCCCCTTCCCTGCTTTGGGAAGGGGGATGCTCATCATTCTTGGGGCTGCCTGTAACTTTTAAAGGACAGCACAGTAGCATCAGCTCTAGGAAGGAATGTATCTTAGTAAAGATTTTATATATATCTAATGTCAGGTTCGTTTCCCAACCCAGGCAGACTACAGCCAACTAATAAATGCCATGCTATACACTAAAAGGAGTCTCAACTGCTGAAACAGCTGGTGTTAATTATCTCTTGCAATAACTCTTGCAGCTACAGGTTTTGAAGCAGTAAATACGGAGGGAATTTCAGAGGTGTAATTTTTCAAGTTTTCCATAGCTTCACAGAGTCATAGGCACGTTGATCAGTCACCGAAGTACCTCAACACAACCGGGACTATAAAAGGGTTTTGAGAGAAGTCATCGTTTCTTGGCTGTAGTGAGTCCCAGTCTCAGGCAGATTCTTCCCCATTCTCTGCAGGTTTTGGGTTGGTTTTTTGTTTTGTTTTTATTTTTGCAGAAGTTGAAGGAGCTCTTTGCTTTCTGCCTCACCTGTTTGTTGTCTACTGGCTTTGCTGGTCCAGTAGTGGTTCGCTAGGCCAAGTGTAACCGCCGTGGTTTGCTGTGTCTCTCCATTGTCATTAGTCTTCTCCTCTCTACTAACTTCCTATGTTGTCTGCTGAGTTGTTCTCTAAAAGCTCTCCTGGCCAGATTTCCTAAGCTCCAAATATGCACACAGCCACAGTCAGGGACATGCACATGACAGTGTCCGTGCAGTGCTGGCAGCAGCAGACACCAGCACGAGCGCGGGTTTGCACACCCACCCCCTATCAGGAAGCAGCCATGGAAATTAAGGCAACTGGAAAACTGGAGAATCTGACGTGCATGATGGCCATGGCAAAAACAGTTTTAATTATTCACCGTTCAATTAAATTATTAATTAATTATTAATTAATAATTTTACTGTTTAGTCATTAAGTACGTGACACGGTTCAAAGGTGCCTGAGCATGCCTACCAGTACTCCCAATTAAATCCCTGTACTTGTACCCTGACAAGTATAATAAGCCTAACCGTACTGTACCGATTTCAGCAATTGCTCTCGTTTCCTCTCTTTCTCTCTCTTTCTCTCAGATGAAAAGTGGGGTGATACTAACTAGGCTTCTCTGATGAAAATAATTAGCTTGTAAAACACTAGTCAGCGTTTCTTTTATGCAGGACAAGCTTATGCTATAACACTGGGAGTTCTTTTCATGTGATGAAGTCCTTGAGATGGACAGAAATGAAGTCAGACCTCAAGCACCCAGTTAGGCAAAGTCTGGTTCTTCTACTGAAATCTGAAATAACAACCAACAGGACCACTGAATTAGTAGTTCTGTTTCTTTTGCCCTACATTGTGATAATCATAGTACGGCCTCAAATTGCATAAGTTATTTACCTGCACTGAACGCTTGGCTGAAAACTCTTGGTTTTCTTACTTGTTTTGCCCAAGACCCAAAGAGGCACGGGGCTGCAGGGAGCTGGCAGCAGTGCTCAGTAAGAGAGAGGTAGGAGAGCTTTCCTGGGAAGTGGCTTTCAGTGCCTGATTGTTGAATGTTTCCACATGCCTTTTATATGATTGCCAATGAATGTGGCAAGGTGCTGTTCGGGGCTGCCTGTGTTCTCCCCACTCAGCCTCCTGCAGCAAACTAGGAGCACTGGAAGGGGTTTAGGGTGTTTCAGGAGCATCAGTTGTACCTGGAAAGTGGTGAGGCCCTTTCGGAATAGGAATTCTTCCACTGCGTTCATCAGGACTATTTATTCGTTTCCAGTTAAGGACTTCGCTGGACAGGTCCCCATGGTTCCTGCTAGGCTCATGGCTTAGCACCCAAGCTGATGTGAGAGCTCTGCTCCTGTGTCAGTGGATGCCTATCACAGACTTGTTTCTAGATCATCTCAGTTGTTCCCTCCACCTCTTAAATGGGAAACCATGGTAATTTCCCTGTCACAGAATACTTAAGGAAGAGAGAAAAGCTGTGAAGGAGGTGAAATGGAAAATGCAATCAACTTTGTTAGAGGTGAAGCAGAAAAACATTTTTCAAATAGTATAAACTGCAGCTTACTTCATGTGCTGTTGTACCACACCTCCCAGAGGTATTCCTCGGGAGCCAGCTGGTGCTCCTTCTGAAAGGAAGCATTTAAACCACAGCTTGCAGCAGCACACGGGAGGCACTGGGGGATCACCCAATAGTGGGAGGCAAAACCCTATACTCAGCTTTCTAAATGAATGGGAACTTCTTCTGGGGGACTGAGTGAGAGCACAGCTCTGTGTTGTGAGAGATTTTCAATCCCAAAATGAGGGTCCTCTGTGGAGCACAAGCCAGCCCGTTTGGAAGCAGCCACCTCCTAATGCTCGTACCCACACAGAAATGTGTACATGCATGCAGTGCCAGGCTTCTGTCCAAATCAATTTAATGATGCGTAAGGTCAGATTTCAGCAATATACTGGGATATGCACTACTTATTGGATTGGGCAAAGCATAATGATATTAAACCAGGTGCCTTAAGACAGCATTAAACCAATTTTCAGCCTTCTTTAAGTCCATTAGACATAAAGTAAATGGGTAGTGTTGGTTGTGCAGCTTACCAACAGATAGGGAAAGGGGCTGTTTGTTGCTTTGTCCTTTCGCATTGATTGTTCAAGGTTTTGCCTCTCGGTTACAGCCCTTTAG
Organism: Aquila spilogaster; assembly: GCA_024606505.1. NCBI lineage: Eukaryota > Metazoa > Chordata > Aves > Accipitriformes > Accipitridae > Aquila > Aquila spilogaster. The sequence goes on along the minus strand of JANHGO010000044.1, from coordinate 27,642,206 downwards.
CCTCTCTCAGTGTCAACCTTGTAACTGGGAATAGAATTCAGTGTGGTGTTTCCTAGAAACAGTGAAACAATAGAGGAATTTATTTGGCTTGACTTACAAAAACAACATTTTTTGTGCTACAGTCAAGCAAGTGTGCAGTTTCTCTGCAGATCAGTCCAGGTGCCACTGAAGGCCTTTGCTGCCTGCACTGGCAAGCACGACATTAAGATAGCATCGAGCTGCACTTCCAGAATTGCGTTTGTGATTGACGATAGCTGCGGAAACAAGGCTAAAGCTCCAATGAAAATGGATCCCTTGTGGATCTCCAGTCCATTCTTAACACAGACACAAGATTATCCTGCTTACTTTTTCGATTTCTGAGTGTCTGAAAACAGAAGGCTCCTTTACTGCCTCTATCCATCACGGGCTTCATTCTGATGGCCACTTTTAATCTCCCCTCCCGACACTGGTGCTTATAGCATTCAGAAACATTCAGTCACTTATCAGATCCTCTGCTCTGTCCACATCTGTTCCCATGCAGAACAGTACTCGGGCTGTCTCCTTTTCCCAGGGACATCAGGGGTTTTGTCTGTGTTCCTAGAAGCTGTCAGCCAGGGTTTCCAGGGTGATTAGAGGTTCCACTGCCCAGTAAAGAGATTCCATCCTCAAAGCTCTTCTTCCCAATAGTATTTCCATTTTGGAAAATGAAATGTCTGTACAAATTTAAAGAAGTGACCTTGGATCTGGGTGGGAGGCTTTCCCAGTGCCAGGAGCTCTGCAGGGCCATGATATGGACCAGCTCTTTCTTGTCATTCTCTCTGCCCTGTGCATTCTCCTCTGCACTGTGCAGTAGCTTCACCAAAGACAAGTCTTTAGCCTGGTGGTCTAGGACGTGTGGAGGGAGGAAAACATACATTCAATCACCCTCATCCCTAGCCTTGAGCATAGAAGGATGTTGTCATTAAATCTGCCCATAAATACCCAGCTATGCAAACCCCAGCAGGGGTTAAATCATCAGCCAGCATGAGCTGCTTTGGCTTGCAGTAAAACTCCCTGAGTCACTGAATTCTCCTAACTTCTCTTCTGATCACTTGAGCTCACGGCTAACTATCTCATAAAACCCTGACCCAAACCCTCAACAGCTTTTCTTTGACATCTCAAGCTTCTGCACTTTAAACTTTCCCCTAGCAAGTCTGCATAGCAAAACAAGATGACTGCACATTAGCCTACTTACGCTGGCTTCATCTAGCCAGCAAGGACAGGTCTTACCACGTAGCAGAGTCTGTAGGAACCTCCTGTAGTTTTCCTGAGCGTTTGAACCTAGTTTATTACATCTTTGTTTCTAACTAGGTTGACCCTGGCGTGTTTCCCCATCCTATTCACGCCTGGGGAGACACGGCCTTAGGAGGAATGAAAAACGCTGAGCAACAGAGACTAAGCTTAGAAACAAAGAGGGGCATTGTAGATAATCAGGGTCATTTCCCTTTTTTCACAAAGCTTCCCACTGCAGTGGAGAAATAATGGAGCTAACCGTGTTCTTGGTGGCATTTCCCCACAGCCTCAGACAAATCACTGAGCTTATCCCATGGCCTGTAATATAGAGATTCCACCCAAACCTCTGAGAGCTCCCATCTACAGCTTGCCCCAGCAAGTGCTTTGGTCTACAGACCAATCTGTGATGATCACTGGGACAGATGCCTTCTCACTCAGTGTATTATGAACCCAACTGGAATCAGGAGTTTCATCTGAGAACTGATATAAAACAGAATAAAACCATCAATATTTTGGCTAGGAGACCTCCGAGGATGGTTTTGGTGACTCAGCAGTGGGCACGTGCTTCTGAGCAAATTCCCCTGGGGAATTTTTGATGAGATGTGAAACAGACCTCTTGGGTTTGGCCATCAGTGTCATGTTGAGATTCCAACTGCAATAAGGCTGTCAGCCCCGACACTGCTGTACTTAAAGTGTACGTTCAGTGAGGTATTTTGGGTGAGAGGTAGTGTTGCTTTTCTTCAACCCAGGGTGCATTTCTTCAACCCAGAAGAGGCTGCATTTCAGGGCACTGATAGATGACGAGATCTCTTCCTATCAACGAAACAGAAAGAGTATTCTTTGCTATCAGCGTAGAGAATGCTGGAGGAGGGGGAGGCTATATACATACAAAACAGGATAAATTAGTTTTCAGGTGGTTTTGATGGATAAAACTCTAGTATCATTTATTCCATCTTGTCTCACTTAGCTTTTGCTTTTCACATGAGGAATCGTTATCTTAATGTCTAGTCTAATGACACCAGGTAGCAGTAACAGACTTGATAAATAGATTCAGGGAGGTAAAGTTACCTCAGTATTTGCAGATATCGTGGCTGGCTGTGGAACAGCCCAGACACAAGCTCACTGTTTTCCTCTGTTGCATTTCTCAAGGCTGCAGGGTCCCCCCAAGGCAGCGGTGAGCACCTTTCCTCCAAGACAGAGAAGTTAGGCTAGTGCCTAGAAAAGGGAGCTAAGGCATGTTCTCCTCACCAGCACCTTTCCTGGTAATATCTACCTCTGCCAAACCACTGATTACAGTCCCCTGCTGTATAAAGAGCCATGGCTAATACACCACTTAATGCCCTTGAATTGGGTGAGTATGACAAAATTTCAGTCAGGCAGTTTAGCATGGAGGTGAAAAGCAGTGCAGTCCGTGGCTGCTCAGGACTGCTACTGGAGGCAGACGTTTCCTGCTCGCAGCCCCCATCTTCACCTCGTGCTGTAAAAACGGAGCCTGCAACGATCAGAACTGGTGTCAGATACAGAATAGTTTGCTAACTAAATAAAACAGCGACCGAATGAACAGTGGTGAGGTGCTTTGAGATCCTCTGTTGAAACGTGCTGAAGAAGGGCAAAGGGCTGTACCCGTTGAGCCATGGCTGCTTCTTGTTTCTTTAAACTAAACTTGTCACTATTGCAGGAATAATTAACCATACAGCACTTAGTGTTCTTGAGGTATGTTCCCTGCTACCCGTGTTGTGTATGGGTTACAATATTTACGAGGAAACTGAATTTCTGAGATGCAGGAGCTGCTGTTGAGATCACAGGGAATGAAGGCTCTGCAGCGCAGCACCGCTTCCTTCCCAGCCAGCAGCCATCCCTTGGCTGGCAGGGAAATGAGGTGGTGACATTTCATTGTCTCCCACACAGCTCTGGCTAATGAGGAGCACGATATCTAGATGGATAGGTAGAAGAAAAGCCCATGAAATAGCTCCTGATTAAAGTGTAAGATAAAAACATAAAGGGTGAGGATGGAATCACCATCTCGTAAGGCAAGTTCCATGGTTGTTACGTAGGCAAATAGAATGTATTCTGTGTATGTTTTGTATTAACACTGGCAAGGCGCAGTGTTAATGGAGCCATCCCACTAGATTGTAACTGGATCTCTCTGCACGTGTCCATGTGGATTGCCTGTGAGTTGATAGCATGCTCCTAAATCCTCAAGTGCCAGTCAAGTCCTGTTGTAACGTCAGATAGAGGGAAAAAAAAGAATTAGAAGGGAAAAAAAAGAGACCATGATAAATCTTTTTGTTTTCTTCTGAGATGAGATATTCAAAAGATTCCGAGTGACGTATCCCAGCACTAAAAAAAGACATGACTTCAACTGACAGTGCAGCATCTCTCTTTACCAGTTTTGTCTAGCCAAAGCATAAACCCCGGAGTTTTCTTTGTGCTTGTTCCGAACAGATTTCCATAGCCCACACCCTGCCAGACAATCTTGCTATGCAGCTGCAGCCTTTCTATTCTGCTACAGTGTAGAATTATGCATGAACCAGCAGAAGGAGCTCCAAGTCTGGTCATTGGTGTATGGCTGCTTTCTTATGCCTCGGAAAGGCAGTGCGGCAGCTGTGTGTAGAAATCATTACTTATCTATCGATTCCTTCCCTTTGTGCTTTGAATTCTGTTCGCCAAGCAGCCCAAAATTGCACTGGAGAAGAGCCGTGCTCGTTTCTTTCTGTGGAATTGCAGTGAAGTGATGGCTTTGCATTTATAAAATCCCTCAAGAGACAATTTTGCACAACAGTCCCGAGTTCTGATGAGAGAACAAACCACTTCAGAGTGGAACAGAAAAGCAGCAACCTGCCATACTTTTTCCCAGAACTGCTCTTTCTTGGCTTTTGAAGATGTTCAGATTAGGTGAATTTCACCGCTTCCCCCGCACATAATTCCTGTGTTCCACAGTGTCAAGAACACGGGTATGTCAAAAACAGAGCCGTTCTTGGGGCACCTCTCGCTTTCGCAAAGTGCTGTATCACCGTTTCACAAGAAAATGCATTCTCAGGGAATGATCAGCCTGACTTGCCAGAGCACGGTTATTTTTATTTGCATGCCCACAAACACACAGTGATTATGCATGCCATTGAGATGCACAGTTTAGATCATTTAGGCCATGGACGTCATTTGATTAATATGATAAATATGCAAACCTTTGGCTGCTTATTCAAGTAGAACCAACCAGCTTTTGAAGCTCATCCAACTTAGATATTAATGATACCAAAACCCTACATCCTTGAGAAGGGTGAGACAAAAACCTCTGAAGAATATTGGTCTGAGCTTCCTTACCGAGGAATGTGGCAGTGTGTGTTTGCATGGGTATGTTCCGGATGGGGATAGAGGTTTTCCAGGAGTTCAGACCTGGGTTCTCTTGGGGAAGAACTGAAGGGGGTTTGCTAGTGATCTGGCCAGGGGAGTCTGCCTTTTTCTCTTTTGGAGAAGACGGACTATGGATTACGTTCTTTGCAGTGTAATTCCATCAGTGTCAGTGGACTTCAGCCAGACTGTCTTCTCTCTACTTCTCCAGCCTTCCAAGTGCGTAACGTTTTGCTGATCCAGGAGATTTCTTAGCATTTCTGTGTTGTGATTAAAGAATACCAGTTCACCCTCTACAAATTGGTTTAAAGACAATAAAGAGCTCAGCCTGGCTCAGTATGGCAGACCAGATGCATCACGAGGCTAGCTGCAATTCTGCAGCCACAGGATGCAAAAGGCATAGGGGTATGGCATTGAAGCACTGTGGTGTTGAGGTCTTCCAAAGCTAGAAACAACTGCTGTGTGTCCTTTGGTAGCAGGTTTAGATTCTCAGCTCTTGTGTTGTGAAGCATTATTTAATTATCCTGGTGGCACAAGGACTACTTCCCTTTGAAGTAGTTCTTTGGGTCAAAGATCCAGACCATGTACCAATAGAAAAAGATTTATTTCCCAACACCAGCCGTGTAAGGGACCACCATATCCTCATCTTGCCACAGATCCTAAAAGTCCTTACCGGCCTTTCCTCAGCTGGGTGAAGTGGCCAAGCAGTAATGGCTGGGGGTCTCCATGGGAATGTCTTCACTCGTGTGTGGCTTCAGAAGTTTACTCTCCAGGCTCTGCAGTTGGTTACACTGCCCACGTGTTGAATCGCCATCCAGCAAGGCAACTTCGAGTAGGACAGAGGTAGAAGGGAGGGAAGAAGTGCGGCAGATATGAGCTCAAGCCCATGCTTTGCTCTTGTGCAACATCACTGGCTTAAGTCATGGTGTGGCAAGTGCGAACTGAGCGTTGGGTCCTGCCAAGAAGGATGGTACAGAAGTGTCTCAGGTCTCCCAGCACTGACCCCACTCTGCTCTGCAGACATTCTAGAGAGGTGCTTGGGAAAGACAGAGCAGGAAACTCATTGATGAGAGTAACAGATACAGCTGCAGAACAATTCCAGACTGCTCCTTTAAACTAAATTTGAAATAGTAACTGTGCTGAATTTGTTAAAGGTTAATGAGTAATGAACCACAGGGCAGTTTTTTTATCCGCCATAAGGAAGGGCCTCGGTTACTCCCCATAGGGAACAGAGAGAGGCATGGTTTGATGTATTTGCTGCAAAGAAGGGGAAATCAGTTAGATATAGTTGAGATGGTACCTCCATTTAGTCTGAACCTTTTGAAGTTTTTAACAATTCAGGATTGGTAAATTCTATAGCAAGGGGAAGCAAATTCTCTCTCCTAAAGCCGTAGCTTCATATCTAAAAGAAGCCCTGGATTATAATATGGCAACATACAGAAATTGTCAGGTGAGCTCCACGAGTGCACTCTGTGAGGCTTTTTCCTTTGTCTGTAAGTACCTGACTGTGTGCAGCCCTCCTGTTCCTGGGCCGGCCGCCGGTCCCGCAAAGCATGTGTTTGTATGTGGGTAGGAACCGCTAACTGAACGCAGTCGCGTTTCTTTGACACACATTGCTGTGGTACCTGGGTGCTAATCACCGTATTTTGCCTTCTCTAGCACCTTCCCAGCCGAGGATCTCAAAGTGTTTTACAAATTATTTAATTTAGCTTCACAACCCTCGTGTGAGGTAGGTGGGTCATGCCATCCCGCTTTCCAGATGAGGACACTGATCTACTTGGTAGAGTCACCTCGCTCCTGCGGTTAAAACCAGGGAGGCAATGGCCTCGAGATGGCCCTTGCGAAGCTTACCACCCATCACGCGGCCGGGGCTGCCCTCCCCACAGAAGGAAGAGCAGTTCAGCATGCAGCAGAGGGGATCCAGAGGTGGCCAGAGCTTGCAGCAACCTGCTTCAGAGCCCCGCTCCTCCCGGCTCCTGCCCTTTTCTGGAGTTGTGTTTTCCAGCTGATCACAGCACCCTGAGGCTGAAGGAGGGATTATCCCTCATCAATGGCATTGCGGAGAGGAAATGCAGAAGTAGCTCTGTGGCTTTTCCCTGTAGTCTGTGCTTCAGGGGCAACATGCTTCCTTCCTGTTCCACTCCCATTCACCCAGAACTGCAGTTTGTGTATCATCCTTTACAACGGGGCTGTGTAGGTCCCAGCTTGCTGAAGCTCCCCTTTTTAGTGTCAGAGCAGTATCCCCTTACCCCTTTCCTGCACACGACTTGTGACTCACATGAGTGGGAATTGCTCCCCAAGCCACTGACAGACTCTGGTGAGTCCTTCCATTGCTACCCATTTGGATTGAGCAGAAGCAGCCTTTTTTGCATTGCCTGTAGCCATTTTTGGCTCAAACAAGACCAGTAAATTAAACAAACTAACAAACAATACCCTATGGAAAAGTCCTACAAACATTTCTAGGTAATGAGTTGCTCTTTGTATCGGCTGAATAGCATTGAAGTGACACAGGTCCCTGCAGGAGATTCCCCCCAGGCTGCCATGCTCTGTCCCATTCCGGCACAGGAGCTGGTGCCAAGTGGTCCTCAGGGTCGTGCTGCTCGGGGCCGGTCACGGGGACGCATTGGGGCACAGCTGCCTGCTGAGTGTAGCTGGGAGGGAGGGGCAAAACCCAGCCTGGACACTGCAAGTGCTAGATTTGAGAGCGGGATCAGCTGCTGTGGTTCTCTGCCTTTGAGTGACTGAGTGTGTATGGCTTGGCCACGTGTTTGCATCTCGCTAGGTCATGCAGGACTTTTCCATGAGGGCAGGCAAAACTCTGCCAATACAAAAAAAAAAGTAATGGATCTTTTCCAAATCTTCAGCTTGTGGTCTAGCGTAGGTAGCCTCTGAGCTGGGAGTTCAGGCAGCTGCTGCATTTCTCCATAGATTTGCTGTCTCTGGCATGTCTCCCTGTTGTTTGGGACCCTGGTTATAAAGTGATTAGAAGCGATAGCATGACGAAGAAAGACTATTGACCCAATTGCACTTTGACTGATCTGTTTCTTTTTCCCCCCAATCA
>JANHGO010000044.1:27525743-27630626 GCA_024606505.1 Aquila spilogaster | reverse complement strand
TATGGAATTAAATAAAAAGAAGTGAAAAGGCATCTGAAGGCATTTTAAATCATTTTCCTCAGAGCGGTCTCACTCTTCTCCCAAAGGCTGAGCGTGAATCGCTGGGGTGGGGCTCCAGCTTGTCAGCAGAACGCCACGACATCATTGGTTTTTTAAGCAAGAAGAGGTCTGGTTGGGAAACATCCCACCTCCCCTTGCTCTGTGTCCTCCATCTGAACCGAGTGAAGCCATTACTGAGCAGCTGGTGGTTCAGTGCTGACAAAATGCTGCCTTGCAAGCGCTGCAGATGGAGCTTAGATCACATCTTCTGTGAGACATGGTTTTAAAATGCTTTCTGTTCCTGAGCTTTGCTCAACTCCTACCTCAACTTAAAGCCAGCCTCATTCTCCAAGCAGACCTCGCAAACGCTATCAGCGCCGTAAGAAGCGTTTCAGAGCACACGGAGATAGCACAGAGGGTGGGTTCCAAGGGGAGGGAGCCCCAGCCACGTGCTGCCCACTGCCGAACCAAGGAGATGAGCAGGTGCCTGCCCTGGCTTTCCCTTGGCATGGAGGGAGAAAGCACCCCCAGGGAGAAGGAGCGTGGTGCTTTCCCCCTGCAAAGCAGAGCACTCTGTCCAGCAGCCCGCGGGCATTTCACAGGTAAGGCAGCTGAGTAATGTACTTTTAGGTAGCACACAAGAGCAGTTATAACCAAGAGAACAGGTTATCGCACCGCAGCATCCAGACCTGGGAGTGACGCCTCCTGTCATACACAGAAACACACCAGCACACGCATCCAGTTCCTGTGCATAACTGCAGCCCAAGAGCTACTTTTCCAGGAACAACACTGCCTTCCTGCTCTTTCCTATCTGTCCTGTGGGTGCCTGTATGGGTGAGTTTGCAGGCACGTAGTGTGACCAAAACTTAAGCCCACACGTATGAGAAAAACAGGCAGACAAGGGAATAAAGAAATGCAGAAGCCAAGCAGTTCTGATCTGGGAGAGAGAGAGAGGGGAAGAGAGGATATGATGCAAAGCTGCAAGCACAAAGGTTTCTGCCAGTCCAGACTGTGAGCGGGTTCAGGAGCAGGGGCACCCTGATCTCAGCATCACAGCTGCATATTTGCCTGCTGCTTCAGCAATACCCCAGACCAAGCTTTTTGCTCTTGCTTACATTTCTGCTTGCAGTGAAGATGCCACAGGTGCTGTGCTGGAGTTTATTCGTCCAAATGAAACCGCTTCTCTTGTAGCGCATCACCGAAGTCACACAGGTGGCGTGGCACAGCACTGTTTCCAAAGCACGCTGCTGGAGAGAGCAGACCCAAAAAGCAATTTCATATGTAAAACTTGTCTTCGAAGAGCTTCCCTTCTACCCACACCACCGTCTTTGCAAAATGCATTTTTATCTATCAAGGCCAAAGCATTGTTCATCAGAACTCTGCATCCCTCTCTGAGTTTGCAAATGTGAGCTGAGGAGAAAAAGAGGAGATGGAAGGGTCAGGGAGCCCATATGCATTGCCCAGCATGCGTAATGTCCCAGAAAAATGGAGCAGTGGGGAAGAAAACTAATTGCACATCACACATGCTGGGAGCAAGAGCACTACCAGAGCTCTCAGCAGCCATGAAACACCTGTGTGCCTCTGTCCTGGTGGTATCCAGAGAGACGTACATTCCATGGCTCCAAATGGCACTGCAGCCCACAGCTGTTAGCCAACATACATTTAATTTAGTGACACCATTCATTTCTTACAGCTTTTTCCAGGCAGCCAGGATTCAGCCTCATGACTATGAACTTTGGCTGCATAAAAACAAATATAAGCAAAGAAACACAGTTTAAAGCTTATTTGTCTTGAGGGTTGCTATGTTTGCTGGGCTGTATTTCTGGCTAACATCCCCAACTGATCCTTTAAGGTAGTGATAGGGGCACAGCAGCTCCTTGATTCAGAAGTCCATGTACATGTCTACAGTCACCACTTTGCACCTAAGTTTTTCTTATAAATATGTCAAAGTACAGATTTGATCCTCAGGATGAATGGCACGCAGTAGGGAAAATTCACCTTAAAATGAAAGTCTGCATCGATTCTCCCTCTCCTGAAGGTATATGATGTTAAACCTTTTCCCTTTACCATTACCAAGCTGTATTGTTGAGGTCAAGTTTTGCAAAGCACGGGGCAGCTCCGTGTGCTGTTGGTCTTCATGGGCAGCATCAGGCCCGGACTGCTTTGGAAGCGTAACACAGTCAGTAAAACACTCAGGCTGATACATTTGTGACATGACAGGAATGCTGCACAAACAGCTCTGAACGTCAACGCCATCTCTGCTTTATCCATGTGTACATATCCATGGTATTACAGCTGAGCTTTTCCTTTTTAAGGAACCGGCCTTCCAATCTGACTGATGGCAGCAGGATTACAGACCCCAATCGAGCCCAAACAGGACATTTTCTTGTTTTTCTGTAGCTGAGAAGCAGCAGCAGGTTTTGCACTAAGTAGAGAAGCAGGTCAGAGTCCTCCAAAGCATGTAATGCACCATCTGTGCCGGGTTATTAAGGAACACGCTGGACTTGCATGCTGCTGTGGGTGCAGGGGGAATAACTGGAGTTTTTGAGAGTGTTTCTAAGCACTGTCTGCTGAGGGCCATGTAACACCTCACTGGTAAGGAAGGACTGAGCTGTTAACCACTAATACAGTCTCCCCCGAACTGCAGGTACCAACAGTATTTGTCTAAATCTCTTACCTTTGCTACAGAAAAGCGATACATGGTATTTCTCAAACGCTTTTAATGTTCACAACCTTTTCTTTCCAGCTCTCAAGGCAAAACGCATCCTGGTGAAGATGTGCAGTTTCTTGTTTCAGACCCACAGCAGTTTGTTACCTCTGGTGGATGTGACAGGGTCTCCTTCTTCGGTCAGCACTTCCCCTGGGCTGGGCCGTGCAGCAGCAATAGCTCAGAAATGTTCTCTTGGTCCAAGAGCCCCAAGGCCCCATTTCCAAACCTTGCTCCTTGCGGTGCCTGTGCTGTCGGTGCAGCAGCCAAAGCCCATATAGATGGGGGCACAGTGTTTGAGGGACATCACTGAGCTCTTTCCCCTTCTTCCAGGGCTGAGTACAACAGCAACAGGAAAAAAAAAACCTGCAAGGCAGGAACACTGTGTGTTTTTTTACATTTTCATTAAGGCAATATATATATATATATATATATATAAAAGTTCATCCCTTGCAGAAACGATTGCCTCATAAAGAAAACATTACAGCCTGAAGAAGCACTCTGGACTGTATCTGTCACCACCAGCTACCTCAGCTGCTCCTGCCCACCACCCAGGAAGAGCTGGTACAGATTTAGTGCAGAGATGTGGGCTGCATATATACAGGTCTTCAGACTCATGCTCTTTCTTGCCCTGTTGCTATAACAGCAGATAGCGACCGTCTGGCTTTTATACCCTGTGCACAGACGGAGGGGACAAAATGGTTTTTTATAAATAACATGAATTCAGGCTCCAAGAGACTCCACGGTGTCCTGTCTGATCCTGCTTCCAGCCAGGGAGGCAGTGGAGGGACATACCGGGTGTGAACCTCAGAAGAGAACTGCTGTTCTCTTCTTATCATCTGGAGAAGCAATGAGAGGATGTATTTGCTTCCGGTTTTAATCGCACTGTGGAGACTTTCTCCATGAATACTCACTGTATGCACGTATGCTAACGTGGGCCTCTGCAGGTTCATGGGAAACTAAGCAGGTGAGCTTGCATCCACAGCACGGTTTGCACTGGGTGATGATGCCAAACAAAGAACAGGACTGACCTAATGCCAACAGGGCCTGCATTCCTTGTGCATGTATCATCCATTGGAGCCTCTGAATCAGTGCAATCTTCCCTCCAACTGTGTAACTATGCTAAACAACAACAAAAAAACCTCAATTCATGACTTTTCTCACCTGGTACAAATTGGAACAGTGCTGGTGACCTATCACAGGTATCTCACAGATATAGCAGAAAGCAGTGTTTGATCCAAGCGCTTAGCAGCTCGATTGGTCCATTCTGGAGATGCTTGGAAGCTGCCTGGTCAGCCACTTAAGACAACCTCTTCCAACTAAAGGCATCGGTTTTTAACACAGGTTTTATAGAGGTTGGGTTGACACTGTAACACATTCACTGCGGAACACTGCAGAATTCTGATGAGAGCTTCAGGTTTGAACAAATAAGTCATTTGCAAAAGTGCAAGTTGCTGCTGTCATCTCAGGAAGTCCTTTGTCACTGGCTATTTCTTCATCCCAGGAGAGAGCTGTCCTTTCTGGATGAACGGGCTGAGCAGACCCTTGCTGAGCTGCAGTGCCCTGGTCATTTAATATCAGCTCGATGCTGGCAGGCCTGGGCGTTTGATAGCTTCCCCGTCATCAGTCACTCCTGTGCAGGTTTTTTTGAGTCAGGGATATCTTAGCACATCTGAAAGTAGAATTGCTTTCCACGTACTTGTGCTATTATGCTAGCTCTTGTTTTCTATTTGCAAGCTGGACAAATGCAAAGGGGTACCATTTGCTCGACCTTAACCCTCAGCACCCAGACCAGTGCTTTTGCTGTGCCAAAAATGAGCAGCCTTAGGGCACACCCTGGTCCCCATCCAGTTCTCAGCTGAGATGAAGGCATGCACTTTTACACAGCCTCACAGCCAAGGACCAGACGGGCTAATTGCCTTAACAGTGCAATTGCAAACATTGCTGTCACATGCTGCCTTTCCCAGCCTAAAACATAGCATTTGTATTTTGCCATTTATGTTTCAGTTTGGCTGGAGTCAAGGGCTGTAGTGCCGGCGTCCACAGCCAGCGGCAGAGAGCCCGTGCGCTCCCTGGGGATGCCCAAGAGACACAAAAGCCTCTGGCAACCACCGAGGGCTCTACTCCAAGGGCAGAGGGTGGGTGGGTACTGACCAGGGGAGCAGGAATGGGGGGAAGGGTGGGGGGTCACTCTCTTGTTCAATCAAGGGGAGCAGCAATCCCCTACCTTAACAGCCCTTAACTACAGGCTGTTCTTCTGAGGGAAGATGTGACCAACACACTGATCTCCTCAAAGTTTCACTCCCCCACAGATACAGGGCGGCACGAGAGGAGCCCCTGGCCAGCCCTGCTGCTGCGGTGGTTTCATGCTATACAAAAGAAGTCCAGAATCTTGGGACCAGGAAAAGAAAATAGGAGCAAATACAATCATTACTCATAGCTGGTGGTGAGAGCCAAGATGGGAGATGCAGTCTCCAGTTTGGTTCCCAGGATGGTTTGTGCCCTTTCTCTAAGGACTGTGAGGGCACAGGCACAGGCTCCCTGCAAAGCCACCTGGCCTCGCTGAATTGCTGCTTGGAGGCTTCGCTGTTCACCAGTAGTGGTAAAGTTGACTGCAAAGGTGACACTAAAGGGGCTCTGGCACGCCAGGTATGTATCCCACCTGCAGCACCTGCCCCAGCCTGGATTCAGGCTGCAGTGCTCACAGCCTGCGCATCAGGTGTGGGTAGGATCACCATGGGGGAGGGCCAAAGGAAACGGATGGAGGAAACCAAGGGTTTTTTATATCTGCAGAGAAAGGGCTGAGTAACAGCATGTGGCTGCCCGCTGCAGGCAATGCCGGCTGTGCACGCTGCCAGCCGGCTGGGGGGGAGGGGGGGGGTGAGCGCACAGCCAAATTGCTCAAGGATGTGTCATGCTGTTGTTATCCATGTTGCTAGCGCAGTCACACTGGCTTTATTCTTACTGTCTGGATGTACCATTAAACAAGTTTGATTTTGTTGCCTGATTGCAGATAAATGGTTTCAACCTCACACATAATTTAGTGCTAACCAGGGGCTCCACTCATGACATCTCTGGACAGGGAGAAGCAAGTTGTTTGCAAATAAACTGAAGTTTAACAGCAGAGCAGGTGGCAGGAACGCTTACCTGGCTGACAAGGGAAGCACATGACAGTGTTCTTAGAGCTGGTTGCCTTTTCCCATCCACTTCTTGCACCTTGAGCACACCAACCCCTCTATTTTACCAACACATGGGAAACAGGACGGCATGAGCTTCGGTAGCAGGGACTGCCTTCATGTCATCTCCTGCAGGGTAGGAAAGAAAGCAGAACATACATTCAGGAGGCAGCACCCACCAAAGTCCGTGGTCACCATTCAAGTGATCCCCAATCGAACTCCATTTCAGCCAGAGATGGGAAGCAGGGCTAATGGGGATGTTTCAGCCAGGGAATAACAGGTCCTGAAAAGCCAGGCCACCTCCAGCAGGGAACGACATGGCAGCTGCTCAGCACTGGTTTTTGCCCCGACTCTGTAATTCTTTTGGCTTTTTGGGAGAAGTCAGTAACACACAGTCATGTAGACAAATAGAGGCCATATTTATCTTGCACCAAACACAAACAAAAAGCTTTCACTGGAAGAGAAAGGCCAATACAAATCGCTGTAGAAATGCCAGTTTGCAGTCCACTCCCTGGGGTAGTAACTCCTCTGCTATTCCCAGGCTGGGAGCAGAGAAATTCAGAGTGGAGAACAGAAAAAGGGCATTGCCTTCAACGATAGGCATTATTTATACCTTCACAAAACAAGCATGAGCTGTTGGTAACAGCAGGATCTGTTACTTGGATCTGCTAACTAGTGCAGCCACTGCCAGGTGTGCAAAGAGTCTGAAGACCAAGAGAAATACTGCGATGGGCCATCTTCGTGCCAATGGAAACAGATGGTTTAAATAAATAACCATGTCTCCGCACTGCTTCTATCCAAACACCATGGCAGAGACCCTCCAAGTGAAACTAAGCATGAGAAGCAGCCAGCAGGGCTGATCTCAGGCGCTGTCCCGGTCCGGCCCAGCAGAGCACTGAGAGCAAACAGTGGGCAGACTGCAAGTTGAGCGACTGTGAAAAGACCTCAGCAAATGAAGGTGGCATTAATGACATCGTAATGCTTACTGAAGTAAAATACATTGATTTTCTTTAATCGTTCCCCATACTTACAGCTCCTATCAACTCAAAGCTGCTCTTGAAGTGTTTTTATTTGGTTCCTGGAAACAAAGTTCAGCACTGATGCTGGTGAATGAATGACCAGAAGGCTGTGGTGGGTGGGGGGTATCAGAGGTCACACTTGCACATATGTCAGTGGGAGCAATTTCAGCACAATTTTAAAGGAAAGGTTGAGGACTTACAAAACAAAGCTGGTACCGATCAAAGGGAATCCTAGGCAGAGAGCACAGTGTCTACTGTAGTAATTGCAGATGCCCAGTGACCAGCACGGGCAGAACCCTCTCTTTATGCCTATTTTGCACTTGCCTCCTACCACCTTGCTGGATGCTCCTTAGGACCACACTGAATGACTCTACTGAATGTCTGTGATGCCACTGCCCCTCTCTGGAAAAGCCATCAGCACTTCCAGCCCAATGGGCCCAGAAAGCCTGGCACAAAGCTGGCCCCAAGCAGCACCCAACTCCACCACACACCTCAACAACAGTGTCTGAGGGAATGGCATAGAGCAGTGTCAGGGGATGTTAGGAAGAGGCTCTCCACCAGAGGGTGGTGGGCATGGAACAGGCTGCCCAGGGCAGCAGGCACAGCACTGAGGTTGGCCAAGCAGCCCCCCCGCTCCCATCCATCTGAGCAGCTTCAGATTTACACATCAATTTTTTTCCTTTCTTCCTCCCCCTCTTCTCTCTCGCTCTCCTTTCCTCTTTTTGTGTTTAACTCATTGCCTTCTCATTTCCAAGCCACACACTGTTAGCATAGCTTCTTCACAAGACCCAGGCTTGTGTCATCTCCCCATGTTTCGCTGGCTCTGACCAGTGCTGAGAGCTGTGAGCCCTTGATCAGCAAGGTGATTCACAAGCTCCTCCAATTCCTACTTGCGATTTTTTTTTCTATGTTGCAATTTGCAGAAGAATTTTCACCTTTCTCATTATCTGTCAGCCCAGCAACACTACAAAAAATAAAGCTCAGCGTGTGCATTCATTTGCAATGAGGACACTGCTGTAACACGAGTGATTGCCCATTAGTTCTGCAATGTTGTAATGGTCAAAGCCACAAGCGCGTCATTTGGACAGCGGCATTCCCTCCCGTGACATTATTTCTTGTTATTCAAGCAGCGGTGCCTAGAAGCCCACCACCAGGAACGTGTCGTGCCTGGGCGCTGTGCAGATCCACACCTGCACATCATTCATCTTAGTAACGAGAAACACCTGCACAGTAAGGTGTGCAGGGTGTCCTGACACCCCCTAGCACACAAGGCACACTGGTCTTATTATTCCATCTCTTATTTCCCCATATGCCCCTCAGGCTCCTCCTCACCCACCTACCCTCATCACAGAATCATTAAGGTTGGAAAAGACCTAAGACAATCCAGTCCAACAGTCCACCTACCAACAATATTGCCCACTAACCATGTCCCTAAGTACCACATCTCCATGGTTCTTGAACTCCTCCAGGGATGGTGACTCCACCACCTCTCTGGGCAATCTGCACCAGTGCCTCTCTGCCCTTGCTGTAAAAAACTACTTCCTTATATCCAATCTAAATCTCCCCTCTTTTAATTTGAAACCGTTTCCCCTTGTCCTATCACAACAGACCCTGCTAAAGAGTCTGTCCCCTCCCTTCTCACAGCCTCCCTTCAGGTACTGACATGACTGTGTGTAGAGCAGTTGCTAGTGAAGACTGAAGTGAAATAGTTGTTGAGTACCTCAGCATTCTCCTTCTCTGTTGTTACTAGTCTGCCCATATTGCTTACTTTGGGGGTGCACCCTCCTGGACTTTCCTTTTCCTTGCTGTCCTCCATTTTCAGCTAGACCACAGTGCCCCTGTGTATCCAGTTCTATAAGTTGTGTACCTCCTTCCAAACCTGAGGCATGCTGCCATACACATCTGTAAAGCTCTGTTCTCTCTTGCTATGGTGCAGAGGCTGCTAGCACTCCTGCTTGTCCTCCTGCACATTTTCTCTCCTGCCCATCTCCCACTGTAGCCATTTTCATCAAGCGGTTCCAGGCAGGCACAGATGTGTTATGAGCACTGTAAATTAGAGGTGAGATCTGCTATTGCCAATCATGGGACAAGGCACCATTTCCAGGAGCAACGAGTACAGCAGTCCCAGTGATATGGAGGTGCTGACACACATGGCACTTTGCAAAAGACACGTGTAAGCTCCTGAGCATAGGAATACAAACTGAGCATGACCAGCACTGGGCAGTCAGTTAGGAGCCTGGGTAACAGAAATGACAGCAGTGGGGATAACAACAAAACAACACAGAGGAAACTATTACAGAAATGAGATAGCAGGTGGGATGTCCCTCAGGACAACTGTTTCATGGAAGCAATGAGCCTGAGCAAACAAACCTCACACAAGCTGCTGAGGGCCAGCCAGGAAGAAGCCCCAGGCCCCAGCCCATCTCCCCTCATTCCCCAGGCTGCAGCAATGGGCTCAGCATCCTTCTTCCCCACATTTCTCCTATGCAATGAACGCGGAAAAATCCCCATTTGGGAAAGTTAACAGCTAGCAGTAGTGCACAGCCAGTCCTGGGGAGCCAGGCCAGAGGGAAGCGCTGTGCATAACACCACGTGCCTCGCTGGTAGCTGCATGCACTGCACTGCCCTTGGGAAAGGTCCTGGAGGTGTATTCTCACCAGGCAGAGCTCTGCTGAAGCTGAACTGAACCAAAACTCACAGCGGCAGCAAAGGAAGGGCCTAATCCCACACACTCTGAAGTCTGTGGGTGATTCTCCTCTGAATTAGTCAAGCAAACATCAGCGCACAATCTCTGCAGTTTTGTACACATTATAACCTCTGCTTTGAGTTGTTTGACTCTTCTGCACAAATCATCTCAGTGCTAAGTCTCCTCTCCTGTCTCGATGCAGATTTCTCTCTTTCCTCCCACCAGGCTCTCAGCAGCCTTGCTCAGCAAACCCCTCCCGAGTGCAAGCCTCTACCAGCCCTGGTAAGCTGCACTGGGATATGGAGGGACAGTTGCAGTCTCACCTCCTGTCACTGAGCCTGAAAAGCAAGGAATGAGGATGGAACAAATGCACTGGACTTGTGCAGGCCAACAACTGGGGCAGGGCTGTGCTCTGCGTGCCACCTGCCCACATCTCAGCAGTTTTACTGGGGTTGTGTACCTGCTGCTGCCCTCCTTGTTTCACTGGACTCAGTTGGGATTTTCCTGTTGACTTTCAGGATTTCAGCCCTTTTTGGGAAATAAAACTCCGGTCCAGGCACCACATGTATTCCTGGACAGCTTTACTACTTGTTGAAAGAAAACTACCCTGCATGAAATGCTCCAGAAAGAATACGGTTGCTTAGGCAGCAGCACGGCTGCCTGGGAAGGCTGGTATCTCAAACGTGCTTTATTGAGCTAAAAATAAGTTTATTAAAGGGAAACAAAGTCTACATCCAATATAGACATGAGAACAATAATGGCAAAGTAATGAACCAACAGCAGAAGAGAGCCCATTTTCCCAGACTGTATGCTGGAACCACAGAAGGGATGAAACTCTGCTGCTGAGAAACACTGCGTTTTCAGGAACTGAGTGCACTATAAATAATATTCTTAGGAAACCCAAGAGTACAGCAGAGTTCACATTAACAACCCAATTAAAAGAAATAGCTGCATCATACGAGCCTTTTTCATGACCGTACTAAATTCTTACGCCATGAGTCCCAGTGCATGGGGCTGTTCCTCCAGCCTACACTGCAGCAAAGCCATCTTGCACCACCCTGCAAGGCATGTCTAACATTAGTCACATTTGGCTGGGTAAGGTTGCACAATCAAGCCACAGATCAGCAGATCCAATGGACGACACTTAGCACTGTCCAAAATTCTTCAGCTCTCACCCAAAAATAAAGCTGTTTTGAAGACTGGAACTTGGCAGAAGAACAAGTGAAACCCCAGAATAGTATGAGTCTGCATGCTCTCGGTACAGCAAGTGCTAGCTAAATGATTTAATTAGCTTGTGTTAATGAAAAGCAAGTTTTCAGTAGTCTCTCCTCCAGACCCTTGTCTTGCCAAAGGTAAAGCATTTTCAGATGTCTGAACTCTTCCTAAATGCCAAATATTTGGAGGCTTCGCAGTGGCAGTAACCACCAGACAGTAGTGCACAGCCCTCCTGCCTACCTCAATGCAGGTTGCTCCCCAGCATCATTCAGAGAAATGCATCTGTTGAAAAGCAATGACATGAAGCAGCCTTGGTCCTCGGTTCAAGGCTTCCACTTCCATTCCCCTCAGTTCAGAAAGGTCCTTAATGCCACAAATGTGGGAGCTACGCTTCAGCTTCAAACTGCTTCTAAAAACCAGTGCTGTGCAAGATGACCCAAACTGGCCTGGCTGCCCATAGCTGGCCCGGCCAAAGGGGAAGGGGCAAGTTAAGCAGAGAATAGCACAGAGCCATAGGAGTCAGAAGGGACCGTTGAAGATCACAGAGTCCAACCCCCTGCTGGGGCAGGTTCCCTACAGCAGCTCACACAGCAAGGCATCCAGATGCGTCTGAGTACCTCCAGAGAAGGGGACTCTGCCACCTCTCTGGGCAGCCTGTCCCAGCACTCTGTCACCCTCACAGTAAATAACTTCTTTCCCATATTTGTATAAATATTTTTAAGGTCAATTTGGGATACAAATTAATATTTCTGTTGATAAAAAAAAAAAAAACTAAGACAACTCTCCTCCATAGATTTCATTTAGATCATGGAAGCACTCACTGGCTGTCAGTGCTGTGCCTACTCATCCAGCCTTATTCCCATCAGAAGTAAGGGAGGACATATCACTTCCCACATAGTAACATTTTTTTTTTTAAATTCAAGCCTTAATTTAAGCCTCCACTTAAAATAAAATGAGAGAAAAAATGGTTTTCTTTCATACCGAGCAATTTGCAGTGCATCCCCCCCCCCCCTCCCTGAGCATCACACTACTTTTCTGTGTTTGGTTTTCAGTTCTAGAGAGAAAGGGGGAAGAAGGGTTCTTCTCTCCCTAGAGTGACAGTGTCTTTGGCTTACGATGTCCAGGCAAGAAAATAGTGCCAAACCATTACAATGGGTCCACCACTCCTGTTTGCTTCACTGCTTCCCAACTATACACCCTGTGTCCAAAAACACCACCTGGAAAAGTATTCTCAAGAGACACATTCCTGCCAGAAGTGCACCCCTACTGTAGTCAGAGCTCCTTGAAATCAATACAAAAAATAAACACAGTTGGAAGCGTTTTTGAAAGGAGACGGTTTGTATGACAACAACTCCATTTGATTTCTAAGTCCCAGTTCTCTCCCTAGCATTCATCTATGACAACACATAGATGAGGTTATTTTGACAACAAATATAAATTCTCCAAGTCTGCCTGCCCCGTTATTCTGTTCTGATTGTTCCTTAGGTGTTTGTCATTAATAGGAAAAAAGATTGCCTTTTTCTTCTTCACAGAGCACTGGAAAGGCACAAAGATTGTATTTTTGATGCATACCAAGTTCAGCAGAACAGGAAAATATTTGATTCTCGCTTTCAGGCAACTTATGCTATATCGATATCTTCATTTATTTGTGCAGCCTTATCTTCCATATTTATGTTTTGCACTTGCAGTTCACAGCGAGCAAAGAGGGACCGCTCTAAGTGGCTGCACAGAAGTTTTGTGAAATCAATTAATACATCAATGAATTACAGAATTCCCATTTCACAGTTCTTGTGAACGACAAACAGTTGAACAGGAGGGCAACGAGATTCATGGTTTGTTATTGCTGTAAGGTTTGCTGATGGTTCTTATGTTGTTATCCTAGGAAATGACCATTAAGCAGAGGGGAGGAGGGACAAAGGGCTTGTTCACCTGATGTATGGGAACCAACATACCAAAGCCTTTCTGGGCCCTCTTACTGCCCCAAAAGCAGGAGCTGAGGAGCAGCAGGGAAGGGAGCACTGGCTTGGGAGGAGAGGCAGGACGGCTGCCCAGCACTCTCCTAATGATTCATTGTCATACTGATGAATACTGCACTGAGTAAGTCAGAGGTGAGAAGGGAGTGAGGGAAGCGCAGCAAGAAGTGAGGAACTCCCGCTCCAAATCCAGCTCTTTCGCCTACTCAGTTTTCTAATGACAATGCTGCCAAATATTTAGTGAATCATATTTCCCTTCGCTTTCCACTTGACTCTACAGCTTCTCCATGTATTTCACTGCTAGAGGTGGGCAGCGCTGCCAGGAAAGCAGACGGCAACAGAAGGATGCTGCTTCCTGCTTCTTAGACATTGGGGTTCAAGGGCATTTATTTTTATTTTTTGACTCCTGATATTTCAGGCATAAGAAATACATAACTATTTTGATGCTGGAGGGGAGCACTGTTGCTTCCACCCAGCTTCCCTGGTCAAGCACATCCAGCAGAGCATCCACAGCATCGCATCTCAGCTGGAAGTAAGGCAGAGAGTAACCCATGGGATTTCATCACACAGGAGATTATGATTTTTATGGCAGTACACACACATACAGATAGAAATATCTCTCTAAGATACTTCTAGGAACCAATGACCAGGCAGCTGCGGAGACCTCCACAACAAGCACACAACACTCACAGCAGTTACAGGACACATTTGCCCATCACAGAGTCAGGGATCAGAGTACAACCAGGCACAGCAACTCTCTTCTCCATCCAGGCTTCCCCTTGTTCCCCTATTATCTCAGCTGCATATTCAGAGGGAGCCAGGAGCTGCTGTGGGAAAGAGGAGGAGCAGAGATGGGGAAAAGGGTGCCAAGAGTGGTACTGAGCAGTGTTTAATTTCTGCATCTCTGATTAAGACACTTCTAATTTCTGTTACAGTTCTTTTAAGAGGTTTGGAAGCTGGGGAGGAAGGAAGGACTTCCAATTGCTACTTCCTAGAAGACTGATTCAGAACTGTCACTGCATGACATACCAGGTTTCAGTCTAAATAGCAAGAAAAAAAAGCAGCAAATGCCCTTACATTATTGCAGCAAGCGTGTCAGTGAGCAAGCACACGCGTGGTCTGAAAACACTTCCTAAAGCAGAAGCCCAGCAAATAATGGGAAACAGCTAGATTTGACTTGCAGGTTCTCAACTCCTACCACCCATGTACAATCCTATGTTATTCTTAGGATCTCAGGCTGCAAAAAGAAATTTCTAAAGTTTATACACCAAGAACATTACCAAAAAGAACTCCGGTATTTCATGTCAAAAATAAGAATGAAAAGGTCACGATTTTGTATCACAAAATAAGGAGATACTGAAAAGATCACTGGGAACCAGAAGGAAGCTTCCCTGCCTGCGCTACAGCCATTGCCACTTGCAGCTGTGCCAAAGCACCCATGTGGTCAGCAGCCAAGGGGAGATGTGGGCTGGAGGTCTCGCTGCCCGGCGGGCTTCTTGTGTGACAGTTCCTGCCTGGGGAGGGGGGGAGCTCCCCCAGCTATTTTCATCACTGTGCAGATGGAGGGGACAGGTTGTACTTTCTCAGGAAGCGCAGCTCGGCAATGAGAGGAAGGGTGGGATCCTGCCTTAAAAAGCAGGGAGCTGCTCCTGAGCTGGGTAAACAAGGGGAAGGAGCAAGGTACAGTCCTTCATTTTAGCAGACAAACAGAATTAACCTTTCTTACCACTCATCAGACTGACCCTTCCAGACAAGCTCACACCCAACTGCTCACTGTGTCTTACAGGAGCTCGGTACTCAGAGGTTTAGCACTGGCCTGCCTTGCTAAATACAGAAAATAGAAACAAAATTGTAGACAGTCCTTTGATGGATCAGACATGGTGGATTCAGCACCACAGCAACCCAGCAGCAGCCGGGCGTCAGGGAAGGGGCTCCCAGCAAGGCGGGGGTTGAAGCTACTGTTATTTATACAAAGAATTTCAACAACACCAAGACAATTCCCATATACATATATAAAACCAGGATCAACAAGGAAAGAAGGAACTTGGGTGAGACCTCATGCTCCTTCAGCAGGGAGGGCCCAATGCACATACAGGAAATCCCTCCATTACCCCCTTCCAGACCTAGCTTAACATTATGCTCACCAGCCCATCACTGCTCAGAAGGAACACCAGGATAGAAAGGCCTTTGCAAACACAGATGTGGCAATAATAATAATGTGGCTGAGCACACTGGTGGGGGTGCATTGGCAACCCCACATTCACCTGAGTGCCCCAGAAAGGAAATCTCTCATTGTTTGTGTTCACAATGATTTAGTTGTGCTTCAAAAGAGCAAAAAACCAAGACAGGAAAGTTCTGCTGGAAAGAGCCAGGCACGTGAACACAAAGCATCCACAGTGCAGTAGATAGAACCAGCCAAGGGTGGTACACGGGGTTCCCTAGGAGCAGGTTTGCAAGGATGCTTTGCTTTTAGTTTTTGCCCTACATCTGGTTTGTATCCTAGAAGCATGGCAGCACCCTGTGCTAGATGCTAACTGTGCTTCCATGCAGGTGGTAAGGGCAGACCACTGAGCCACTTGTGTGTGCGCAAGGATCCCTGCTCCACCTGTACAAAAGATGCTTCTGAAGAAAAAGCAGCAGAAGAAAGGCAGCATGGCTTCTTTTCAAAGTAAAACCAAGAAGGAAACACCAGAAGAAGAAACTCAAGAACCACCCTAACATCTCAAAACAAAATGATGAGTTTTGGTCTCGCCTTTGTACAGGTTTAATCCCTCTTTGCAACCCATGGACCAACAGTTCAACTTCCCCATTCTCTGGGCTTTCACTACAGATACCTCCAATCTTAGTGGTGTGAGTTTGGCTTTTCAGGGTGAAATCTGTCACTGGATCTGCCTTCACCATCCAGATTTCATAAGCTCTTTTTCCACAGTTTCCTCCCAGCTACATGCACAATGCTACTTTTATTGTCAAGGCTCTTATTAATAAAACAACACCACTTCAAGGCTGCACAGTGGTGTACTCTTCTGAGCTTTTTTTATCTCGCAGTCCCTTGGGGCTCATTGAGATCTGAATTAGCTGACCATCCATGGCCCTAATTAGTACTTCAGCTCTCTGGGAAGCAGCCAGGGCTTTTTTAACCATTGCTCCTCACCTGTGGCATCAGCTCCCTTCTGTGATTTGGAGCATGCAATCAGCAACAGCTTTTAAACTAACCGAGATGGGCATGCATCCCCTCACTGTTTTGCACTGCTTTTATTATTATTATTAACAGCAGCAGCTAACCCTGGAAAGCGCACAGTGAGGATGCTTTGCGGGACGCCATGGAAATGCAACTTGGTTTTGGTTTGTGAGACTGTTCTGCTGAAGAACCAGGGAGGGCAGTAGGTACAAACACCCAGCATAGTGCTTTATGATGGACAGGGGAAAAATGGCAAAGTTTGTGACTCGAGGGTGAAGTTGTACAGGTTTCAGTCCTAGCAGATCTGGAGGAAAGTCTTCATTCTGTCACTTGCTGTAGGCATGACAGGAAAAACAATTCAGGGCTGCTGCTGGGGTGAGGCTGATCTGCACTGAAACACAGCTCCTTAGAAGATGTGGTTGATTGCTTTAAAGTTGAGCTTAGAAACATTAAAGAAGAAGGAAGAACTTTTGCATTGAATATGGGAAAAGTTTGGTCTTCTCTACAAGGCAACCTCAAGTACAGCTCCAGCTGCATCAGGGCCTGTATGCGTGCACATAAAACAAGCATTTTCTTAGAAGGTGATTTAAGGGAAGGAGAAAAATATCTCACCCTTAGAAAGCATTTAGTTCTTGCCCTCAGCAATTTGAGGGAGAGCCTCAAAGCCTCAAGCTGTGGATTTAAGCCTCCCTGAAAGAATAAGACCAAGCAGCTCCTGTGCTTAGAGCTCCAGGAGAAGTGTCCTGTATCATCTACCAAAGCCTAAAACTCTGAACCTGGAAAGAAAAATGAGGGCAATAACTCAGTGATTCAATGTGCTTTGGGATCCCCAAGTAGCTGGTCCTGCACCAAGATCCCCAAGTATCTTGGCTGGAATTTCTGGGCAAGTCTCAGTGATCTCTGCAGCACATGGGATAGCTGGGAGGACAGGAGTCCTACAAATAAGATGACAACGTGTATTTGTGTTATCAGTGTTTGTTGTTGCTTCAAGGCTCCCACAGTTCTGCAGAAAACCATTTAGTGCAGCTTGAACAAAGTGAGCAGGCTGGCAATGCCATGACCTCTAGAAATAGCAGCAGCCATGCATGCTCTCTACATGTGCTCAGGGGATAAGCCTTGCTCACTGAAAATAGCTACTATAGCAACAGCAGAGTTTTGACCAAAACCACAACGTTTAACTCAGGAGCCGGGCTGCAGCATCCCTTGCGCTAGCCTGAAGGCAGATAGGGGTCTCATTAGGAGCCAAGAAAGGGGAACCACAGGATCAAATAGTGATGCTAACTGTAGGGCCATCTATTTGCATAGCTGGTACCATTCACACTGCCCACAGCATCCGCAGCAGCCTGCAAGCTGCTGACAGGGATGGCAGGTGTGCTTCCTACCAGAGCTCATCAAAAAGTAACCAAGATCAGGCCCAGGCTACATTGCTTTTATTAATCTGATACAAACATTTTCAGTGTCATTGACATCACTACTGCAGGCAGTGATCTCATGGCATACTTGGCAGCCACCCAATGGCACAGATCAACTTCATTTGCGAGCTGTTAGTCCAAATGAAATGAAGTGCTCAGGTGCATCCTTCTGCACTGAGCCCTCAGTGACTGTCAACAAGACATGTAGCTCCTATACTCAAACATCTTCCCATTCCACATGACCCCTAGAGTGCTGTAATCAGAAGTGATCCAGTTTCATAACTGCACAGGAACACAGCTGAGAGCTCAAGACTATCACTGCTATGGAAAAGCATTTCACTGAGCATTACGCCTGCACCAGCAGACTGTTGAGAAATCAGAACAGATTCCACATGCCCTCCACAAACTTGAGAAAAGCCCTGCTGCAAATCCTATTTCAGGAGAAATAAGGCTGGGTGGGGAGGAAGGCTTGGGCCAATCTCCTTGTCATAGCTTTGTCACACCAGGATGACAGCACAGCAAACCTTCAGGAAGTCTGGCACAACTTCAGCACTGCTCACCAGTCCAAGACTGTGTTCAGCTCCTGCAGGAGTCTGATAGTGCACCAAGTCACAGGAGCTTTTCTCCTACACCAGCAACAGGTATAAGCAGAGACTTCCACAGTCCCACTTAATACAGCAGCACTGAGAAGCATTAGCAGATGATCTGGGATCAGAATATAGCTTCTCTTGGCTCTAACATCACAGTGAAGAAAGCCATACAAAGCAAATGCAGACTTCCATCAATACAGCCCAGACAGCAGGTACATTAACGTGATCTCTAAAGGTCTGTCTTAGAAACATTTTAATAGCCTCATCACTGAAACTGTGTTCTGTACAGGACACATCTAAGGAACCGCCCAAACAGAAAACAAGATCCTTTTGTATGCATCTTCTGGCATCTGTTCTAATTGCCTGGTCATCGATGCAGACTTATTTTCTCACTCATTTACAGTGGATGGCTGAAGGTGGGGGCATTATTAACAAAGGTAAATTTATTTCTGAGTTCATGAACTGAAGGTAGGAGTTAATCTCTTCTAGTAACTCTGAGACAGGATCTGCTTGTTACCACAGGACTTTGCAGGGTCAGGCCCTGTCTATGACCACAACCATCACTGCATTAGCAGAGGTCAGAAGAGATTTCAGATGCAGCTTGTGAACATGTATGCGGTCACAGACTCACATTATGCATACAGCTCTGATTATCAGCTAAGTCTAGGCCGTCTGCAATCAGGCCAGCTTATGGCTTTAGGCTTCCCACTGGAAATTAAGTTAAAAATAGCTGGCCTTTGTTTTATTGAAAGCCTGGACACTGGTGACCTTTTGCATCTGCTGAGCATCTCCTGCAATGTGCCCCTTAACATTTACAAGATAGCTGAAATCTAGAGGGCAGAGCAAGCAACACAGAGTTGAGACTGTTTCAGTTGGCACGTACTTCTCTTGAGAATCTGCCCAACTGTGGAGCACCCAGTAGCTTTATACAGACTTTGGCAGGATCAAGCCATGCAGTGCAGCAGGGAGACCTGGTATTTCCACACCCCCACCCAAGAGACCAAGTCTCAATCCCATTGCTTTTGGCTCTCCTTAGAAACTTGGTTTTCCATCTCCTCCTGCAGTGCAGAGCTCTCATGCATCCTTGTAGAACCATCAGGGTCCTACACACTGTGTCAGGAAAAGCATTTCTCTCTATGCCTCATACTCAACAGAGGTGGGTAGTGTATGGCTGGCACAGGCTGTAGAGTTCACCCTTATCCAGCAAGCACGCATCCCTTGAAAAACCAAAGATATCCCTAATGGGAATCTTCAGTCCTCTCATTTACTATAATCTCCAAGGCAGAGAGCTGCCACGCAGTAGGTATTCTGCACACAGGTTATTTAAAGTTTGGCCAAAGACTGGCAGTCATCTTTCCATTGAAGGATCACAGCAACACACCAGGTGTCACTAACTCTGCATATTTTTGGTAGAAGCACTACAACCAACCAAGCACATATAAGCAGGCAAAAAAAGCTTATGGTTCTTAGATTTTGCAGAGGAAAATGGAGAAATGAAATACAAACCAGAAGTTGAACCAAGACATAACAGTCCTTTTTTTTTCTCTACAATAAATGAAAGGCAAAATACAATGGCATAGCACAAAGCCCTGATTAACACCAGTCAGAACAGCACTTGTCATTTTAAGACACCTGCTCACAAAAAGCATCTCCTCAAAGTATCCAACTCAGCAGCATTAGTGAAATAAATAAGTGTAAGTCCAGTCTGACATGTCCTACTACAGTCAGAATCCCCCACCAGCTTGCATCTAGCTGGATTAGTGATCAGAGGGTGGCAAAGCCACACACAGCCTTCATGCCCCATAGCAACCCTACTGATGGCTGACAGTGGCCCTGCTTTGAACAGGAGATAGGCAAGATACGCTTCAGTGGTCCCTTCCAACCTAGCAATATCCAGAAAGATCTAGTGAGGCTACAGGAGACTGGGTGATTTGCTGCTTCAAAGATGTAGTGTTCACCCTGTCCCCCATTTCTTCTCTTGGTAGTAACACCATGAAGGCTAGCATGTTGTTTCCAAGCGTTCTATTTGCCTATGCTCCCACCTGTGGGAGGTATCCTCACCATCAGAGAGATGAAGTGATGCATCCCTGTCCTTCCAATGTTCTCACCAGGTGGCCCAAGGCATCATACAGCAAGCAACAGCTGCCACAGCCAGGCCCTGATGGAGCAGGTGAAGCAGCCTGGACCCCTCCAACCCATACTACAGGAGCAACACCATGGTGCCTCCACACACACTGGAGGCAGTGAACCAGGAATCTCTGGGAGTAGGATTATGAGTGACTGCAAGTAAACTGTATTTGCTAAGACTGTTTAGTTCCCCCCAAGCCACCTCATTTGTTATCAAGTGTGCTGCAGAGCAATTGCAGTTTTTGTCAGGTGGAATCCAAGCAATTCCATGTTTTTGAGTTGCTAAAAAAGTAATAATAATCACACTGTCCTTGAATGGGATCCTGACAACAACAGTAGTGGTAATTCATCAACAATTTAAAATAATTCTTTCCAAAGGAACAAGAGTCATCTCAGTTTCTGGAGCAATCTTTGCTTTGAAAGAAAATGGACACCAATATTTACTGTCACCAGTGCAGAAGAATTTTCACAATTACTCATAGTAGATGACAGATACAGGACAGCAGGCACTATGGATCATAAGAGTATTCCTAGCATAGCTTCTCTGAAGGATGATCATTTTTTTCTTCATGGTCAACTACTGAGGAGACCACAAAAAGTGATAATTTATCTGTTAGAAAAAATAAGCGGAACATAACACATGCAAAAAACTCAACTGTAAAAACAAAAGACATTCAGTTAAATGTGCAGTCTAATAGCAGAGCTTCCTAAGATTCAGTAACAGCTAACGTGATCCATACCAACAGAGCAGAAGTGAATACATTATCAAGCATTTACTTTTCTTTCAGCACAGAAAATACTTAAAAATGCAGTTGAAACCACAGAGAGGCCAAGCTGTTTCCAGTAAGCAGTTCTACAGCACAGCTGGAAGCTGAACACCACAGCAGCCCCAATCATCAGGCCCCAGAACGTGCAGAGCTGCCAAGCTGCAGGTGAAGCCCTCCAGGAGGCTGGGATTGCACAGAACACCCTCACCTCAGCTCTGGGGGCTGTGAGGAGATGCAACCTCTCCACCAGCATAGAAGAAAAAACCATTTACTAGTCTCTGTGCCCCCCTCTCAAGGGAGCAGAGGAGCACACAAAGCAGGGAGAAGGCTGCATCTCAAACAGATTCTGTTACTCCTCCTTAACTTCCATAAGAATTTCCCCTAGAAGGAGATACTTTATGCTGGTCAGGGGTTGGGGGGATGCCAGATGTCACGGTCCCACCTGACAGCCTCTTCTGCTCTTTCATAGAGCACGCTCACAAGAAGTTTCCCAGCCCTCTGAAGACCACTTGTAGGTGGGGGTCACTGTTCTCAGCTGTAATACCTACTTGCAGTAAGAAGAGTAGAGCAGAAGTTAAAGAACCGTAGAATATCTGGTGGACCATGGAGTCCAACACTTGGCTCCACCAATGACCACCTAAAATACAAACCCTATGTCTGACAGTATTGTCCAAACATGTCTTGAACTCTGGCAGCATGGGGCTGTGACCACTGCCCTGGGCAGACTGTTCCATACCCACCATCTTCTGAAGAACCTGTTCCTAATACCCAACCTGCAAAGGCAGGGAACCCCAGTCCTTCCTAGCTTTCCAGAAAAGTTCCAGAACCTTGAAAGGAGAGCAGCACTATACAGTTTGTACTACTGTAGAACAATGTGGATTACAAGAAAAGTGACAAGAGAACAGCCCAGAACAACAGATGAGAAGCTTTTGATGACTTGAGTCATTACTGAGAAGTCCACGTAGCAAAGGAAACAACCAAAAAGGGATTCAGTTTGATGGTGCAGATTGGTTCTCACCTACCTGTCATAGCCATGACTCAATGGCTTCCATGGGGAAGAAAAGAAAAGCAGAAGAGGAGCCAGTATTTGAACTACACTAAGAGGCTGAACCTTTCCTAGAGAAGGACAGCTTCTGCTCAAAGCTGTCTTCTAAAAACACAGAAAGGACAGAGGTACACAGACTGCCTGAATAGTCACACAGAAGCTGGTGGGACTTGTCCCCAAGTCCAGCTTGCTGTGACAACTGAATGCTAATCTGCAGGCCCAAAGCACAAAGATGTATAAAAAGCCATAGAAATGCCCGCAAAGGGCATCCTCTGAGAGGTCTGTTTGCAGGTATGAGTCCACCTGGGCATTATCCATCTGCTGCAGAGAGCAATGGCACCCAAGACAAAGCAGCCATCCTTGCATGCCCTTGCAGGGGATGCATTTTCACAGGCTTTGGACCCAGTTACTCACATTTGAGGCAGGCAGCTTCCCCTCACACATCAAATTCAGAACGCATTAGGGAAATTTCCCCTCTTAGTTTCGAGCCAGTGTAATGATTCTGGGAGTGGTACAGGCAGCATACATTGGTCTGGGAATGTTTGAGGTAGACAGTACTTCATTCATAAATGCTGTTCAAAACCCCAGTGTCCTGACACATCACAAGTCTGCTGCTCTATTAAAACATCAGTCACTATATCTTCTTCCTTGGTTGTCTACTCTAACAAATTACACAGATCAGTCACTGAAACAAAACCCCTGTAACAAATGCAAGACTCCAAAGCAGGGGGAGGGAAGCTCTTTAAACACGTCCTCTGAAGAACGTTAAGTTTCACTTGCCCTGCAGTTCCTTAAGGACATACCACAAACTAATTCTATCACACTCCTGGCAAAACCCCTTATTTTCACCAAACCCTTTGCTTTCTATCCATATCTATTTGAAGCTTACAATGGTTTATTGTCTTATTGCAGCCCCTTCCTCTCTATGAGCATGCATCTCCTATTGCCATAGGAATTCCTGAGCACCCAGCGCACTTTCTTCTCCAAAGCAAGGCACCAGGATTTTCAAACTCAGACTGATAAATACATGAGTTTTCTTTTCATTTTCACAAGGGTGACTGATAAACAACCGATGTGCTGCCTTCTGACTACAGCCGGAAGAATTTCTTAATTCTAACCCCAAAACTGTAGCTGGATGGAAGAAACTGCTCTTAGAGGCTGGTCGCTCTGCAGGAATCAAAGTTATGTTCTTCCCCATTCCTGCAAGAAGCTGTGCTGAGCTGACCACATGAAGAGCAACCACCATGAAAGGTTGCTTTGTCACAGTGGTTTAATGATGAGTAGGAACTGTTTGATTCAAAAGTGGTAACACCGCATTCTTCTAAGAACACCTAGGTGACCTGTCAAGCAATCTATTACAAACTTATTTTGTCACAGTCTGCCTACATGCATTTATATACAGCTCCTGTAGTTTATGATATAGAAAAGGTTTTATTTTCTTCTACTATTGGCCACTTTTTTTCTTGAAATATGTTTCTACCGTGTAGATTAACGCACATTATACCTTAGAATCACAGCAGGTCGTCTCCTTTTTATTGTGCCCTCTCCTTCACTCTTCCATCTTCTCAGTAAAACCCACCAGGAACAAAGCTTCACTGAAAGCCATGTTAACAGATGGCTTGTTTTGCTCTGGGTGGATAGGACAGCCCTTCAGTATGTCATGAATCAGGATAGTTTTACAGATCTCCCTGCACTTCTTTTCAAACAAGGGTAGCTGGAGTTACTATTATATGGTATAATAGCCACTTCAGGTTACAGCTGTTGCTGCAATTCCCCTTCCTCCAAATCATCACAGTCTTCTCATTTCAACAGCACCTCTCAGCTTTGCTTTCCAATGAAACGCACAGCAAACAGAACCTCCTCCATGCCTTTAGCTTTTGCTGTGATCCCCCACTGATCAACAGCATCGTGTTCTGTGCCACTGCATCTTTTTCATTATCAACCGTTCTTCCCTAAAATTTTGGCAAACAAAGATGGACGCAGCTCTGAATTTAAACGCCAATTAAGCTGAAGCTCCTGAAAGCAGCAGTGCAGTTTGGTTCTCCTGCTGAGATCATGAGCATCTGCAAGATCCTTATGGGGATTCTGTGTTTCTGCATATAGTAGCACAGCTCAGAAATCAACTCTGGTTTTTGTATTTCCTGATCTTGCACAACTCGGATTTACAAATGTTCACAGCAGGGCTGGCCAGTGAGTCACGGCTACTAATTCTCCTATTTCTTTAAACCCATCTGTTAATCTCAGAGCTGGCTTTTTTCTGAACTCATTTCCCCTTGCTTCTGCTAAAGGAGATCAGAGGCCTAAGCATGTGACCCTGGTCTGTTCTAGAAGCTTCCAGCATACACCACGGTATGAAGAGATAGTCCAGACCAGTTCAATCTACACATTGGTAACAGACTTTGTTACATGCTCTGGTATTTGTTCCCATTTCCATATCTCTTTGCAGCAGGGAGTTAAGAAGTGCCTTTGACAACAATGAACAAACCAATGGCAGCAGCCAGGCAGCCCGTGACACCAAGAGCACTTTTGCAGGAACGCCCACACACAGACAGGTTTTCTGACACAGCCACCAAGCAGACATCTTGAAACAGCATTCGCATAAACCTCCAGTTTGACCTACTAGAGGAAGCTAAGCAAAAGCATTAAAAAGTGACACAGAGATTAACAGCGTGCCAGGGACAGCACAGCATGGACACATAGCTCTTCAGCGAGCTGCAAACAGCCTCCACCTGGCATTTGAGCACAGTGCCTTAGCACAGGGGAGTCCCAGCCCTCACAGGTGCTTAGAAATGGCTGGAGAAAGCCACAGGGAAAACACCACACCCCAAGTCCCCAGAACCGCCATCAAAGTCATGAGCGTGTTGACCTTACGCACTCATGCTGTCGCCCCTTGCCAGGGAGCATCTCCTCACTGCTCAGTCCTGTATTTAAACTTCAGCAGGAGGAAGCCAGACCTTTGTGAATCCACCAGCTGCCAAGAACAGTTAAAAATAGATACCTGCTCACAACCACTTTGCAGAACAAATGGCCAAAGGTCATGCAAGTCACTTCTGCAGAAATGACATCATTATTACGCAGCTCAGCCTGCTGCAGCAGACAGACAGCTACCAACCGCAGAGCTAGCTGGATCCAACCCAGCACAGTTACTCGCCCACACCCATCTTCACTTCACAGAATCACAGAACTGGAGGGGTCAGAAGGGACCTCCGGACATCAAGCCCAACCCCCTGCTAGAGCAGGTTCCTGCACCACATCACGCAGGAGGGCATCCAGACAGGTCCTGAATATCTCCAGAGGAGATCCCACCAGCTCTCTGGGCAGCCTGCCCCAGTGCTCCAGCACTCTCCCAGTAGAGTTCTTCCTTGTGTTTGTGTGGAACTTCCTGCGTTCCACTTTCTGCCCACTGCCCCTTCTTCTATTGCTGCACTCCACCAAAAAGAGTCCACTCCCATTGACTTGACTCCCATACTTTAGACCTTCATAAACAGTGCTGAGATCCCCTCTCAGCCTTCTCTCCTCCAGAAGGAACAGCCCCAGGTCTCACAGCCTTTCCTTGTAGCCCTCCGCTGGACTCTCTCTAGAAATTCTTGGTATTTTACCAGTTGAGAAGCCCAGAACTGGACACAGTGCTGCAGATGTGGCCTCACCAGGGCAGAGTTTAGTGGGAGGATCACCCTCCTCGACCTGCTAGTCACATTTTTTTGATGTGCCCCAGGATACCATTGGCCTTCCCAGCCACAAGGGCACACCGCTGGCTCACAGCCACTCTGTTGTCCACCAGGACACCCAGGTCCTTCTCAGAGCTCTTTTTGAGCAGGTTGTTGCTTAACCTGCACTGGTACATATAGTTATTCCTCCCCAGGTGTGAGACTGTAATGGCAGAGGGACCAGCACGATGGGAAGATGTTACCGAAAATAGGAAGAAGAATGCTCACCTGTCTCTGAGGATCTAGGTTCGCAGAAAAGAGCTCCACAAAGGAAAGATCTCCAACAAGAGACCCTTCCTCAGTGGCAGTCAGCCCTTAAATGAGGTCTAAGAGTGGTGGAGCTTGGCTCTGCCCCTTCCAGTGGGGCAGGCGAACTGCCTTCACCTGTGCTCCCAGGGTCTTTTCTCCAGGTGCTCAATCAGTGGTTCAGGCCATGACTCAGCAGTTCCCATACACAGACTCTACTCTTGCTCTTGTTGAACCTCATCAGGTTCCTCTCTGCCCTACTCACAGCCTGTCCAGGTCTCGCTGAATGGCAGCACAGCCTTCTTGTGCATCAGCCACTCCTCCCAGCTTTGTATCATCTGCAAACCTGCTGAGGGTGGGCTCTATCCCATCGTCCAGATCATTCATGAAGATATTGAACAAGACCAGATTCAGCATCTTCCTCCACCCTGTAGGTGCAGCCTCCAACTAGATTCTGCACTGCTGATCACTGCCCTCTCCTCTGAGCTCCGCCAGTCAGCCAGTTCTCAGTCCACCTCCCTGTCCACCCATCTATCACACACAGCCTAAGCTTCATTGCAAGGATGTCACAGGAGACAGCGTCAAACGCCTTGATGAAGTCAAGGTGCGCAACACTGACTGCTCTCCTTCCAATCTGCTTCAGGGCACAGCCACAGGGATGGCCAGTACTGCTCCAGAAATGAAGGAAAGCCCTGATGCCCCCCACCACTGCCCTCACAGACCTCCAAACCCTAGGCTTACACCCACCAAAGCCCCACACCTCCTTCACTGATGCCTGTGCCCTGGACCTCTCACCAGACCCTGCAAACTGACCAGACCCTTTTGTTACTCAGCCACGTGTCAGAACGTTCCTCCCCAGAGCCTGACCGTGCGGAGCACACCTGATTACAAGCCATGAGAACCACCTGCTGAGAGCCGTCAGAAAGCTCAGGTGGTGGCAGTTAAAAGAGATTACTCACTGGCTCCATATCCAGAAACTTCCTTCAGGTGTGGGATTCAAAGTAAAATTGTCAAATACCTTGTTTTTCGCAGCTCAGAGGAGATTGTATTTTTCAAGGCAGCGCAGAACTGTACCCTCGGTGCTCGTTATTTGTTGGATTTTGAATCAAACGCTCAGGACTTCAATGTTCAGTATCTAAATTGGGTAACAGCAAGTGTGTATTAAAAGAAGCCCCCGTGGAGACACATAGTGAGTGTGTGCAGCACCTGATGTTTCCAGCACAGCGCTCCGTGATGTGAATGAGCTGGAATTCCACACGGAGCTCTGAACAGCAACTGGAAACCTCCTGAGCAGTAATGTCTCCGTTTCAAAGGCTGCAGCATTCATCCCATAATAGTGATAAATAGGGGGCAGCAGCATGGAGGTTCAGCAGTGCTGCTCTTCAGGAGCCTGCAGAAGGGAAATGCTGCGCTGAGGGTTTAATTTGGGTGCGTTAGAATAGAAACAGAGATCCGTGCCTATCGGTTTGACCCATGCTGAACAGAGGAGAAATGACTGCAAAGCTAAGCAGAACTGTGGACTTGAGCCTGGATGTAATATAGAGGGTCTGCATGCGTTTCCAGGTATCCTAAAGTAGATGCCAGTGATTGAAATGTGTCTGCTAAAATGAATCTTCTGACAGGAAACTTTTTCAATAAAATGCTGAAATTTTGCTGATTTGATATATTTGATATAAATTTGGATATCTGAAAATGAGATATTCAATTGAGGCTGGTCATCTAAGCTTGCTCTCTGCAGACGGCAATAGCAAAAAGAAGCCCTAAGTTGCGAGGCAGTTTCCCCCCACCTCTCTTAAATATTGCTTCAGACATTTGATTTCAGTGCTTTTAAAATGAGAACTGGGAAAGCAGTATGTCAGGTATCTGCCACTACGGCGCAGAATGGTGCTGAGGTCAAGTCATACTTGTACGTTGATTGTCCTCTTCTATTCACTTCTGACCAGTGTTGGAGAGGATGAATATATTAGCAGAAATCAGAGGACGTTTCAAGCTGTCTGGTGCTCAGAACCATATGCATTTTCACTCAGAGAACAGCATTGTTAATGGGTGACCTAAGCCTCCACTCAATATTAGCCACCGCAGCAGAAAATCTAAATATAGAACCCAGTGAGGAAAGACTGAGAATTACTCATGAAATTTATCTGATGAATAACTCCCAGAACAGAATGGGTGCGTTTGAGGAGAATGGCAGGCTGTTCACATAAGTGTGAGCAGAAACAAAGAGACAAAGTCAGAGAAAATTATTCACTCGGTCCTGATTGCATTGTTTGAACCGATGCAAACTGTGTCCGAGTTTTAAGTAAATGCTAATTGTGCCCCATTTTCCAGCCTCACTTCACTTTTTGCTAAGAAATGAAATGTCAGAACGTCCCTGAATGTGCTCCGTGAGAAATGAAGCTCTCTTGAAGTCTTTCAAATTCTTAATCTTATTGCGCTTAAATGTTATTCCTTCAACTGAAAGAATAATTTAATGAAATACTGTATATTTCTGGGTGGCACATCAAAAATGCCTATTTCACCAATCTCTTCTTTTATCACATCAATTTTCTATTCCACTTTATCTTATTGGAACACTGAAAGTTCATCCCGCTAAGCCTCTTGTCACCGTTGTCAGAAATCAGTCCTAAAGTTTCTCAGCTTCTGGCTTACTTGATTTTGTTTCGATCAGGTGACAGCATCTGAAACATTTATCCCCTGGAAACCTCACTTAGTATAGAGAAATAAAAAGCTGTATATCATTTTTGGCAGTTTCCTTAGATACCATTGAGAGGTATTTAATCCTTGGGGTGCATGCACCATAGAACCGGTACTCAAATCAGGGAAGTGGGTTTCTGCATTACTTATAAACAACACCCCGATTTACTGAAGGATGGGAAGCTGTTGCTCCTACATCAGTTGATATCAGCCTGGTTTCACAGCCCCCAGGCCAGGTTGGTGTTTCCATGAACCCTGGTGAAATCCCTATTACAATGCTCACCAAAACATGCTCACCTGGAATTTCTGGGAATTGAATTTCTGTGCCATTCTTTCAATGCCATGTGGCTTATGATTTGATTAATGCTCAAAGTACCTTAAAAAAAACGCAGAGAAAAGATATTCTTTTCCCTGTTTTTCTCATTTTTTCACTTGTTTATTTATGTTGGAAAATTAACCAAAGAAGAATGCCAGGGACTTATCTCCAGCAATTCATTTTTGCACTGCAATTGTTCTTCCCCCTCTCCTCTCCTCCAGTAACATGACATGCATAGGGAGAGGCCCGCTCCCACACTGCTCCCTCTAAGAGCAATTATTTCTAGCCTGATCTGCATCCCACATGCTCTTCTCAAGCAGGGCTTGGTTTGGATCTGTTGGTTTAAGGAACCACATGGCAGAGTAAGGTGCTGGGAGTTATTCACCGGCTGCTGAAGGCCACCCCAGAGCACTGCGTGCTGCTGGTGGGCAAGTACATCTTTAGTCAGTGATCAGCAAACCTTCGCTCCCTACAGCATCTACCGTGCCAGGGTACTTCATAGGTTTCTATTCCTACAGAGGGGAAACCTGTGGAACAGAAGGAATAAATTGGGCAGGGCCTCGCAGCTACTCAGGTTGTGCTTTCCAGGTGTCGCATCCTACTGTCTGCATCTCTTCTGAGGCAATTTGACGGACTATCAATTACCAACACCAGCAGGAGAATGCAAGGCAGATGCTGAGGAGTAAAAGATGAGCTAAAAGCAGCTTCCTAATGATCTGTGTCCTCCACAGCACAGAATATCCATGTAAAACCAACTCGCAAGTACAGTAAAGTGATGAATTCTGCTTCTGCCTGGCGGAACTACAGCCTGCAGCAAATTAATGGGGCAATCTCGGCCAGCGCGTGTAAGTGCATGGGAATACTCAGAATGAAAGCATTCTGCCTAGAGCACTCACTGTGACTAATTGATTATTACTTATAATTACTTATTATTGCTATCTTACTCTGAGTTCCTACATTATCATTGTGAGTGGAAATTGGCACTATGTTTTGATCAGAAGAAAATCATTATTAAATTGTGATACAAAAGCCTGAAACTGCATTGAAGCCTCTGGTTCTACCTCCAGACCTACCTACCAAACACAGCATCACAAATTCTGGAGCCCTCAGGATTTCCATGGGATAAGGAAAGTGCTCTTCAGCTCCTTTGGACTGCTCCGACTATGGGAGGAGGTGCTGTTTTGGAAGGTGATCTCATTGTTGCCTTCCACTAATTAAAAGGGTTTATAACCAGGAGGGAGACCAAATTTTTACATGGACTGCATCTAAACTAAAAGAGGGGAGATTTAGATTAGAGGTAAGGGGGAAATTCTTTACTCAGAGAGTGGTGAGGCTGTGGCACTGCTGCCCAGAGAGTTGTGGGTGCTCCATCCCTGGAGGTGCCCAAGATCAGATGGGATGTGGACCTGGGCAGCCTGAGCTGGTGGGAGCAGCCAGCCCACGGTATGGGGTTGGAGGTGGGTGGGCTTTGCGGTCCCTTCCAAGCCAACCATTCTGTAGTGCTACGATTCTATGATTCTCTGACAGTGCCACACAGGGCACAGGGTGAGCTAGGACAGCGCAAGCATCAAAGCGTCACAGAGTGGTGCCAAGACAGAGGAAGGCTGCGATGATATTCCTGTTCCTATTTAAGAGTTCAAGAACTGTACAGGGACTAAAGACGATGGGAATCTTGCCCTTTCAGAGCTAAACAGTGTACACCCACATCCCTGCCCAGTTATCTCCTTATTTACCCTTCCCAGGAGTGCCAAATGCCCCACAGCTCAGCCATATCTGCAGCCCGCTGTCTGTGTGCAGCAGGCTGCCCTTCCTGTCCTGCCCTGGCTTCCCTCCGGTTTCTCTGTAGGTCATCTGTAAAATATTTATTGGGCTTTTCGGGAGAGTCTTCACCCTGTCCGCATTTCCTTCAGAGCCACAACGGAGCCATCCTCACAGACCTGGGAAGGAAATGGGCAGCCTCACAATGAAGCTTTATCAAACCCAGACACAAATGGTTTGTCAGGAAACGTGACCTGATGTCAGCTCCCAGCCCATGCTGCTCGAGACCTCACTGCCTTGCACTCCTTCTCTAAGGCAATTTTGGGTCAGTCAAACACCCGAATGGGGAACCTCCCTTAAAAAGTAAAAACTGAGCGTAAGACACAAACCTAGTAAAGCAAAAAGCTGCACATGTATGGACGGAGCCCATCCTGCTGCTGCAAAGGGACACCAAAGCCGGAGGACATCCACACTGGGGCCCTGCTTTCACCCCTTCCTCCCCCTTCACAAAGTCCAGACATTACCATTTATTTCCCATCTCTGATAGCAACTTTTTCCTCATCGGTTAAACGGTGCTTAAGGATCCATGTTCCTTAAGCATTCCCTTCCCTTAGACGAGGTTGTCCCTGGAGGTTTCCTGCTAGTGGGTGACAGGAAGGCCCTGGTTAATGGTGGTACTGTGATGGAAATTGACAGGCAAATGGGAACCATTCTCAACCTTTAATAAACTAGCACTACTAGCAGCACAGGTACTGATATAGTTTAAAAATACGATTCCATCTTGATGACATCAGTATCACAGATTGTGTTTTTCCTGAGGCTAGAGAGAATAGAAAGGAAGATACTGGGTTTCCTTGACTACCTATCATCAGCCTTAAAATTATGATTTTCCTTTATTAGCTGGCTTCACCAGTTATTGCAAGAAAAATAACGCGTTCTCAGCCCTGCTAATAACCTGAATGTTGGTGGCATCCCCACCTGCTCTCTCTTCTCTCCGCAGATGGGGAGAATATTTCCTATTCTCTGGGCATCTCTCCTCCTCCCTCCCTCCACAGCATCACACTTTTGAGCCAGGAAATGTTCAGCCTCTCAATACCCAGAATTCCAAACCATCTGAGAGGCCCTGCTTGACTCCTGAAGTCTGGTTGCTTTCAACGTGAAAATCACTGACAGCTTAAAAGCAATGCCACTCCTCAAGAAGCAAAGGCAGTGTCCTCTGCCACCACCGGTGTGACTGATAATGGGAAAAGAAGGACGTGTTCCCAGTGATGCATTGAGCTAACTCAACAATATTATGGCCCGTACTGGTAAAGGTACAATCTATTTTTTGATGCCACTTTAGGTGCCAGCTCAGACATGTTGTGCTAACGGACCAAAATGGTAGGTAAGTTATCACCTAAGTTATTTATTTTTGTCCTTCAGCCTGCTGGCTGAGAACCTGCAAGTCTACTGGAAGTTATTTCTCAGAGGGCCAGGGTCTTTGCCATCAAAATTCTTGATGTTTTGCCCATTTGGAGGATGAAAATGAACTGGGTTTTGTATGTGCTCTGCTAATGCCCATACACTCTTTTTTGCTACGGGCAATATTGTGAAAATCAGTTTCAGTCTAAAAAGATCTGCCATCATCTTATGCCACTTTTCAAGAGAATGAGATAGTATTTACCTCGCTGGGAGTGATTCTGCCTTCCACTGGTCATGCTGGCTCTTCTGGCCCCTGTACCCCTCAAGGTCCTGTTTGGATATGAATGCTCCAGTGTGTTTCTGTAAATAACTCCCATGTCCCCATCAGTTTGGCTCCAAGGATTCCCCCACCATCCTTATTGCTGCAGACAACTAAGAAAAGGTGCTGATTTGCAGACATTTTGCCAGGATCACAGCAATAATTCCCAGCATTATCCTACTCTTGTCATGGCATTTAAAAATACAGTTATTTATAAACAACACACAAATGTAGCCATTTTAAAAATATTTGTTCCTCAACAGTTGCTAATGAGTCAACATTTCTCATCCTTCCCGTTCCAGTAAGTGTCTGATCTAAGAACATGCTGCCCTTCCTGCTGGAAATCCTGCCGTGTCTTTGGAGACCTTGCCTTCTCTCTTCCTCTCCAAGGATCCACCAAGGAGGAAGAAAAAACTCGAATGATTTCGCAAGCTCTAGTGCTCTCCGAGATGTGGTACCATGGAGAAGACATTTTCTTCCTTCTTCAGTAGTTGATAGGATAATTAAATCGGGCTTCATTCATGTAGGGGTTATACTTTAAAATGCAGCCACCAGCCTGGAGCTCTACCTCTTGGGGCTTTTATGCCATGGTTCAGAGCAAAGATAATAACACAAGTGTTTGCTACCAACACCAATAGTGGTACATTTGCGGAGCACCAAGTGCATGTGGCCTACCCAGCTGGAATGCATTAAGATGCAGTCAGAGCATGGGACATCCCCTTGCTGTAGGTCGCCTCCAGGAACAAGATCTAGAAACTTTGGGTCCCCAGGACCAGCAATGCTTACCAAAACTGACTGCTTTTGTATGCCTCATTTCACAGAACCTGCTAAACAAGATCACGTCACTGCACGAGGTACTTTGGAAGCGTTTACTCCTACATACAAGGAAGAAAACTTCAGGAACAGAAGCAGTCTATTTAGGAGGTGGTTCTGCTCATTCTGAGAGTGCTGTATCCATCAGAGGACTCTCCGCAAAGGCCTATGTGGTGCATTTCACATTGCACTCAAAAAACTCTTCGTGCTGATTACATTAGCACTGAGATGGTCCCATAGGATTCACCAGATTGAGGCCTTTTCCTTCATAACTTAAAACCCAATTATTAAAAATATATGTGAGACAGACACAACTGGAAGTAAATACAGGCGCATTTCAAGCTGAAGGTGAAGGTCTTTGGAGGAATGGTTGTGGAGTTGTTTTTAGCAGGCAGCTTTTCCACTCAGGAAATCCTCAGGTACTCCACGCAACTGAAAACAGGGAGTTGTGAAGTGCAACAACATTACTGTGTGCATGGGACCACATCAGCCTTGGACAGGAGGTGGGCATAAGTGCATATTATTCTTCTATTCTTAGTAACTCCGAGACAGTGTAGCATAATTATGCTCTTGGTTTTCTCTTCTCAAGCTTCCCGAGACACTTTGTTGAGCCTTTATTGAAATGCTATTCGGTTTCATTTGACCTGCTGTCACTGCTTTGTCACATAAATTGGGAATAGATCTGACGTACTTAGAATGCTTCAGAACAGCTTCTCCTTTCTGAGCCTGCAATTCCTCTGCAAGGTGATAAAGCAACACATTTGAACTGAAGTCCACGATGATTTTCTTTAAGGGTGATTAGATGTAGATGGCCTGGCATGCAGCATTTTGAGCTCGTATACTCTTTGAGCCGTCATCTCCGCTCTTCTGTGCAACTGTGATGGCTGGAAACTTCATTTTACTGTTAAGTGAAAACTAAGAATTGCATACAAACTCATCCTTACAGAAACTGTCAGTAGCAGAAAAACACAAGCTGTCACAAGGATCTACATGAAAGAGAGCATCGCGAGCAACGTACTTCCCTGGGAATTTCATGTCCAGGGTTTCATTAGCAGTGAAAGCAAACAGAAATGGAGAGAAGAAATCTCTATTCCATATGTTGGCCAGGCAGATTTACTCATCGGTGCTCTGCAGTTTCCAAGAAGCATGTGCTTGTCAAATACTCTGAAGTTTGCCTTCTTGCTCTAGTTCTGCCCACGTTTGCACGCTGTAGCTGGGCCATTGGCCTGTGAGAGCCTCATGCTTTCTACACTCACTTCACCCATCAGTTGAACACACAGAAGATAGCCCCATTCTATGCCATGTAATCCCTGTAAATCAACCTCTCAGTGAGATGTAGAGACAGAATCCTCACATTTGGGCTGTTAAACTTCTTGGGCTCTATTTAATTATCACTTTCTAGCTGGCAGCCTCACTGTCAATGATCAAAGAGGAAGTAATTTTCACTGGAGGAGGAAATTCATTCCTGTGGTAAGTACATGTGGGAATATTGCTCAAGTACAGAAGTAGCAGAGCCAAAAGTTTTAGGTACCCTTCCAGATTGCATTATATAGCAATCTGTATATTTCTTTTTTTTGCAGGGCAATTCGTTTAACCTCTCTACCTGTTTGCCCTCATCTCAAAAATGAGGAAGGCAGAACTGACCCAGTTCTTGTTTCAGAAGTCAAACAATTTCCAAGCATTTTGAAGTCATTAAATAAAAGGCATTACAAAAGGACAGTGACAATGCGTTGTTCCTGCCACACTGCCATGTAACATGTAACAAGAGCCAAAGCATGAAATCAAGGGGAAGCTTAAATCCCTCCTGAAGCTTATGAAGGTTAACACTCTGCCCTCAGGTTCAGACGGAAGAACTGCCTTGAACACACTACATGGATTTAGGATAAAGAAACAATAGGGCTGACAAAAAAGAAGTTGCCTGTCTCTTCACTTGAAGAAATGTTAACAATCTGATAACAGCTCTTGCCTCAGTGAGAAACACGTGCACACACACTGGGACACGTGTAGGTTTGGTTCCCTTTAGGTCGGGTGAGGATCTGGCTTGGGTCCTACTTTTTCTTTTTCCTCCTTCTGTTACAACTGAAACTATTTCACCTTAAAGCTGTTAATACTTTGAGAGGGAAGGGTGGTGGCAAGGCAGCAGTCTTGAGAAACAGAGGATGTAATTCAGCTTTCGGACATCAGAGCAGAGCTCGTGTGCGTTTCCTTTATGGGGCACCACCGCCATGCTGAGAAAAGAGGCACCTAAAGCCCTCCTGCAGTTTAAGCCACATCTGCCTTGAGTGATATTAGAACAAGGCATTACTGATGCTGCTAGAAAACCAGTTAGGAATGTAAGTGCTGCTAAGGTCATGGTGTAGGTGTGCACCCTGTGTGCATGACACACTCTCAGATGAGCTGGTAGGAAATTGTTAATGGAGGATGCTGAGAGAAGCCACCCCAATGCCAGATTTCAAATGAAGTCTCGGGATTAGATTCAGGATCAGAACCATAGAATCACAGAATCACCAAGGTTGGAAAAGACCTCTAAGATCATCCAGTCCAACTGTCCACCTATCACCAGTACTTCCCACTAAGCCATGTCCCTCAGTACAACATCTAAACGTTTTTTGAGCACCTCCAGAAGCCACACACATTTACTTCAGACCCTGGAAAAAAAGTGAAAAGTGAAGAAACTTGAAGCTGCTCTGGAAGCACTTAACGGGAAAAACCAGTCTCAAGATATGGTGTTTGTTCCAGTGGGGATTTAGCTGATAGTGCACGGGGTAGCCACAGTTCTGGCTCACAGGTCAGCCCTGCAGCTCAGAGACCAACACGTACCATCACCGTGGAGAGGAATGCCAACCAGGGGGAAGTTCACAGGAAGTTTTTGTTGACTCTTTAAATACACCTACCATGCCACCTTCCCAGCCCCAGTCCCACACCTTGCACGTAGCTTGAACCAGCCTGCTTGGTAAACTTGGCCGCTGACCAGCTGATGCAGTTCCCAAGAGCGATGGGCTGAGCCAGCTGCCAAGAAGGCTCTGTCCATCCCAAGGGCACATCAGGATGTGTTGCAGCCCACATCCCTACAACAGCCCTGACTCCATGGCGTTCTGCCCCAGTATGTGGCGGGGAGGCTCCTGCCCTTAGCACATTCATGCTCTTTTGTAACAGAGAGCAGAGTGACTCCAATCCAGGCTTGTAACTGGGGTCTTGTCTTCCCACTGCTCCCCTCTCTGCACAATTTCTTTGTGCTCCTTGCTAAATCTCCTCCTTGTTTCTTAAGCATTCGCTATGCAACTAAAGGGTTGCAGGAAGGACAAAGACATTTTTACTTATTTTCATAAGCTGACTTGAACCAAGTGGTCAGAGAAAGTCTCAGGACAAGGGCTGGAGAGCCTGGATGCTCAGCAGCACATGGGAGGAACTGGGGTGACGCAAACTAGGGGCCCTGAAGGTCAGAGGACACCTCTGAGGGCAAGTGGGGACGTGGTGGTGGGATGAGCCATTTCATGCTGCCCACGGACATGTGCTTAGACCCAAACCTACTCTCTTGCTTGCCCAAAGATAACCTGGAGACTGAGCACAACTTCCACTTGGAAAGAGGCTTTCTGAAATCTTCACCCTCTGATCTACATAGAGCTGAACCGGTGCTTCTAGGCGCACTTAGTTGAGTGAGATGTACATTCTTAATATGCTGTTCTCCTGCCAGAAGTGGGATTTCTAGGAGGTAGAGTGTTCAATGGTCCCCAGGTAAACAACTGCACAGAACAGAGAAAGGAATCTGAAATGCAGCACTGATGCTGCTCATCTACATTTTTCCAGAAGAAACTGGGCCTCTTCATTATGTGAGCATATGATGTGTGTTTTGCATGAGTGCCCTCAACCCAAGCCGAGAATATCATTCTTTCACAAGGTGCTCCCTCCTCTCTCACCTTCCCTCTCCCATTCTCCTTTATCAGACAACGTCCTGAGCAGTAAAACATACTTGAATGCATTCCCTTTTTTCTTTAGGGGAAAGGAAGACAAGACAGTTATGTCTGTCTATCC
Organism: Aquila spilogaster; assembly: GCA_024606505.1. Taxonomy (NCBI): domain Eukaryota; kingdom Metazoa; phylum Chordata; class Aves; order Accipitriformes; family Accipitridae; genus Aquila; species Aquila spilogaster. The sequence goes on along the minus strand of JANHGO010000044.1, from coordinate 27,593,406 downwards.
AAGATGAAAAGCTTTTCCTGTGTATCCCTGTATTTATTTAGCTCACAGGAGGCTGTTTTGTTTATCATTTGTTTTTTTCCAGGATGTTCTGTCTGCCACCAGGGAATCTCACAGACTGTGGATCACGCAGTGTGGGTGCTCTGAAAGTTGAATTGGAGTCACTTGGTTCAAACCAGGGGAGTTGCTTTATCCGCTGCTGAAAGGATGTGGCATATATTTATAACTGCTCAGTGCAACAGTGATCCCCACCCTGTTCCCATCAGTAAAGATGGAAAATGGGCCAATTTTACCAAAAAATAACCATGCAGATAAACAGCCTTAAAATATTTATTTCATGGTAATTATACCACCAAGGTAAAGGACACAGCACTGCAGTTAGGAGGCCTGGTGTTATCTCTCCAAGGCTTCCCTGAGCTATTTAGGGCAGGACAGAACTATGTTTGGGGTGGGATAAATAGTTAAGGATGAGGGTATGTGCAAGCCACGCAGCAAGTAATAGACCCCCTTCTCAGGCTGTAGCTAATCAAAGGAGTTCCCTGAAAAATTTTAACTTATGTTCAACATCATTTTCATGGAGAACACTCTGAGGCTTTTTAAGCCCCAGTGATTATTACATTATTGAAACAAAGTGAGCCAAGAGTCTCAGATTACATTCCTGGGAGGTGGGCATCCTTTTGGCAGCTGGAAATTTGGCTTCATCCAGTTGGTGTGTCAAAGCCTAATATTTATTTAAAACTAGGCTTTATGGTGCTCTTTCTTGTATTTAGGGTGTTTTCCTTCAGTCTCTGGGTAACTGCCTACTCAGCCAAACACGACTCATACAGTCTAAAATTACTTCCTTGTCACACTCAGCCCATTTTTGGGGACTGAATAAGGAACGCATCAACTGATTTATGCATTTTGGAGCTAGCCAGCTATCAGCCAAGGTTGATAAGCTGCTCCATCACACAAGTGCTAACAGAATCATCTATGCTGAAGCCAAAATTAGGACAGCACCATACCAAGGAAACAGAAATAGCTTCATTACACCAAGGGGAGCTGAAGCCTGAGGCTGGCTGAGACACACAGGACGCCCACCCACGGCGTGAACTAGAGGGCTTGTCCTGTTACCTTTATCCATGGGAAAATGGAAGGAGGCTCAGTGAGAAGCACACAGCCGTGGTGCTGCCAAGGAGCAGGGTTATTACTGCTCTGCTCATGCTGCCTGAACAGCTTTCTAATAGCTTAGCACATCTGAGTCACCATTAATTCCAGGAACAGATCAACTCATCAGTAAGCAACAGCCAAGGAAAGAGACGGAGATCAGTTGTTGTCCCTGGCTACTGGGGAAAAGAGCAGAAGACATTAGCTGAGAGGAGGATGCAGGAGGAGAATAGATATCAGCTCTCAATGCGTGGTTGAACAGCGGAGTGAGTTGGTGGGCAAGAAGTGAGTGATGTTTAAGAACAGATCAGTTCTGACAGCTGTCAGTCAAACTGCAGATCCTGCCCTAGAACCAGCAATGAGCTTGATGATTACCTGTGTGATTGCTTTATCATCAGCACTGCGTGTTTCTGATTAAAGTGAAACATCATGAAGAAGACTGTGGGTTAGGAAGGGGAGAGTGAAACAAATAAGTGAAAATGAATCCTGCCCTTTTTTTGTACAAGCCCTGGGAGTCATGTGTACAGAGAATCAGCATTACGGAAATGTTCATTGCCTAATACAAACAGAAAAAATGAAATACTATAGAAATATTACAGGAATATAAAGAAGTGCTAAGCAGACACAGTGTGCCCATGTATAGTCTCAAGAAATGTGCCAGAGTTTTGTGGGACCAATCCTATGGCTGATACAGCATTAAAAGATCTTTCCACCCTTAGTAATAAAAACACCACAGAAAGGGCACACTTTGAAGCATCTTTGAAGGAGGCAGAGTATCATGTAGATAGCCCAAAATCTCATTGATCTCAATCTCAAGAAGGCCAGAAGGTCTGTGGCTGCTATGACAGCCTGCAAAATTAAACATTTATTCCTTCTCCCTCTTTCACATCAGGGATGAAGTTGTAGTTATATTTTTGATGGAAAAAGCATCACATTCCCCAGATCTCATTGCTTACTTTCTAGTTTTGGGCTCTGATGTTCCCCATACACACGCAGACACACACGCCTGCACACTAAGGCTAAAATTTACCTTACAAGCAGCAGAAGCCACTTGTCTGGCATATCCACTTGGACTTCAATGGAAACGCACTACAGTCACCAGTCAGCAGCCCCTGAACTTCAGCTCTCGCACACCAGTGTCAGCTGCCCAGAGAAATCCAGGGTGCTCACGTCTTCTAATACAAGTGCTTCCAGCCCTGTCCTTTCCCTTGTGCTGATGTGGACTCATGGCAGCTTCTGCCAAGCAGTGCATTTTTTTCCAACTCCTTGTAAAGCTGCAGGTAGCGAGGCCAATGTGAAAGTTCAAGCTGCAGCCACTTGCCATCCCGGTGCCAGAGACATCTTTATGCACAGCTCATCTCCAGAACTCATTACCACAAAATGTCATTGAAGTCAAGAGCTGAGCAGTGCTGCATGCACAAAGGGAGGACCCGCGGTTGCACAGAACTATGTGACAACGTGTAGCAATAAGGAGACCTGCTGTAAGGTGTTCGCGATTAGCATTTGGCTCAGGAAGCAAATGGGCCGAGAGCAAAGCCCATCACAGGCAGATGGCTCCACAATTTTTACTTAATGGAGCTGTCCTTTTCCTCCAAGGTATTGCTACGATACACCGGCAGAGGCAGAACGCTGGATTGATACTGATCTTAGCCATTACAGAAATTCCTTTGTTTCTGCGTCTCAACAAGAATGGCTGTGTGTGTCATTTGAAGAATATCTGTTTTATTTATTTCCCATCTCTTGGTCCCCGTTCTCTGTTTTTATAGATCTATTGGCGCAACAGTTGGATGCTTCAGCACATGGGGTTAACCTCTGGCCATAAATTACTGCTCCCACAGGAGGAAGTGGCAATGAAAAAAAAAGAAACTGCCACAACAACAGTGGAATACAGCAAAGGCTGACAGACCGAGGGCTGTGCAAATTACAAAACCGCCAGCCACCGCCAGCCACACCAGAACTACCCATGCAAATCATAAAGCCTGACATAAACACACACAAAAGTGAACTCGGTTAGGCCAGAACAATTGTTCATACGCCAAGAACAATAAACAACTTTCCTATTTTCCCTGGAGTTTGCATATAATGGGTCTCAGCGCCTCTGTCACATCAGAGAGAATGCATGGCAACCACAGGCGGCTTTTGTCTGAAAGGAGAAAAGATCAGATCACCTGTAGCTTTTCTTTTAACCGTCATAGCATGCAAGAATATAGGACAAGACAGCCCCTGCCAACAGTGGTCTGCCCAGGACAAATCAGCATGAATGCACAGTGCACTGTGTGATGTCTAATATGATTTTCATAGCAAAATTGTGAGTTCATCTCAATCCATGGCTGGAACTTACCTGTGTGAGCTTACAAGCCCATCTTGAGTCTTTTTAAAGGAATGAGAAAGAGAGAGACAATGGTTTCATGATTAATTCCCATTTTAGGCATCTCACGTTGCTCTAAGCATGGAGGAACTCAAAATCAGTGCCGTATGGGGGAGAGTAACACAGATCACTTTTAAGATGGGAAAAGGGAAGGAAAATGAAATGTTGCGGGGCTGTGGCTAAAGGAGATGGTGTTTTATGGTCTTCACTTGGGAGTGCCAAGTGTAGGTGGCTTCTTACAGCGATCTGGTGAGAACCCTGCATAAAGTGTGAGTGGGGGTGAAAATGAACTAAGTACAGAATTAAACAAACTCAGACACTTGGGAAATTTGCCTGAGAAAGGCTCCCTACATTTCCCAAATAGTTTGAAGAGAGCTTCCTGCTTTGCATCTCTTCTTTCTTGGCAGATAGAGCACTGCAGTTTTCCTGGAACGTCTCAATGGGTTAATGGGGGCCAAAGGGAAAGGCAGCCACCAAGAGTTACTGAGCAAAAAGACACTATCTCATAGTTGGAGACTGGGAAGCTACTCCTGGAAAAGGCTGTTTCCTTGCTGCCTCCTAAGCACCTCAGACTTTAGCCACTGTCAGAGATGGGCTGGTGGAGTAAATGAATCTTTGATATGATGTACTACTGGTGATCTTATGTTCTGAAATGCTTTGTGCTAGATAGAGAACATTGCAGGAAGCTGCTTCTCCACCATCTGTTCCTTTGCTGATTCCAACTGCGATTAACTTCTTATCAGTACCCTTAGGTACCTCTCTGCAAGTATCTGCAGGCAAGTATCCCGTGAGTCTTAAACCTGCCTCTCTTCCTCCTCCGAGGAATCCAGGACGCCAAAGTAAAGCTTTGCTGCCTTTCTGCTCAGAGCTGCATAGACTCTGCAGCTCCATGCTATGGCACGTTGGCTGGCTGAAGGAAGTACTCAGGGAGCTGGCTGCTCCTGTGCTTGCTGGCTCTACTCCTGATTTCCAGCTGCTAAACTGCATTAAAAGAAGCTAGGACTGTAACTGAATAACATGACTTTTCAGTGTAAGCAGAAAGCATATTTGCCAAAAGGATGCAGCCCGTGAAAAACGGGAAGCCAATATATTTATGAAAGGGAAGCAAAGTGGACATTCACCATTAAAATGAGATCTGTGTTTTTCCTCCTTTTTTAGGCCATTTTCCCTAACGTGTTTTGTTTTGTTTTTGTTTTTTGGAGAGGCTGAAGGGCTGACATCAACGTTGCTAGAAGATTGAAGCAGTAAATAATTCTTTATCGCCATAACGCTGCAAACTACTGCAGAATCTCTATTACTGTCCAGGCCACCACTTGTAATAAGCTACTGCCAGAGAAAATGGCAAAAAAACAAGTATTAGCAGCTGACCTTGGAATATCTTCCTTGTCATTCAGGGGTACAGCTTTCTTGACTCAAGAAAAGGACAAAGAACAGTCAAATCACACAGAACTGAGCTAATACCAGAGCTGTATGAATGTCATGACATTACTCGTCAACGGGACATCCAAACTTCAGCTTGGGTTTCTGGGGCTAGAAGGGGTTTGAAAGACACTATTACTCACCTGTCACGCTGAATGTAGAACTATTTTGATGCTCATGGGACTAAAAGAAAAAATCTTCTAGAAGAATCTTATAGGCTTTAACACAGGTTAATAATTTCAGTATACAATTCTTGACCATACTCCAACAATTTATGCAGACAACTCACTTGTTATTCAATTATATGGCTCAGAAAGACAGCTGGTGTGTATCAGCATAGCTCTACTGATTTTGCCAATATATGCTAACAGAAGATGCAGCTTATGTATTTTTAAACAATTTCTGTAAATCAGTGTTAGATTCCTACAGAACCTTGGTGGTTTCCTGCCTATTAAATTTTAATAGAGTGCATAAAATTGGCAGAAAGCACCCTCTGAAACACTCTTTGCTACATCTCTGGATCAGCTTCCCTCTGCCAGATTCTGATTCCTTTATGCATTTTAATTGTCCCTTATCACTGAAACAGTCAGGTTTTCTGAGACCACTGAAACGTATTTGTAATGGAGTGACAAAAAGTTACCGAAACACAATAAATGAGCCAAAGTAGTTGGGAAACAGAAGGATGTGCTGAATCTTACCCTCATGGGTACCCCTTCGATACGCATCTCCTTAAAAAGTAAATACACTGCAGTTTTCAAGTCCTGCACCTTGCCTCTTTCTGCACTATCATCACTACTTCATCAAGGAAAATGGGAGTACTATTAAGGACAAAAGAAATTCATTCTCTCTAGTTTACCCCTGGGCCAATGCTGCTGCTCCCTGGAGCAAGGTGTTGCAGTAGAAGTCAAGCATGGAGTAATGCAATGGCTTGAGTTTGCTTCTGCCATGGCGTGGTATGTAGCCAGGACAGCACACTAGCTAGGCATGGATGTGGAGCACAACTGTCCAGCCAAGCAAAGAGGGTGAAAGCACAGCCACACTGGTAACGCCACAGAAAAGGCTGATGGAGTGGGACTGAGTGTGCAGGGCCATGGGATGCAGGGAAACTGCTCTGCTGAAGAGGAAGAGTCGCTGTGGGAGGCCAGCATCACTCAGAAGGAGCTGGGAGAACATCAAAGGTTTCATCGTGCAACAGCAGATGACAGAAGGCAAGACGGTAAGGGTGAATGGGATGTAGGAGCGCTGAGGGGAAGACTTAAAAACATGTGATGGGGCCATAGGGAACCTGGGGAGAAACAAAAGTTAGAAAGTATGTTTTTGCCTTTGGCTGATGTGAAAGCAGCATTCAAATGTTTCTAAAGAGGCTTAGCTGTCGGTGCTGGTGTTGATGCCCATTGGCTCCAGCATGTAGCATTTGGCAGGAGGAAACAGGCAGCTTGGTTGTGAATCCTGCAGGAAAGACTGAAAGAACAAATGCTTTCCCCAGTGCTCTGGGACAATGTTGGGAAGGAAGAGGCAGCTCTTGGCCTTGCAACACATCCATCAACTTATGGTGCTGGAAGGACTCCTCACAGGCTGCCTCTTCCTTTAAAAGAAGTTGCTTGTTAAAGCTGTCACCAGTAAAACCTCAGTTTCACCTGTGCAGTGTCAGTTTATGGACTGGGAAGAAGTCACTGAAGTTTGCTCCTTTAAAAGTCATTTATGATCCTGTAGGAATGTTATATGAGAGTACAGCGGCATGGAGTAAGGGTGACACACTGTGTGGACAAAGAGAAGTGCAATTCCTTCCCTCTTTTCCCATCTTTTTTTGAGGGATTTAATCCTTTTTCTGAAATCTGAGTCTTGACTGAGGTGATCCCTGAGCAGTCCCAGTGGACCTCTGCCGTGGTCTCTTCCCAGAGGACATCCTAAGCTTCCCAGGTAGGCTCCTCTGGCTTGCAGCAGCATGACCCGCCTTCACACCATGCATTCCCAACTTGGAGTGAGCCAGCAGCAAGGGGCAATAAATTTGAGGATGTCCCTGGGCTCTGGAGAAGAGGATATAGCTTTGTGATCTACTAACTGTTGCTGTGAAGCTGTAAGTAACAAGAGACACAGCTTCAGAGCAATTCTGCAGTTAGCTGGAGATGGCGATTTTTCCAGATGTCAGTGTGGAGTCTGTGTTGCGTGAAGAAAATGGAGCAAATCCCAGTGGGTCCATTCCAACTTGGGATATTCTATGATTCTATGAAATCTGCCTTAAGGAGATCAGGGACAAGAGAAGAAAGACTGCTTGCACTTCTAAAACAGTCTGTGAGCTCAACCCTCACCTGAAGAAAGCACTACCTTAAACACAGCTAAAAGGATTGCTGTGATCAGGGATCTCGATCCTAGTTGCCAAACACGCCAGCGAAGAGACTAAGACAAGCATTCATACAAAGACACGATAAGAGGAGAGAAGATTAGAGATGAGAAACACACAAGTCAGTCTTCAGAGCCTGCGCTGCTGATTTTCAAACCCTTGTTTTTCCTGTCAAAAATCCTTGCCATTCCTACCTTTGACTTTTAGCGTGTGAAATCTCTGCAGTGCTTTTCATTCTTCCTGATGTCTTGAAGACTAAGAATCTGTGTACAAAAGAGCCCTGTGGCACTGATAGGAATGGTAATGCGGTAATGCTTTTAATTGCTCTTTAAATGCTAGCAAAGAGTCCATGAAAAGGCAGGTGCATGGCCTCTAGAAAACATAACCTAGGAGGAGCAGCATTTTCTTTCAAGAGGTGGATGATTTTTGTGTCATCTGCTACTGAACATTATGCACAGACAGAAGCAGAATTCCCCTGCCATGGCATACAGGCTGTACTGTGACACGGCTTCAATTCACTATCCTAGGACCAGTCGGTCTCATCCCTATACCATGGAACCACAGGAAGCTGTAGTGAAAACTTTCTCCCATTTAACCCTTTAGTACATTTTCACCTACCCGCTAAGTTTTGCCTCTTCTGCCAGGCTGAGACTCCCTGTTCACAATGACAGCCAGTGTTAGCGCAGAGCCTGGAGCACAACTTTTATGAGACCCCTGTGTCTTCAGGATAGATACTTAAACAAGTTTTTTAGGCAAGGAGGGAAAGGAAGGAGATCAAGTGACTTTTCCAGGAAGATATAGGTGGGTTTTGGCAGAGGAGTAACTTGAATCATGCTATTTAACCGGAGGCTTAATGCCCTGACAACTGAATCGTTCCTCCCATCAAATGTTTGACATCCCACCGAGTTTAAGAGATTGCTGATGGAGAAACTTTGAGAACGAAGAGCAGCCAATAGGGAGAGAACACTTGACTTCATTTACAGACAAACAGCAGAATGTGGTTGCTGAGAATGGCACAGTCTCACTGGCCTTTTTTTTACAGGAAGCAGCATCTAAGAAATATGTATTTTATCTCTGGAACTCATGGCATGGTGTGTGCTGAGCCAATGGCCTGAGCACTGCTCCCTGTCTGGGGTGGCAATTCCCTGGAGACAAAGAAGAGCCTGTTGTCTCAGCTCCGCATGGCCATGCTGGTCCTGAGCTCTATTCCCAGCCTTACGCTGACTCACTCGCTGACCTTGCTGAGAAAGTCTGTCTGCTGCAAAAGCCATCCTTGTCTCCTAAGGTCAGGTTCTACTCAAACTGCAGATGGTGAAAAATATGAAGTATTTCTTCTGCTTTCCTTCAACACCCATCCTCTGTGGCAAATAGGAACTGTCCTACTGTCTTCCTATGATCTCTCCTTCTCCTTCTTCTTTATTTGGACAATTAACTGTGCCAATGAGTCCTGTTTTTGCAGTGCCCCAGGGCTGCACCAAATTCTTATGCCATAAGGACACACTGCAGCCTTGAGACAGGTGCTTACTTTCTTGAAGCACTTTCTGTTTACAGCTGTTCATTGTTATACTCTGTCGTCTTCAGAGTGGCACCTTGTCCTTACACGTAGTGGTTGGCTTGGCAAGAGGACACTAAGGCTGCTCACGTGCTGGCTGCTGGGAGGCAGGCTTTCTACTAGGGGATCTAGGACAGCTTTGGTTTTCTGTTTCAGGATTCCAGCCCGGCTGCTGCTGCTGCTGACTTAATGCAAGGGCAACGCACGACACTTGGATTATTTTATTGAAGGCTGGACACAGTCACCTCTTTTAAAAAACCTGCATCATAAACAGATTTCCTTTGTCATTTTCCCAGTAACACTGTGTTCTCTTAAAGGTGAAAGCATATTTAGAGTCCCGTTTATCCATTGCTAGTTATGTTTCTCTATCTAGGGTCAGAGCCAAAACTCATTAAAGGCAGCAAGAATCTTCCCATTCACTTCTATTCACTTCCATTGGCTCTAGCTCAAGCTTTTATTCAGTGCCTCTCGGCTTTGGACAATGAAGATCAGTGATGGCATTTTCACTATCAGTGTCTTTGTGCCACCATCTCTCATTTCTAAAGCCTTCAGCACAATGTCCATTTGTCTGTAGCAACTGCTTCCTTTCAGATTTAAAAAATAAATAAGTCCACGGAAGAAATATTTCTTTTGGCTCTGCATTGGTTGAAAGCTCATTTGCAGACATATTAATTTTGGTAGACAGTGTCTCTTTGATTCTCTCCACCATCTCAGTGCACCAGCTCGCTATTTTTGCCTCACAGGCTTGGCTGCATTGAGTCATGTAGCTGTGGTTTACATTGGAGCTGGTGTAACCAGCGATAATCTCCATGCTCGTCCTACAGAGACAAGAAGCATTTACTTGTGAAATCTAACAGGAAGATGGCAGCTCAATGAAAGGACTGCTGAGCACATTCTTTCAGCATATGCAACAAGAAGAAAAAACTGTGTTATGATTAAGTGGCTCTCACATCACTGTAAGCTTATCACATGCTCTACAGCTGGCGGCCATCAGAACAGCACTGTGCAGCATTGCTGATGGTCTGCCTGCTGAGGGGGACACCTAGGGCTGTCCTGGCCTCTGCCCACCGCCTTCCAGGTCAGCGCTGAAGGGAACGCCACACTGCTCCAGATGCTGCTCTACAGTTACTGCAGTCACTGAAAGGTAACAAACAGGGGGTGAGAAAACAGGCTGGGACAGGCTGGTCACAAACCCTTCACTGCAGGGGAAGGCTGGGGAGAGGTGCAGCACTTATAACACAGCTTCTAAAAATCTTCAGACGAAGGACTGGTAAATGTTCAGTGGTGAACTGGGGCACAGTGCCCCTCTGGTGCCAAGTCAGAAAGAAAAAGCTCACGGGATGGGATTCCAGCTTTGCACTATGGGTTGAATTAACCCTAACGCTTTCATGATGGATGTGTCTAGTGTCTTGATTAATGTGAGCGCTCTGGAATTGCCAGTGTTTTTCTGTCTTGCCACTGCCAAGGCCTATCTGTGCTTTTTCTTCCTCTCAGGCTTTCCTCCCTCTACTCCACTGATTTCAACCAGACAGTTCTAATTGCTGAGCATACTTTGGGGATGTGAGCAGAAATCTTTAGTTTTAAGGGAACGTCTGAAGAATACCTCAGACGTGAATCATGCTTCTCATTCTCAGCCTTACTGGTAAGAAAATCCTGCTTTATCCCCGAAGAGAGAGAAAGTGTAAGAGGGAATTAAAATCCAAAGAAAAATAAATAAGACAAGCATTCTTGGTCGCTCGCTCCGAGGCCAACAGCTGGATCAAACCCACTGTTCTCACACTTTTAAGTTCGCGTTCTGGCGAGGGAAAACCTTTCACGTGAAATCTGGCCTCTGACTGAGGAAGGTCACTGCAAGGAAAAGATATGGATCAAGGTAACTCAGAGGGATGGAATCTTTTTCTTACCTCGGATGCTATGTGTGGATGGAACCTGGCTCGTTAATTTCTTCCTCATTAGGTGGGTAGCTTTGACTTTCTGCCACAGAATGTAGCAGAACAAAATAGCGATCAAACCCAGCATCTGTCTGCTTTTGTTGATAGCTATTTATTTTCCTTAACATTTCCCTTGTTTTGTACTCTTGGCTCAGAAGTCTGTCTTGTGCTCCAAACCAGTTAATTCTTCCTAAGAGCCGTACGGGCCCAAGGCCTACATTATATTTATAAGATGTAAGCATCTCCCCAGGCAGCCTCAGTTATAAAGGATTTGAGTCAAGCAGCTACAAGGAGATGCTCAAAAACAACCTCACAGAGGAAACACGGAGAGATGGAACATCACACATTTCCCCCACGTTCAAGTTTTACAAAGCAGACTACAGTTCAAAGTGACAAATAACGGGAGGTGCGTAATCTTTATCCTTTAATGTCCCGTTTCCAACATAAGGATGAAATGTTCTGCTCTCCTCTGTCATCTGAACACATATGTTTGAGAAGTGTTTTCAGGCAGGTCCCCACATTTCTCCATCACTGCAAGTGCAGTAGGACTGCCTGGCAGGAGAGCAGCTTGCAGGCTGCACCGGGGACAGGAGTGGCGGAAGATGCAGGCAGTGACCAGCCTCACTTGGGCAGTGAGGAAGAGCCTGCCAGGATGCTAGGCAGGCATGGGTAACAGATCACATTGGGGAAAAAAACTCATACTTGACGGTTTATAAACAAAACCATAATTGCTTGCAGTATATTATTTATATTTTGCTATGCTGTTGCTGCTAAGGTGACTGACAGATCTCTTCCAGCTTTTGCATTTGGAGTGATTCACTGAACCTTTCTCCGGCTTGTTTGCCCTTTGTGTATAAAGGAGGAAGGTGTATACAGACTCTGTTAACGACTGCATGTGCTTCCTGCTCAACCCCCCTGACGCTGCCATCGCACAGAGGAGCAGCAAGTCATGAGAAATATGCCCATGGCTCTGTGGCCTCACATCTCTTGCTGTTAGGTTTCACCTATGGTACTACTGTGTATTTGAACAAAAGCTGTGCAGGAAGTGTTTTTCCCAGCTAGAGAAGCTGAATGGGGTTTTCATGAAGCCTTTCCTTCTGTATTTTTCAAAACAAAAGAGTAAGTAAGCAAACATGTCTGAAGAAGCTGAAAGCAGCAGCCAAAGGACAGTCAACGGACTTGCTGAACATAGGACTCCTGCAAGACATGGGAAATCACAATGAAGTTTTCTAACCTAATTCAGGGTAGAGTCTTAAAATCAGACCTTGCACACACAAGACACCACGAAGTTGCAGGCGAGGCTGGGACAGTGCATTCCCTCCCAGAAACTCCATCCCTAGCAGAAGTAATTCCAAACTGAGACTTCCCTCAGAACGTTTCTGTTTTGATAGCATGCCGTTTTCCAATGAATAATATTTTCATCAAAAAGTTCCCCACCCTGTTTGCACACAGACTGCCAATGTTAACTTGTCTTTACATCACCAAGGGACTACAGGATGTGCGTGAATCAAAGACAGCCTGACCAGATCCAGGAGAGAGGCACACCCAGCGACGGTCCTGCAGCTCTCCTTGGGAGTAAGGCAGCTACTGTTGGCAAAGCTCCTTGTCAGTGTGAGGGACAAGGTGGGACTGGGGATGGGCTATGTACCCTGTTTACTAGCTGAAGGACCCATACGTAGCCAGCTTCACGCCTGTTCTGAAAATCTGTGTATGCCTCCAAGGTACCTTATGTTCCCGTCAAATACGCAGCTGAACTCATGCGTTTTTTTCATCCCAAACAATGCAGCAAAGTACAAGGCGCTCCTGCAATGCCCTGCCCGTTTCCACTACCTCTTTAGGGGTGCTTGGATTTACAGGACATGGAAAGCTATCTGTTCAAAAAGGGTTCTAAGTCCTCTTGGGAAAATGGTATCGAACTGCTTCATCTGGCACACTGAAATGAAAATCCCTGGCCCTGCCAAGTGCTGTTAAAGGTAGTCACTACACTTCTCCCCACCTACCAGACTACAAACACAGGAAAACGTGACAAGCTGACAAGAAAGGCTGTCTTGTCACTAAAGAGTCTCTATCTAAGACACAGGGCAGAACTAGCCAGCTAAAATTTGGGTTTATGGGGTAAACTTGCCTCTATTCTACACTGTTGTTCAGGGAAGGAAACAGGCACCTGCCAAAGAAGGTCTGTAAAACAAATACATCACATACACTGGATGAGCCATGCTTTTTAAGAGGCTCTCTGCAGTCACTAAGCAGGCCAGCCCAGATAACCAGCCCAGATGAGACCACTAATATTTGGATGGCTATGTGTAGTTCAGATGGGTTTTACCTTTGGCTGAGGCTAAATACAACATGCCAAATCCAGGTGGCCAAATCCAGGCCCTGCTCTGATCAGCAGCCATCCCCTCTGCTGTGTTTCCTAGGTATAGACCTACCGAGGATGGGCAAGATTAAGTGAAGAATTGCCCAGCTCAGGTACCATCCTCTTCCAAGCTAACAAAAGGGATCACTGCATGCAGTCTTCCATGTTGAGCCAGTGCCACCAGCAGGCTGAAGGTCATCCGAGGGACAGCAAAGCAAGCATGGTCAGAGTCCGCAGTTAGCACAGGTCTGAGACTACGCTGCCTTGGTCCTACAAAACACCCAGTACTTCATGGTACACGAGGCCACAGCCCTGATATTCTGGCCAAATTTTTGCAGATTATTGCTCACCATCCCCGCTGTCCGGTATTTCCACCAGAAGTACCTTTGCTTCCTTTATACTATTATTTTATTTATTTATGGCCATACTGACACAGTTGCCAGGTGTCTTCAAAAAGGTAAGAACATTTCATTAGGAAGCAAAATGACCTTTTCTAACCCAACTTCAGTTCCCGTAAGTATTGTGAATATATTCATTAGTATTAACAAGGAGCTCTGCGTTCCTCAGATGGAATAACTGTCACAGCAAAACAAGCTGTACTACTATGAAGAGGTTCAAGTTGGGTTAGCAAATTGCTTTTTCCATCTGTACAAATGGAACATGCTGTTGTTTAGGGAAGTCTGCTGTGATTTGGGAAAGCTCTCACCGGTTGCTATAGGCATGTGAGGATGCTCAGGAACAAAACATGACATTCTTACAACCTTCTTTTTGGCTTGGCGTATCTTGAGGGAGAAAATAAAGAACTAAAATAGTTCCCAGAATCATTTGGCCAGGTTCTCACACTGAATTCCTTGTGAAACTACACACCATGGGCATTTACTCTCAATTAAATGATCAATTAAGTTTATCAACAAATAAAAGGTTTTTGGGGGCATGACATAAACAGCACAATTTGCTAGCAGCTGTTCTGTAACTTCAAATGAATCCTTGAACACCTCCCTGTAAGCCAAAAATACCGTTCAGTTCCATAATTGAGCTAGAATTTCCATTCTTCAGTTAAGCTTAGTGTACAATTTGTCTTCACTATTATCCATAACTATTTCATTTCTGTAACACAGATACGGGGAAAGTTTTATGTCCTAAAAACTAACTCTAGGCATAGAAAGTGCACATAGTCATCTTCAGAATGATCTGAGCATTGATGGGAAAATTAGCATTAACTGGTGATGTCATGTGATATTGAGAATAGCATTCCTGATTTAATATTGTAAATAAGAAATGATGCTTCGAGTTCACAGAACTAGAATCATTCGGGGCTATTCTGTGTTCAGTTTATTGTTTGAATTTGGAACATTTCTGCACCAGGAATCAATTCTGATCCTCTGATGCACTCACTTCCCTTGCAGGATAACTTATGAATTTGTAAGTCGTAGAACCGTACCTATGTCTCCCTTTGCTCCAGTGTATTTTGATGTAGTATATATACCAGTTACACGCATTAAGAGTTTAGAAGCATAATAAAAAGAGGCACTGGAAACTTCCTAATATCCTGTTCACAGTTCAGTTTCATTAAAACCCTTGATACACATTCAGTAAAAGGTCCTAATGCACCTGCTATTCTTCTCTTCTCTTTGGATGAACTGAGCTAGCGTAACAAAAAATCCAAACAAACCCTGCCATTCAGACCCGGGGATTGACAGTGCTTTATTGCAATAGGTCATTTAAGTGCAGTGTCTCACTTGTGGCATTACTAGGACTGACAGTCCGTGAGTCTTCCACCACACTCTCATTATGAGCACAGTGTGGTGGTTTGTGTATTTAAAAAGCCATGGAAGTGGTACGTGCACTGCCAGAAGGATAGCACAGAGGAGCTCCCTCCCGTCACCAGCTGCATTTCCAGAAGTGTCCCTTCTACACACAGGGACACCCCCAGGACGCCCAAGCACAGTTTCTGGCCCTGGCAGCAGGCACCTGCGGCTAAAGCAGCAGTGCTGAACCAGGAATAGGCTGAGCTGTCCCGAGACAGAGGTGTAAGGGGGAGCAGTTGCGTGGCCTCTGCCAAAACCCCACAGGAGCGCTTGTCCTGCTCGAGTCCTGCCTGGCATGGCAAGAGCAGAGGCGCGGGGCCAGGCGGCAGGCCTCCATGCGTGGGTGGGTCTGGGTACACCCAAACTCCTGCAGATAATGCTTGGGTGACACAGAAGCAGCTGTTACGAGAAGTCCGTGAGAGAGTATGGAAGCAGCTGAGTAATGTGAATAATAACAGTAGGACTGCCCAGAATATTCCATTCGAACAAGAAACTTTCACTGTGCCCCAAGAAGGGCTGCGCGGTAGTGGCAGCAGAGAAGGAGGACAGGACTGAACAGGGAGCAGCGCAGGGAGAACCCGACCTGTCGGACGGCCAGGGGCGGCGGGGTGCTGCGGCAGGGAGCGTTCTGCTCGGGCAGCATCGCCCCGCGCTCCCCACCCCGCGTCCTGGCGGACGGAACCCCGGGGCCGGCGGGTGAGGGCACGGCCCGGGCACTCCCTGCCCTCGGGGGAGCGGGGCAGGACGGCGGGATGCGAGGCGCTGCCACCTGATGCTCGCGCAGCTCCGGCCGCGCGGGGCCGGGCGATGCCGGGAGGCAGCGGGAACAGCTCCGCTCGCTCCTTTGCCCCTTCTCAAGCAGCAGCAGCAGCAGAGACGGGAAATCCAGGAGTTCTGTGAAATGACAGGGAGAGGGAGAGAGCGAGTGCAGTCCCTTGGCTTGGGCTGGTGACGTCTCTCCTTCCTCTTTTTTTTTTTTTTCCTGTCCCTATAAAGAATCCCGGGCTCGCATCAAACTTCCCAGCAAAGCCACCCGGACCCGGAGGGCGGGGGAGCGCCAAGCACGGGGCGGCACCCGGCCATGCCCCCCTGCCGCCGGCCGCCCCCCGGCAGGTAGCGGCGCTGCCCCGGCGCACCTGCACCGCCCGGACGGGCACCGCTCCGCTGCGCGCAGCCCGAGGAACTTCTCCCCGAGTTCGGCGGCAGGGACAGCTCGCGCGGAGGAAGCGCGGGGAGAGCGAGGGATAAAGTCGCTCTGACGAGGGAAAGGGCGGAACGCCTCGAGAAGAAAGGACGGGCGGCGAGGATGGAGCGGTGAACGGCGAGAACGGTTTAACCGGAGCCAACAAGTGGGAGCGGTGCGCGCATCCCGCTCCTCCCGTCCCGCCGCCCGCTCTGACGGACCGAAGGAAACTTCGCCCAGCCATGCTCGGCGGGCCGAGCGCCGCGCTGGCCGCCTGTGCCCTGCAGGCGCTGCTGCTGACGCTCGGTAAGAGCCGCTCGGTTCGGAGGATCCGCCGGGCAGTGCCGCTGGGGGGCGCGAGGGGCGGCGGCGCGGGGGCTCCGCGGCGGGAGCTGCGGGAGCTGCGGGTGGGAGGGTCCCGTCGGGTCGCCGTGCCCTTCGTTCGCGGCACCGCGCGTTGCGCAGTGCGTTACGGGAGCTCCTCCCGGCAGCGCTAAGGAACGCGTCTCAGCGCGAGGGCTCCTTCCCCGGCACGTTGCCGTGCGTGGGATGGTTTCAATAGGATAGCTCCTGGAAATACAGCGGCCTTGGTTTCTTTGTATCCACTCAGAGATGCGATGTGTGTATCCCAGCTGGCGCAGCGCACTTCAGGTGCGGCTGCAGCGCTTCCCTCAGCTCCCTGCACACGAAGAGCTGAGCCCGAGCCCCACAGGGCTTGTCTGGCTTCGGGGAGCCCGGGGGCTCCGGGCTGGAGGGGCTGCCTGCAGAGGCCATGTCCCCGCAAATCCAGCCTGAGTGTCACACAGGTGTAAGTCACTGCGGACTTCATGGATCAGAGAGAGAGCAGCATTTGGTGGAAGGGAGAAAGCATGTCTTGTCACACGTGTTCCTGAGTACCAGGGACAAAGTGGAGCGCTGCCAATGTTGCTGGGGTGGCTGGGTGAAAGGCCTGCTGCCCGCACTCCACTGCTGCCTCGGCTCCTCATTCACCACCATTACTTTTCCGACAAATCTAGTGCTAATAGCACTGGAACTTGGTCCAGGCTCACTGTGCCATTGGTGCCAGGCATGGAGAAGGCAGAGAGAAGGCAATGCCTGCATCCTGTGATGAGGAAAGGAAGACAGGCTCATTGCTAGCTGTCCCTGTAGGCAAAGGCTGATGATGGATTTGGAAGCAGCATTACTGCTGTCAGACCTTTGTCCATCATTAGGAAGAGATGATCTGTTAGCACAGTGTCTGTGTGCCCTAATTAGGCTGGAAGCCAAAGTGAGTCAGGGCCAGGAAGTCGGAAGGTTCTGGATAACACTGATGTTACTGAGGTGTTAACTCCTCAGTCACCTTTCCCTCAAAGTTCATCTCCTGCAAGGAGTTTAATCAAACATTGTTTGACCTCCCAAGGCACAAGAGGCATGGATATATCCTGCGGGCTGCAGGTTAAACCTTCTCCAGGATCTTTGTGAAAATTAGGCAGAGTTATGCTGAAGATGTTGAATCTGATTCAAATCCGAACAATTGCAGCTGCAATGCAGATAGAAGACTTCGCAGCTCCAAAAGACATTCACCCGAGGTGCTGCATGAGAGCAGTGCAGCTGCCCAGCCCAAGGGATGCCTCCCTGGTCAGGACTTCCAGGCACCCAAGAGAAAGGAAGCTCTCGTGGCTCTTACCAAAGCTTAGCAAAGGAGTTGGGGTGCCCTCTGCTTCTGTACCTGTGCCTCACAGCAGCCACTGTGCCATTATCTCCTGCCTGGCCGCTAAGCAGATCGCCAAGGCTGCCAGGTGTGTGTCATAGCTGCCAGAGGACAGAAGTTGTCTAGCCATAAAGTGCATCCAGATCAGTGGATGGTCTCCTTCAGACAACTCCAGTTTGGTTCATTCAGTCCTCGTCAATGTTTAGCGTGGGGAGAGACCATGCAAACTTCATCCCAACAATTTCCTGCCTCATCATAAAACACACCTTCAAAATATTCTATGCATCTCTACATTTCTTAAGACGGTTCTACAGGTACCAGGAAATACCCATTTTCTTTTTGTTCATTCCATAGCTTATTTTGAGCTCCTTACTGTACTAATTAGGGTCATTCTGCCGAAAACTTTCTATGCAGTAATAGTACTGGAGATGCCAATGGTTGTCCTAAGTTTTAGGTGCCCTTGAAAAAAAGCCTGCAAAGAGTTTACTGATGGTGACAACACCTTGTATCTTGCGGGAAAAATTTTGTGTCTTTTGCTCCTTGATATTACTGTCCAAAAGTTTTTGATATATGAGCAATTCAAATACGTTTTCGGGTATGGAAATAAACACAGTAATTTCAATGTGGAAAACTAACTGGAAAACTAACAAGATTCCAAAATAATCATTAGGTCCTGCTTGGTCCCTTTGAAACTAAAAGAAATCTGAAATTTAGCATTTTTCTTTGTTGCATTTTGCAACTTTTCTACTAATAGATACACAAATATACCAGGAACAACAGTTAAGCTTACAAATAGATACGTTTCAAATATGCCACGTATCAGTAGCTAAATCAAAGGCATCCTCCAGGTTTTCCAACTAGGATGCTCCCTGCATAGAGTACTGCAGGCTCAGGGTGCACTGCTGCAAAGACAGAGGCATTAAGGCTGTGCTTCTGCCTTGCTCTGAGGCAGTCAGTTCTGAGAAGCCGAGGACTGGAGAGCCCACACTATGAGCTGCTGATCGGTTCTAGTAAACCGAAAATAGGTCTCTTAATTGGTGTTATTCCTAAATATTTGCCTTACTGTGGGAAAATGTTATAAAAAGCAGAGGGCATTTTTTTGAAGATTGTGATATATGAGCTCTGCCCAGAGCTGCCACTTTCAAAACCAACTGGAAATCTCTTTACACTAATTCGTCTATTTAAGGAAGGAAAAAAAATGCAAAGTATTTCTCAATACTCCCTGAGCTTCTAAAAATGAGCATCGTACCCGAAAGAATACCAGGAATACAAACCAGACTGTTTGTTGAAGGTTTCTGTTACAAGAACCTCACGTATTTTCTTTTAAAGTTTTGAAAATATTTATCTGCGCACATGTCCCCTTTGGTCTGCCAGTACGTATGAATCTAAATAGGAGCAGCAGGGTACATGTTCCTTTCATATGTTCTCTAAATTGCTGACTGTATGATGAATTGTTTGCACAATCTACTTCAGTTTGAAGTAATATATCAAGTTCGGCTGTGGATATGATACTTCTGTTGCTAGCGGGCTGATACACAAGGGCAAAAGGTTTCCAGCAAGCACGGGGGGTTTATTAGGTTGGGTCAGTGGTAGGTGAGCTGCCTTTTTTGTAAGCTGGTCTTCCAATTTGCCAGTGCAGTTTGAAGGAAGGTGAAAATCTGCCATAGGCTGTGTTCACTCAGAGATGAAACACGTCTTTTGCTTCCAAAGACATTTGCAAATATATGCAGCAAGGGTCACTTCAGCAGGAAAGGACAGGATGAACAGAGGAGCTGCTTCAGCTTACATTGCAAAGCAGTTCTGGGGGCAGCAGCAGCAATCTGCATTTTTTGAAACTACACAGGAAATTTCCAGGAGGCAGCACTTGACTCACAGTGACTGTGAGAAGGACGCTAAAGTGAGCCCTGCTGAAGTTCACGGTTA
Organism: Aquila spilogaster; assembly: GCA_024606505.1. Classification (NCBI taxonomy): domain Eukaryota; kingdom Metazoa; phylum Chordata; class Aves; order Accipitriformes; family Accipitridae; genus Aquila; species Aquila spilogaster. The sequence goes on along the minus strand of JANHGO010000044.1, from coordinate 27,573,692 downwards.
GTTGGAGGTTTCCTCTTATCTCGTGTGCTTCGCCTTTCCTTTCTTCCCTAGACCAACCTGATGTCACTGCAATGGGAATTACAAGTGGAAGTAATTAAGAGATGTCCAGAGTATCTAAACAACAGCTAGGAGCAAAACAGATCTGTCCCAAGTGTTTTCCTTTAGAAAGCAGCTCAGGTGACTGACAGGACATGAAGGCTTCTGCCTGCCCATCAGGACATTCTAGTTCTCACCTTTGGGCAGAGCATCTAACTGTACTCAACCGCACAAGCGAAAAGAAGTGGACTACATAAACAAGTGGGCATAAAGTGTGTGTAATAAAGAACTGATCTCCTAAGTTTGGCACTTCTTCAGTCTTTCTTTTTAAGGCCACAAAGAAAATAGAAGAACCTGCCAAAATCAGTCAGCCAAGCTTATTATCTGGAAATGGCATTTAATATAAGCACATGCTTGAAGCTTGCCCCAGGGAGCAGAACTTTAGCAGCGGAGTTTGCAACCACCAGGAGCAAGGCAAGATTAGAACAAATCATGTGAAGCAAAGCTTTCTATCTAAGAGTTGTGATCTTAGAGACCTGCCCATGAGCCACTCATTTCAAGTGGGGAAGGAGGAAGGCTCAGAGAAGGCAGGGAGTCTGATCTCATGAGACTGTGATGAACAAAACTGACTGCTGCCCATGTTGTACTCATTCCACACTGGCAGGGTGCTGAACACACTTGTGTGGGGAACCCCAGCACACCTGAAACCAGGTATTAACATAAATCCAGGACTGAACAGGGTAAATATTGCAGCTGCATTTATGACCTGATCATATCTTCTGCATTCGCCAATAATGGAATTACAAAACTGGAAAGAATCCCAAGTCCAACCCCCCCACAGAGCTGAAGCTTTGGGTAATGGTGCTTTTCTTTGCTGAAGCTGAGGCAAGGAGGGCTGCACACGGGGCCAGCTCTGGCATTGCGCTGCATGTGTCAGAGGGACGGATCTCAGCTCTGTACTTTCGAAGGCTGTGGAAATGTAAGCAATGAATTCACATACTGAGGGCAGCTGAGCTGCTGCCCCGTGCAGATGGTGACTTTGTATTGAGTTGTTGCTAACAGTTTAATACAGTATGCACTCTGATGGGCAGTAAGTCTGTGAAGTGTTTTATAAGGCAGCCCAATACCCTCATCTCCAAGCTGTTGGATTAGTCTGTCTTTACAGCACATACTTTTTGTCCTCGCTACATGCTACCTCCTTCTCCTCTCACCCCCCTTTCCTGGATGTCTCCTCAACTCCCCTCAGGGCTCAGAATTCCTTGAATTTTTACATTAGAAAAAGCCCAAAGGAATTTCTCAGCCCTTCCACGTTGGGGTGTGCAGTCTCTCTTCCCTGTACCAAAATGAATTTTGCCTCTTAAATTGTGTCTGGTGCAGAGATTTGGCAAGCCAGGGTCTAAGATCTGCAGCTGAGTGCCTCATTTTCTGCAAGCAGATAAATTAAGTCTTCATGCTGTACAGACCTTTACAAGAGCAATTTTTGCACGCCTTCCCCCCAATATCTAGAAGTGCAAAAGGAGTCACAGTTAATTCCTGGTGTGTGTAACCAATGTTCAGGGCTTTTGTTGTGGCTCTAAGCTGCAAAGCTTTTAGCACTGAAAAGAGTCCTTAAGCAAGAAGAAAAGAACCTCTTCTAACCCTTAAACCACGCAAGGACAAACAAGCCAGTTCTCCTTTGTGCCCTGCGGAGAATGGCAAAAGCATATGGTCCCTGAGATTTCAAAATTCAGCCAAAAACTAGAATCAGGCCCAGAATGTAAAGGAAATATATGGACCGGCCTTCTATTTTCAGACCACTTGCCTTTGTCTTCTGCATTTCCACATAGGTTTCCTTAGATCTTCCTGTGTTTTTCTGAACTGTGGGAACATGATTGCCAAGGAAGTAGAGTGGGGAGTTTTCAGCCCTGCTGGGATTGTTCTTGATTTGAGGGTCAAGGAAACCTGACCTACTCATTACCTGTTCCATTTTTTTTTTAAATCCCCATGAATTTAAAACACTTCAGCTGAAATGTTTGCTTCCTTAGAGCCCACAGCTCAGAGACTGCACACCTTTAATTCTTTCTTATAGATACGCTGAGGTCAATTTGCAGGAAAAACACCAACCTCCATGGGGCTACTTTGCATGTTCCTCTATAGCTATGAGTAAAATGGGCTGACCCATATCACTCACAGGGATATGCCCCACAAATACGCACACAAAAGCAGCTATTCTTTAAGGGATTCATCCTGTTTGGCATTAACTCATATCTCGTTAACTGAAATTAGCGCTGAATACAATAATTTGGGAATTAAAGCGATTTCCTCCTTGTCTCCAGAAGCCTGCAGCTGGTAGTGGGAGCGTGGAGCCTCCTAATATCCCACTCCTGATTCCAGATTCCCTCACAGCTACTGAGAAGGGCTCAGTTTGTCCCTTTGCAGCCACAGGGATCATCCATGAAAGCCGATGCTGAGCCTGGACTCCCCTAGCTTTTGGGTTCAGTTGCACAGGGGTTGCTGTTTCAGACCTTTAAGGTGCAGATGGTGCTACTACAGCATGTCCTTCAGGAGTTATAAAAAGTGTTTTTTCCCTCTGCTTCTTCACTTGCTCTTCCAGCTGCCTGAAGCCGCCTCCCCAAGGGGCCATAACTCATGCCCACACAGTAGCACAGCAGCACCTTCTCGTGGGCAATCCTAATTACAATACGCCTTCATACAGGAAATGGCTGTTGGAAGAGATTGCCCAGAACGCTTAACAGGAAGATGTATGGGGCTGTGTTTGAAAGGAGGGAAGCAAAGCACTGAGGATTGCCAGTTGCAAGCCTCAAGGTCCCTGTTTTTCCTTGCAGAAAACAAAAATCCCACAGGTGCAGTGCTGAGTGGCTCTGGGTCACCAGGTACGTCCTGCCTCTCCGCATAGGGAAGGGTGCCCACGGCATACACTGCCGCATCTCCCCTGAGTTAATGCTATCGGTGCTAATTTGCAAAGTTAATGGAAAGGACTTAGTGAACAGCCACTGCTTAAAGCACAAGCACTGCTTTTCTCCTTAACCTACAAGGAATAGCAGAACTAATAATGCAGCGCCCAGATGTGGGGAGAAATGCTTTTCCCAGACCTCTTTGTAGATGTGCATGAGGCGAGGAAGTTATATCAGCTCTTGCTGCATGACACAGCAGGAGGGAGCTAAACAGCAAGTTTGGCTACTTAAAAGGGTTTTGTACTATTACAATTAAATGGTGATTCAAATAAATGTAAACAATGATGTCACCCTGAGAACCTTTTAAACACAGTTGAAGCTACGACAAGGTGTAAAACAGAGAGGATCGCTAACCTTTGGGCTAGCCAGTTTTTTTCTACAAATGGATGATGTCTGGATTATTTTCATTTCATGTTCATGCACTTGGGACCATCTTTGCTCTCAGTTACACAGGTTTAAAGCCGTAGCTTGGCTTCAGACAGCAGCCTGTCTTTGAATTTGCCTTTGTGTGACTAAGAATGTTTGTTTTATTGTGGTTGCTTATACTTTTTTTTAGCAGAATCTGAGTGAGAAAAGAACTCACCAAAAGCTGCTCTTTCACTGTGTGCTTTCCAAGGTAGAGATTTCACTGATCTTGTTGGAAAATCCTAATTTGTTCTGGAAATGAAAATTCACTGTGAGAAAGCTCAGTACCCTGCTTACTGTCGGATGATGAAGGAAAGCTGTTGTGTGGCGCCACACCTAGGCTGCAGCACCGGGCGGTCCGACCCCTCAGGGCTACCAGCCCCTGCTGCTGTTCACAGAGCAGTGTATGCTTTCACTTCACATTTATTTTGGCCCTGAAGATCCCATCCTGCTAAGCCTCCTGGAGGTTCTTGGGCTTAAAACAATTTTTCCTCGACCTTGGCAAATTTTCTGTTGAGTAAGGATGGAGCAACAGATAAGGCAAGAGACCAGGGGCTGGCCCAATAGGAATTACTGGAGAGAGTAATTAATCAGCAAAATCCTACGTCAGCATGAATCGAGCGCGGCATGCAATGGGGAGGGATTGCCTGGGGCAGAACCTCCTTTGGCTGTGATCTCAGTGCAGTTGGCCCATCTCACTTTGAAAGAGAGCCTGTGTTTCTTACAGCTCATAATCCCACTCAGCGATGACTTTTCCAAATATAATGATACTGTGGGTCGCTGGAAAAGCAAGGCCTGGTAGTGAGCATGAAGCTGCTAATGAAGCCGTTAACAGTTTTATTACTTAGTCCACTGATACATTGGCTTCTGACTTCGTCCTGAAGGGGGATGAAACATCTTACATGTGATGTGTTTATAGGTTTGGAATTGCTCCGGGGTTTCTAGGCTGTGCTCACAGTTGGTCTGTTTTCTCATGGCTCCCTCCCCAGGTAAAATAAACATGGGTGGCTCCATTCCCTGGGTCACTGTGGTTTGGTGCGTTTTGCTACTTGTAAAATGCAGCCTCACTCAGGCAGTATCACACTGCCCTTATGAAGGAGCAGTGCAGGTCAAAACAGAAGGGCCAGAATGATACAGCTGGGGGAATGAAGGAACTGCCTGGGCAAGGTGAATTCAGACAGCAGCAGGATGCTGAAGGGGATGTCACAGGTTCTCCCCATCTGGCTCCAGATGCAAATCCCCATCAGGAAACTTTGTCGTTATATTTGAAGAAGGACATATACAAGGCTGATTTTGTCTTCTTAGCCTTATGGAGACATGGGATTACTAGAGGATACTGTCCGATCTGCCCACTGTTCAACTAGAAAGAAATGCCAATATTAATTTACTTTGATAAGCCATGAAGTAGTGTTTCTTCTCCTGGTTACTGAGGTTGATCTCTATTGAAGTTTGTGCATAACTGTGGTTGTTATTAACATTATATTGCTAACCTTTCTTTCCTCATGTACTATCCAGCATGTCAGAGCTGATATGCAATATCATCCAGGGCAGGCAACCATGAACAGGCACTATGACATCCTACAAGTCTGCAAGCACAGACTAATGCTCCCAAGAGAAAGGATCTCCTTTTCCCATCCTGAGAATATGTACCACAGTTTGTTTTAACATTCTTCTTGACAGTATCTTCAGCTTTCTGGAGAGTTCCTGGCAGAAGGACAAAAGAAGTGGAAAGGAGACAGTTTTGTCTGCGAATAAATCTCAGTTTCATTTGCCAAAGTTGTCCTGCACTTTTCAGAAAATCAGGGCAGAGGAGCTGAAATTTCTGTGCTCAGAGTGGGATTAGTGGAAAAGCTGCAGTTGATTCCCATGGAGAAGAGTTTTCATAGCTGCAGTTCAAGGCCATTTACTCTTTCACTGTACTGTATCATGGTATCACAGTACTACCAAACATTCTTATAGGCTTCTAAATGCATGGATACATGGTTGGCCAATGCAGCTTTCACATTCTGCCTTTCTGCCCATCTATGACTGGGATGTCTGTCACTCTGACCACTAAAGCTAAGAATTTCAGTCTAAACACCTTCCTGATGTCACAGAAATTTCATATAAAAATCTTGTTTTCAAAATAGCTTATATTAAAAAGATAAACGTGTCTCTCAGCAACAGGCAGCTATTGCTTGGGAAAAGAGGAATAATCACTGTAACACAAATGACTGAATAGAATCAATTAGGCCAGAAATATGAGACACGAAGCTGATAGCATGAACCTCTTATCAGCATAAATCAGGTACTTTTGTAAGGACAGCTACTTGCTGCAGTATCTGCGAGAGCACGTAACAGAACTACACCCTGTGCTCGTGTTCCTGTGCAGTACTGCAGAATGTCCTTTAGGGGCTGGTCTGCTGCACAGAAAAGCCACTAAAGCTTTTCTCCTTGTGCAGTGATAGAGGGATGTGCATTCAAATCGCTGTGATGCTGTCATTACTCCCCCATCTCACGTGGCATCTCCTTTCCCAGGAATGCAACCACATTATGCAACTGATAAAGTGGAAACCACTAACACTGAGAACAAGCCCTTTTCCTCAACAAAAGGGCAAATGTAATCTTTAGTCCATAGTCCAGTGCTTGTCAGTTTGCATAGAGGAAGAAAATGAATGTCTTATCCTAGGACCCTGGAATTTCTATTATAGCTTCTGGACATTTCTGATGTAGTGGCTAAACTCTCTGTGCATTTATTCAGTATCCTTTGAACAGCAACGATAGCTAGTAATTAGTAAGGCTGTAATTAAAGCCGTCACTGGTACAGTTCTGGATAAGTACTTCACCTTGCTGAATGAGGCAGCTAACACCTTGCAGAGCCATTGCTTTGGGCTGCTGCTGCTTCTGTTCTCAAGCTGACAATATATTTAGCCTTGTCTGGTCTCACTGTACACAGGCTCCCTAAATATAGAGCTATGCTTACCAAACGTAAGAAGAGACAGCAAAAGAGGTTTTAAAGAGCATCATTAGAAGGGCTCAGAACAACCTTGTTCCTTTATTCATCTTTCCTGTTTTAAATTCTTTCTGCTTATTTTGGTTCTGGTCTTGTCATCTGCTGACTGTGAAAGCAAAGCGGTGGCACTTGGGCATGGTGGATGTGAGGAGGGTATCTCTTACAGCAATCTTCGTGCAGTGTATATGGCAAAGAGGGAGGGATTCTCAACACACACAGGGCAAAGGTCTCTTGTGCTCTTTCATTTAAGACTGAAGTGATGTTCTTTACTGTGCATTGTACTGCTTGTCTTTGAAAGGCTGCCGTTTTGTTTTGATTCTATATTGTTCTGAATAAAATAGTAGGAAAAGAGAAATTTCTGCTACCATAACATTCTCTTACAGGCCTATTCATTATAGATCCTGAGAGGAAACTGAGAATTCCCCTGGACAATGCTCTGATACACAAACGAGCATACATTAACTTTCTGTAGCTGTGTAGTTCATTTTTTGGCTGCATTTCCTTTACATTCTTAGGAACGTGGATTTGGGCATAATTTGGTTTGATGTCTTCCTCTGCCTTGAACAGCTGCCTTGTTAGGCACAGCACACATCCAGCAGCCTCTCTGCAGCAGAGGTTGAGTAGAAGTGCTTTGGGCGGACGTGGCAGTGCCTTGACGTTTTTGGGGCTCAGAGGGCTGGGAGCAGAGGGGAGCAGGCCAGCTGTGCAGGGTTTTGGCCAGACTGAGAGGGAGACGCTGGGGTGGCTGTTGGCCAGGTGCTGTGTTCCAGGCCACCCAGGGCAGCCAGGTGGGATGGATGTAAGCCGTGCTGTGAGAGCAACTCAGCTTTGGTTCCCTGTCCTTTGAGAAGCACCTTAGGGGAGCTCACGTGGAGGCACAGCTGCAGTAGCTTTGCAGCATTAACTCCAGAACAGCAGCTGCAGCAGGGCATTCTCTGCCATACAGAGATGCTTGCTGCTTTGTGCGCCTGCCCTTCTGTAAATCAGGGAGATCAGCACTTCCCCTTCTTCCTGGAGGGTGGGGGCAATGAACATTTAGAGGAGAAAAAGCAGCTCACAGTGGTGGGAGCCATATATTTACTTCATTTTCCACTTCCATCATCAGAGAAAAAGTCATTTAAAGCTACAAGGATACTGAGGCATTTAAGGTTGTAATGATTAGGACTGAAACACTGCGCGAGGCACTGCCTGAACAGTCAGAAATGAGTCTCTCCCATCTTCCAGACAGACTTCTACAGAACTTGGGTTTGGCTGTTGCTGTATTGCACGAACATGTTTTGTTCTCATGTACTTTGCATGGGAACAGAGCCAAGCAGATGAAACAGATAAGAGACTAGGTCAGTCTTTGTTACCTAGCTTCTGTAAACACCTTTGCACAGTCTGGAATGTGACACCTGCTTCTGAAATGCTGCCTGTCCCATCCAAAAGGTGCACCTAGGCACACCCCTTCCTGTGTGTGCTTCCCTGCAGTCTGCTTACCTGATATCATCAGGTGCATGGCACTGATGACAGGCTTGCAAGGCTACAGGTTCTCCCGATAGCTTTTTAACATGGTGCTTCCCTCAGCCCCTTGGCCCGCATGAACGTTGTAGGATTCCTCAGAGGAATAATGAAGCACGCATACACATAGATGCAAATGGATGCAGTGTCACTTCAAGTGCAGCCATTCTCCAGGAAGCCTCTTGGTTTTCTTTAGAATGTGTCTTCTGGCACAGAGAAATTTGCAAAGCTAATTTTCAGCTCCTGTCTAATGGATTCCCCTGCTGAGTGTCTGTTACAGTTAAAGGATTCCAGATTGAGAGTTTGTTCTCATCTCCCCTGTGCACAACTATGTTGGAGGTGCTTTTTGGAGAGCTGGTTAATGAGCCTGGAGTGTGGCTGAGAGCTTGTGCTGACATTCAGAAGGAGTTTCCCCTCCTGAAAGGAGGAACGTAGCCCTCACGCCCCTGCAGCCTGTTTATATTAAGTGCATTCACCCCAGCAGAAATAGCGTGCTTACAGATATGGGACTGTGCAAGATGTTGAGAGCAAATATGGGATTAGTCAAATTGAGGAAGCAAAAGGAGAAATCCCTTTTTCCAGGAGTTCACTTGTTCTAGAATTTGCATGTTTCTGGGGGGAGGAAGAATGAGCAGCATGCAGCAAAGTTCAGCATACACTGTTGTACGCTCTTTCCTCCTTGCCCCGCGTGCTTGCCCCACCAGTCACCCCCACAGAGGGGGCACTGTAGTGTGCACCAGATACTGGAGTCAGCTCTTTCCAGCTCCTGTGCAGCTCAGCATAGAACTGGGAGTCAATTAACTTGAGTTCTAATTCCTGCCATCCTGCAGGCTTCCTGTATGATCTCAAGTAAGATACTTATCTGTCTTCAGTTTCCAGCAGTATATAATAGTAATTAATTACCAACTTCACAAACATGTAGCGAGGTTAAATCCCTTTGTTAGTGATCACACAACAAATCTTAGAAATGCAGGCTGCTCTGATTGTTATTGTTACTGTCATTTTGGCAAGTACCTTTCTCAGGCATGAGTGTTTTCCTAAGAAGTCCTTATCTACCCAAACTTAATGCTGGGTCTTAAGTATCAGTTTCCACAGAAGCCTTTTGCATTTTTGAGCACAGGATATCAGACCTTCATCCCCAGAAACTCTTGGAGGGTGAGCACAGCCATGGAGAAAGCAAATGGTGGTAGGTGTTGGACCCGGACACTGTCTAGGGGTAGGGTTAGAGTCAGGGCTAGAGAGAGAGGGATGGCACAGAGCCCCAGAGCCACTTCTTCAGACATACAGATGGCACTTCTCACATGTAGTTACAGCATCTTAAAAAGATCATATTATTGAAAAGGTAGAAAGTTTATCTTTACACCAAGCTAAATTAGAATTGCTTAATTTCTTACTGGGTGTTTTATCTTACTTAAAATGGCACAGCATAAATGAGTGTTTATTGGACTATGCTATTCTGTCATTTTAATTAAGAGGAAAATATATATCTAAAACAAAATACATGGGCATTATCAGCTTTCATGGCTATTAATCTACCTGTCAGTTGGGGCAATCCATTTGTTGTGAACTGCAGTGCTAAGAGTATGGTATCTTTGTGCTCAAGAGCAACATATTCCCAAGCTTGTTGTCTTTGGCATGGCCAATATTTTATCTGCCAGAGCCAACATTAATGAAAAATTCCTGAAAAATTCCTCATTTCAACACAGCAGCACTCTGATGGGAATAACAATCTCTTCTGACCTCGTTCACAAGCAGATATTGGGCAGGATACAAAAAAGGGAGGTATTTCTGAACCCCCCTCTCCAGGACTTTGGGTACTTTGTGGTAAGTTTTTGATGTTTGCTCGCCTTTATAAATGGTATCAACACTACCAGGTTGTTTACTGCCCATAGTACATGCATCCAAAATCAGCATTGCTTGAAATAGACATGTATGCAATTTGAAATGCTGGGCTGCTGAAACTGAGAACTGCCTTCTAGTTTTGTTACACAACAGTCTCATCTCTTTGAAACTGTCAAGATGATGCAGATGATGCTGAACCTCTATAATGAGAATGTCTCAGTGAAATGATTGATAAGAGAAGAGCCAACTGAACTTCTTCTTCAGCTCCTTCACTTGAGCCTTGTGCAGCCAGACCATCCTTCCTGCTCTGACAAGGCTTCTTGCCATGGCAGTCTCTGTGCTGTGGGCAAGCCAGAGCTGAGAAATATCTCATTGTGGATGATCCCAATGCAGGAAAGAGGCCATTTTCAAGTAGACCTTGGAGCAAAGCTCAGAGGGGCACTCTGGAGTTATTCACCTAGTGTAAGTCACTCTGTGAGTGGAGAAGTGAGTGATTCTGTCAGCAAGTGAGGAGAAACCTATGTGTACAGCCTCTCCAGTCACCGTCCTACAACTGAAACCTTTGTGTTCTACATACACTTTAAGGACCAGAACAAAGAGGGCAATGGAAGATCAAGACTTATCACTATCTGGCATCCAAAGTCAGCTTACTACACACACATCCATACCTGACAAAATGCGAGGCAAGCTGTGTAATTTATTCCCCCCCTGTTGTCTGAGGCTGTGATAGCATCTATGAGCAACACAGTCTGTCATGCCCCAGAGACAGGGGAGAGCCTGGCAGCACACAGATAAGAGCAGGTGCTAGTTTGGCACCGTGGTCCAGCTCACAGACGTGGTGTTGTGTAAGTGCTCTGCTTTCAGCTCTGTCTTGCTGAATCCTCTCCTTCACTGTGCAGACAAGGGCTTTGATGTGCTTGTGCTCTGAGCTGCTACCTTTATTTCAGTCTGAAAGGGCTGGCAAAAGGAGGGACAGCCTTGCCAATCACCGACTTGCCTAAATATTTATCTCTGCTGAAAACAGTTTAGTTCCTGAATTTAGCCCAGGGTTGATTCTGATGAGAGACATCAAACATAATACACATGAATCAGCCACAGCACATCTGGCGTTGCCTGTGTGCTGGAGGAATATAAATAAAAGAGCCAGTAAACTCCAGCTGCTGAGGTGTTTGTACTGCAGTGAGGCTGTCAGCTTTCTAACATCACCACCCAGCGAGCAGCGGGTGCCGCACGTCCCTTGGGGCGGCTGCGGTCCCCCGTTGGCGTGTGTCTTTCTCTTTGCATGGGAGGACTCAACAGGAAAGGAGCAGAAGCACTTTTTTCAGACAGATTTGCGAGAGCGCTGCATCCACCGAGAAGAGCGGCAGGCCACGGCAGCAGTGCTGCCAACACTTGACACGTTTCTCCGATGTGATGATACTGTATTTTTGGAAGTATCTGCTATGAATGTTCTTTTCCTGGAAAGATTCCTTCTCCTGCCTGCTTCCCCCGCCTCCCTCAGACTGCTGGTGCCAACATTTCTGTTGTAACTTCCTTGCTCCCAGACGCTTCCTACCATTGACTTCCCTCCTCTCTCCTGGCCCAGATGCTCTGGGCTGTGATGTTCTGCTGTCCTGGCACGAGACAGCCACCTCTATGCAGCACCCAGCGGGGCACTGGTGGGCTGAGGGTTCGAAAACTGCAGCGTCCAAAGAAAGAGCCATTCTGATCACATTATACAAAATCACCATGCAGAGCAGCTGTGGAGAGGGACTCACCACATCACTTTCCTGAGTAGCCGAGAACACTGATTTTAGGTTCTGTTAAAATAGTGGGGGTCAAATCTACTATGGAGGGCAAAGACCAGTGATTCATTTTCCCTATTCTTGATAGTCACTTTTCACCTTGAAGAACAAAAGGGCCTAAAGACAGAACATTTGTTCTTTAGTAATGCCAAAGCCTTTTTAGAAAAAAAGAAAAAAATTAATAAACCATCATTAAAATCTGGGCCCATTGCCTCGAACAAAGAAAAGAATATATTTGTGTATACTTAAGAGACGGGAAAGAGACTGTGCGCCAAGCCTAGTCACAGATAAAGGAATTCCGGACATTATTCCTTGTGCTCCTAGGGGTTGTGACATGGGATTTCCTTTCAAAGTGGTAAATAGCTCAGCAGTTGTTGTAGGACAGGGTGGGGTGGTCAGTGCTTTCTTTAAAATGGGGAGAGATGAAAGCACACTGAGAAGAGAGCCAAGCTGAATGCAGTGCATGGGCACAGAACCCCTGTGAATGGGAACAAGGGGTGCAAATTCCCCCAAGGCGGCAGCTCAGAACTTTGCCCTCTTGAGGTCTCCATGGTTTGAAGGTGCTAACAGCTGAATTGGGCTTTGCGAAGAATAGGTCCTGTCGTAGTGCATTAGGTTTAGCTCTTAAGAGGGAGCCAAATGTCAGGGCTGTCTCAGTGCCTTGTGGGTTCCTTGTAGACCAGCTCCTGGTGCTCCCTGCCTTTTCTCAAAGCCAGCCTCTGGCTGTGAGCTGTGGATGCTGACTTCTGGTCTTGGCCTGCTATGGGAACAGAGTGTGGGGAGGTATAAATCCCAGCCCTGAACCTCAGTAGGAGCCTCCGTGTGCTGAAATGAGAATCGGTTGGTCAAGGCCTTGGGTAACTGAAAGCACCTTTCTCTCTTTAGTCAAATCCTGCACAGGACTGGAGTATGCAGTCTTTTCTTTTAAGAAAACAGAAGAGGTAAAGCTGCAGATTTTATCCTGCTTGCATTTTAGTTAGAAAAATATTCAACTTTGCACTTGGATTACTTCTTCTGTTGGACTTTGTATTAAGGACTCAACAAAGTGCACTGATTTTGCAGTACTGGGAAGGATTGAGTCACTTGATGAGGAAGAAAAGAACATCAGGCTGATTTTACATTTGGATCTGAATACAAAATGATTTTTCTTTGACCTCCTGTAGGGTCAGCAAAGACTGCAGAACTTAAACCTCACTGTTCAAGCAGAGCTTAATGATAAGGAGAAAGGAGGTTTGCGTGTTCTCCAAATCCTCAGAATCCACTAAATGCTCATTTTAGGAAGCATTGGTGGAACACAAAAGCAAATAGAAGGTTCCTATGTGAGCCTCCTCATTGCCTCCTTCTATTTTGTTGCTAGGTATCTGAATTACAGCTATAAGCTGTCTGCCATATTACAACACACTTGCAAATTTCTTTTCCATTTAAACCAGAGTGAGAGCTCACATCAAAACAGGGAGACACATGATAGTGGGCTTGTAAGATTCATGGGAAGTAGGAAAGTCTAAGGGATAGAACTGCTGTTGCCAGTGCAAGAGTCAGTCTGGATCTACTGCAAGTGATTGTGCTCCACCACTGGGTAAGAGAGGTTGAAATCAGAGATGCGTGCAATCCCCACTGCTGCTGACTGGCTCAGGGGGATCTATGTCTGTATGGGACACATGGAAGACACTAACCAAGTTCTAAACTGGACTTCAGAGGAAAAGTGGCAAGTTTTCCTTCTTTCTCTGTGACCCCTCCTTAACATCCCATGTTCTCTGAAAACTAGGGAAAAGAGAAAGTCCCTTTGTTCACTGCAGTAATAAAGTCATTGATCCTCAAAAATAACTGCATGATTGGCTAAGGAACAACAAAGCTAAATGAATCATACAGAGAATTACTCATACATACACATTTTAAAGCAGTAAACAGGTTGTGCTTAGCGTTGTTAACTTGCCAGCAGGCCAGGCTGTACAGTCTGCATTGCTGCTGATGTATATTTGAGATCAGAAGAAAATCAGTTCATATGCAGCAGAAAGAGCAATCTGAATCTGGCTTTAGGATTGCACCCAAACATTAGCATTTCTCTGATGTGGCCATGGGGTTGTATGGCAGGAGCTCATCAGGAGAGTACCATTATACTTGCATGAGCTGGATCATGTTTTCTGAGCCATGTAACAGATTACTGAATCATGCTTTTTTGATATCCTTGTGCAATCACATCAAATCTCTTAAGAGGAACTTTATTTTCATGGCCAAAATCCAAAGAAACATAACGTTTTGAAAAACAAACAAACAGAAACCTTTTAGAAGGATATTTAAAAAGCTAAACAGACCTAGTACTTGTTTTAGGGATTTGTAATTTTAAAATAACTCAGTTAAATAAAGAATGCCAAAAACTATTTGCTGTCCTTCCCAGTGGTGTTGTGAGCACATAAGTTTCTGTCTCCTAGCAATGGAAACTGCCCCTTCATTACCAGGCCATTGCCCACTGTCACGGTCTCTTTATTTTGGGATGCAAGATGGTGACAACATGGGCAAGCAGTATATGTCAGCCAGTGCATGTCCCACTGGACAGATGTTCTTATCAACACAGCAGCTCCTGTGAATAAGGTTTGCAGGATTGGTGTTCGGCATATGGTTATTTTTAATCTCAAGTAACTTAAAATTCTACTTTTTTTTTTTTATATTCCCAAAGCTTCTTACATCCTGTGACCTTGCACTAAAGCCCAAATGAAATGCCTCACAATCTTCCAAAATACTGTCTTTACTCTTACGGCTCCTGTGTGAACCACTGCTATGCAGTTAATGCTCTGCAGTTGTTTCTACCCTAAGACCTTTTAGCCGAGGGTTTACAACTTGGCATCTGAGGTCTCAGCCTGAAAATTCTTTGTTTTTGTACTCTCCCTAAGAGTCTGTTTTAAATTGATATAAACATTTCAATATCTTAAGAGTGCAACAAAACAGTCGACTTCCCTTTCCAGCTGAAAAACAAGCATGTTTCTCTCAATGAAAGTACTGCGTGTTGTTGGCTAGACTAGTGGCTGGTCTCATCCTGGCTTGGTCATGCAGATCCAGGCATCTGCATGAATTTATTACATGTTCAGGAAAAAATACAAATAAAAAACACCATTTCTTGACTATGCAATATGTGCAGTGTGTGTGGATTCGGAATGGGAAGGAGCATTATTGTCTGCACGTATTTCCGTTATTCCTTCATTTCCAGCCTTGAAACACCTCCCTACCTGAATCCAAGTGGTGTCATTTTTCTTTCTTCGTGACGTAGTTTTCACTTTCATTCAGAGCTCACTTAGCTTTCGTGATTCCCTTTTCTCTCAGTCATTTTCATACAGTTCTGTCTGACTTATCAGGGCTTCCACTACTCTACAAGAATAGGCAGAAGAATGTTCCAAAGAAGAGGAGTTGCTTTCTTCATGTAATTGCACTTAGAGTCACATTTGTTAATTTCATTAGCTGTCCAGCACAAGAACTAAGTCTGTTCTTCAAAGGGCAACTGCACGATTGGTCTATAGGAACTGCAATTAACTCTTGGGCTGAAAAGATGACATTTTTTTTAAAAGAAAACAGAGGTGGACTTATTTCTGCTCTGTTTGAGATCAATATTAAAAACAGAACCAGTTTGGAGTTTTATAACAAAACAGATTTACATTAGAAAAGCAAAATTTGGTGGTGGAATTTGGTGTAGAAAGTGTCTGGGTTAGATGCAGGAGTGGTGCTTCTGGTCACAGCCCAGCCATGCCACGGCCATCCCTGAAATGCCTGTGTAGGATGCAGGAGACACCATGTTCCTTGGTGGAATCAAGCCTTTGAATCTGTGTCTCCCACTACCAGGAGCTGCCCTAAATATCTGGCTATTTTTAGATGAGTCTTTTTCTGTTGCTGCTTTTCATAGTAAAAAAAAAAGAAAAAAGAAAAAAAAAGAAAAAAAAACCTTTGAAGGATTTTTGTTTTATCCCTATGAACAACAGGAATTAAAATAAATAAATAGATCTTAAATATTTAGACATGAAGAGAGAAGAATTTCCTGCCCAGCTTTTTCTGAATGGCGTAGGTGGCTTTAATGCAAACCGGGTCTGCTCCCGGGTACCCAGCAATGTTTTCTTTTCCTCAAAGTGGATGTGGTGAAGCACCTTTGAAAGAAGGATCCCATAAAGCAAACCTAAGACTGCTGTGCAGTCATCTCTCCTGTGCCATAGCTCCTTCTGAGCTGCTGCACCCAGCCAACCGTCCCAGAGGGAACTGCTGAGCAGAGGGGCTGAGCAGCAGGGACGTAGCCAGCACCAGGGCAGCAAAGTGGAGTCCTTGAGGTGTGTGACCCCTACAAAGCCCCTTTAAGTAAAGCAAAAATCAGGATCTGGCATTAAAAAAGCAGGTTTGTTTCTGGGCATCTCACCCTGTGGATCCCCACTGACTGCCTCTCCCCGGGCTGCAGTTCCCCCCAGCCTTCGCAGGGCAAGTGAGCTGATCTGGAAAGCAGCAGTGGACAGAAGAAGGGATCTTTGTCAACAGGCAGCCATGCTATGCAGACTTGGTAAATATGTACAGTGCTAATTCGAAGCAGATCCCTGCATTGCCACAAGCAGAATTCCTCCAAAGGCTGCCATCAAAAACATTATGTCACAGCTGTGGAGAAGCCCAGCAAACAGGGGAGAAGCTGGGGTCACGTCAGGGTAGCCGTGCGGTGGCGGCTGCAGGGAAGTGAAGCCCCGATCCACAGCCTGTTGGAGTTTGTCATTAAGAAGGATTTCAGAAATGCTTTGCAGCCAATTCCCTGGGTCTGATTGGTACTTTCCAGCTTAATGCAAACCAGTGAGGAAACAAGCTTCCAGACCTAGTCAGGCCAAACTGCACAGGGAGGATGCAAGTGAGAGATAACATTGCCCGGGGCTGCAGAACTGTAACTGGGGCTGCGAGGCTTTGTAAGCACGTCGGTAGGTTCTCTCTCCTCATCTCAAGCAAACAGCTTTTATCTCATCTCCCAAAATAGCAACCTCCCACCCTACAAAACAAACAAACAAAAAAAGAAAATGTCTTGAGACAGGCACACAAAGCCGACAGAAGTGGAACGCAGAGCTGATAGAAAACAGATTCCAGCATCAAGTCCAAAGTTGGTCTCAGCCCATTTCTTCTTAATGGGTAATGCTAAGAACTGAGAAAACAGAGCAATTACCTGCCAAGCAGATTTTACTTGCGCTTAGCGTTTGCACTTCTCTGACACATGTGAGCCTGGCGATTCAGTGGAATCTGTTGCGGTTCAATGCAGTGCGTCAGTTGGGTTGATCTTGGGAGGCTCTGGCTCATTTAATTCTGGATTTATAGCTCAAGGAAAACTGATAAGGCAACACTAACTGGGTGTGTGCTTCTGTTCTGCTTCACTGTGGCCATCCACCTTCCTCATTGTGATTGCAGCTCCTTCTCTCTTGTGACCTCCCCGCGCTCTGCTCCTTCTGCAGGTCAGTGATTCATCACGCAGGAGGACACAGATGTTCTGTACCAGGAAGTGTTTCCACACAAATTGATATTTTTCCTAGAAAAAAAAGGGCTGGGTGATGGAGAGGAGGGATTTACCACCCCACAAGTGCTTGAGAATACTTATTACTCTATTCCCACCGGGGTCTGTGGGATGCTGCATGCATGACCCACTGGCACCCAGGTAGTAGGGCTCACTGCCACATTCACACTGGCAAGGCTTCAGGCTGGAAGCTGTGGGGCAAGTGGCCCAAGACGAGAGACAGTCTTTCTGAACAGCTAATCCAGGAACATTGGCTGGCAGTGGGCAGACAGTTTGCTTTATGGTAACATTGGGATTTAGCCGTGGATCATGGTCAGAGGTTGTTTAGCAAACCATCCTCTTATCATTCAGCAGATCCTCATCCAAGCTCCTCTCTCAGCTCTTGCATTTCTTCGAAAACAGCTGTTGTCCTCTTCTGAGGTTTGGTTTAAGGACAATTGAGCCCAAAGCCAAAAATGCCTGCTCTGCCTTTCAGTCCCAGCAGTGATAAGGTAGTACCAAAGCAATTCGTGAAGGGAAGAAACCTGCTCTGTTCTCAGCAGGACAGAGTGGCCCTAATACTGCCCTAAATGTGGCAGCTGAAGCACTTAGAGATTGCCTCATGTAGGTCACCAGCAAATGTTTTCTGAAGGACATCTCCTAGCACTTCATCTCCTCTAATTTTAAATATTCCTAAAGATAGGGCTGGCATCACTGCTTCCTTTGGGAGATGAATTGCACAGGCTGATATAACTCAACCTTCGGAAGATTTTCTTTTCTCTCCCAGACTCTTACTACTTTCAACAGTAAAAGCAGATAAGCAGCTGCCCTTGGTATCAGATCTCCCGTGACTCCAGTCCTTCCTGTTAAGCCCTCTGATTTACCGAAGTTTAATTACTGTAGCATCTAAAGGCTCCATTACAGAAAGCAGTATCAAATATATGGAGGGGGCTCCTGGTCTTCAGGTTTAGACAATGTGCCAAATAATCATATTCAAAAAATAACAAATTACAGCTTAAACCACACGGAAGTTTTGCTTGAGATACGCAAACTGTTCTCAACAATGTTGAGACAAAGTTAGCTAAATAATCGTCCCTGACACCTGAGGTTGGTTTAAGATACAAAACTGAGATCGAAATGCAAATATTTAGTACCCTAACTGTTCCCTTTTGTAGATTCAGACTACTGATCCTTGACCGAGCATCAAGGGAAAACGATACTCCAAAATATTAACTTGTAACGAGTCAGTAAACCCAGGCTTTCTTGAAAACAAACATCTCTGCAGCACTGAAATATTTTGTCTTTGTTGGAGATGAGCCACCAGCATAGATGCAGGGACAAGTTTCCTTATGTATTGGCTGAAGGCAGATGTAGAAGCTGATGGCAGAGACCTTACAACGCACTCAAAGAAACAAACTTCTTGCTAAACTGGAATTTGACGTAACTTGCCTTTCTCTCTGGCCATTTTAATATCTCTCTAGGGTATCTATCCTACACTTTTCCAGACTCTTTCACTTAGGATTTTATTGTCAAAGAAGTAGGCTGACGTACAGTACAATATTTTAATTTACTCAGTAGTTTGAAATACTGTTGCACGTTAATAGATGTATGGCTCTACCAGTACGCTTTGGTGCCTGTATGACCAGATACCAGAACAGATCGTTAACATGTGTGAAACCAGCATAACCTTACTGACTTCTTGCAAAAAAAATCATCACTGCTGGTCTCTGATGTTAGCAAGTTTTATGGGGACCTAAGGGAAATCCCTCCTTAGTATTCCATGTTGCCAGCCTGGAGCCTGACCTCTACTGGCAGTCAGGATGAATCATGAGCTGGTACATGTATGGGTAATTTATTCCCTTCTAATCAGGAAACTAAAGGCAACTTACTGCCTTCAGAGAAATAAACCACACTGCATTCTGATGCCTTGCAAACAGACTGACCTGCATGCAGCTGTAGCATTCCCCTGCAGGAAGTGCTACCACAGTATAGGAAGCACTGTATGTCTCCTCCAGTCTGCTGAGAGGTGTGCAATAATGATGCGATTAACAAGTACAAATATATATATATGACCATATCATATCCACACATAAATTAAATTGCTGGCCTTTTTTTTTTTTTGATCTGATGGTTATTGGCAATGCAATAGAAAAATATGAGAAAGTCATAAAATTGTATAGCGGAGAAGACTTTCTACCAGTGCTTCAAGGACTTCACCCTTATCTTGAATATAGACAGCACCTTTACTGCAGGTTAAAAGTCTGGTATGAGTGTAAAAACTGGGTAGGAACAGGAGAGAAATCACTGCTTGCATCAATAGAGATTTACTACTTGGATTTTCATTAGAGGTCTTGGCCCAAATAAAGATAGATTTAAATAGTGACTGATTCTTTCTGAACACATGAGCAGGCTGGGGAATAGTTCTTGGAATGGGGTCAGCACAACAACTGCTTTCATTATTTGCAGCTGTGCAAAACAAGGAAGTTTGAAAGAAATATAGAGGTGCCAGATTCAATCCCATTGATGTGTGAGTGAACGCAACGTTTAGTGCTGTGCTATGTGACACACATGAAGTCTGTGAATTACTGCTGTTGCCTTTTCAGCCTTACATGTCACCTTTGATAAATGAGCTAATCTGCTGATAGCTACTCAAAATAATAAAGTAATTTAATTAAAAGTGCTTTAAAATGTTCCTTCTACAACGTGAACTTTCTAAGTAACTGCTCACTGCATACAAATTACCCTCTCTAGAGCAATTCTGACTAGATTGAAGGGAATTGAGTGTAGGGTTTTGACAAGCTTGAGTCATAACTTGATCCACGCTTTACTGTCTGCAGCTATGAAGAAGTGTTGGGTTGATATGCAGTAAAAATGATTTGTCCATCCATACACAGATACGCTCCCAGGAGCTCACCTGCAGTGAAAGTTCTGAGCTGACACAGTGACACAAGGAATGTGGAGACAGATCGGGACAGTCTTCTACATTCTCATTTTCCTACCCAGTGGGCTGGAGAAAGGAGAGACATCTTGGCCAGAATCACTTCCAGAGAAATGCTAACATATCTGAAGAGAGAGTAGCAGCTTGAGTCTGCTGGGAGAAGGCGAAGGGCAGGCAGGAGGTGAGCGTGGTGGGCTGCTGTCCGTGCTGGCTCCTCCTGCTCACAGCCTGCAGGATGTGCCACCTCCTCAGGATGGGCAAGTCAGGGAAGAATGAAAGCTATGTCTGTAGCTCTGGTGAGGTCATCCTATGGGAATCATTGGGAATGCTTCCATCTGCAACCCTAAAGCATTTCTCAGGAGACCATGTTGTGGGGAAAGGCAAAGACAGTTTCATACCTCACATATTTTGTTATTTTTTTTTCCTGAAGTCTTTAGCACATAGCATGGTCTCTTTTGTGTGAGTGTGCCTCTCTCCCACCGGGTCTGCATATTTGCTAACCATGGAGACATGCCAGGTCTTCTCTTTCCCAGAGGAATTGCCATAATTTAGATCATGAAATAACAACATTCCCAGCCTTTTCTCCATCAACACGAGATTACCGCATTTCCTAAATACTTCAAATTGTGCTTGAGTGCATGGCAGATGACTGCAGATGTTGCCACCTCCTTTCCCAGATCTCATGTTTATTTTAGGGCTGTAGATCTAAGCTCTGGGCTTGTCATGCAGTTAAAAAGAAAGGACGTGCCCCCCCATAACTCAGCGTAAGCCCAGGGCAGTGATATCTCTGTCATTCTTTGGGACTCCACACTCTGTAGAATCAGAGAGAGAACAATGGCCCTGATTAATGAGCTGCTGCCACCAAAGACCAAACAATTTTGACCTGGAGTTGCTTTCTGTGGCCTCTTTCCATTAATCTGCAACTGATATGGCGATCCATATCATGGAAAGCCGAGCACATGGCATTGCAAGCTCAGGGAGCTGCCTTTGAGCAGGTGTAGCAGAACTCAAAAGGCTGTGTTTTGATTACTGACAAACGGAGTCAAGTTCCTGTTAATTAACACTGTGGTTTCTAACTGTCAGCACACAAAGCAATCAGGTGGCCTTGCTGAAGCGTTTCTGCTGATTACAGAAGGAAACCGGAGTGACCCTGTGCCACTTCATCAGGAAATGCTTATGCATCCAGTTGTGAGGAAAAGTGGGAACAAATCCCAAGAGAAGGGCCAATGCCTTATCTTATCTTCAAACACTTACTCTGTGGTTGTTCTTATATGGTAGATGTCTCCTCCACGTGAGAATAATGATGGAGTTTTCTGTTGTTGTCACTAGGACACTTACACCCACCCTCCTGCCCCTGCTGGAGCCACACAAAGCTTCCATCCGCGGCAGGCAGAGGAGAATGGCCAGGAGCTGCTCCCCTTTCTCATCAGCCAGCCAAACAAATGCTAGGTCCTCTGCCTTGGATAATCAACAAAAACACGATGACTGCCGCATCGTAGGTTAACACTAGCATTGAAATATTCTGAAAGAATCTTAACCATCTCTCCTGATGGCTCATTTCATTGGGGTTGAACTTCTTCACCTTCTGCAGGAATGGAAGCTCTGAGTGTTGCACAGGTTGCTAGTTATGTGTCCACGCAGAGGATTTATGCTGCCAGTCTACTCTGGGGGATTCCTGTCTGAGGATACCAAGCCTTTGCCCTCTGTACTGGCTCAGTACCTGCCTGGTGGCTTGACAGCATCTACTAGCTGAAAATGGAGAGGTTTCTTCCTGACCTACAGCCAGGCTCTTCGATTCCAGAGCATCTCTTCTTCTCTGCTGGGAAAGTTAATGCCACCAATAATACTTAATTTACAAAATTTTCCATTAGAACAGAGGATGAGATATTTCACTGATGGGAAAACATGAGTCTAACTGAATCAAAACTTAGATGTCCTTCTCCCACTCAAAATCACAACAGGAGTGGGGAGAGATGTGTCTTCTTAGTCATTTGCTACTGCCTTCTTTAAGCCTTTAAAGTATTAGAAAATTACTCAGTAATAACAAGTGAATGCTGATTCTGGATGAAGACCTAAAACACACCAAATATTGCAGTGGTACCATAATGCTAGCAGTACTGTCCTTTCCTCTCTTTTCATAGGGAGTGACCTTCAGATAAATCTGAAAATGATTACAGGCCATTGGTTTAAAAACACACAGTGCTTCACTGAATCCTTGAACTTTCTAATTCTAGTGAGAATAGGATTTCCTCGGGGATGTACTCATGAAAATACAAAACTGGCACCTGTCCACTTTCCAGATGTGCTCACGCTGCGGTGAGGCGCCCTGGCATCTCAGACGAAAGCACACTGTCTCTGCTTTGTGTCGCTCAGTGCTGCAAACACAAGGCCGCTTGGGGAGACTGAGCTATCATCAGTTCTTCCCTGGCAGGCAGCTCATCATCCACATTATTGACGACTGCCTTATTATTGGTGAGCAGGGCCATGTGCGCTGTTCTTACAGCCCCCAGTGACCCCACAGAGCACTTCCAGAGCACAGACAATGCTCCTGATCTAGGCTGTAACTTTCAGAAACACTCCAAGATAAGCATGGCTTTCAGAAGTGTTCCCAACCTATTACCAGCAGTGAACAAAGCTTTTTAAATACTGTGTATATGTCTCTCTCCTTTGCCTCTCAAAATCAGCTCTAAAGCTGTGAGTTCCAGTCCTTCCTAATGGGACCTGATATGTCCTAGGGCCCAGATCTGTGCACAAGAGTGACTTTACACACATGAATAGTCCCCGGAGTTCAGTCATGTGCAAAAATCTATTTGTGTGCCCAAGTCCTCACGGGCCCTGGTCTAACCTGCTTCACTTAGCTGTCAGCACAGTGGGCTGTGCTTTGCCTGGCAATCATTTTTTTGTCATCTGATGCAGAGGTTAGGTGCTCTTTGATGCTGTTCTTTCAGTTTTCCTCTCCTCTGTGTGCCACAGTGCCCAAAAGGGGTATGTGGATTTCTTAATCAGATATCATATCGACGTTAGCTGTCACTGTGTGTGATACCTAGATACACTCAATCTCACAAGCATTTGTGAGTGCTCTTTGTGGCATAGCTAGTGGGTAGTTACAGTGCCTAAAGGACGCTCGAAGGAAGACTGTTACAATAAGATGCAGAGATTAAAAATAGTTTTTATCTGTGCTCACCGATGGCCCTAGCATGAACAATCAGGCATTTGCTTAGTGTGGGAGGGATGTCCCTCAGCCAAGTGGGATCAAGAGAGACATCTGACAGAGGTGAAGGAGGTCACACGTTGTCCTCCGCCTGGGGATCCTCCCAGGCTTCATGTTGGCTGGGCTACAAAATCAGATTGTCCCAGGAAAAACAGTTTTCAATATACTTTTCTTCCCTGGACAATGTATCAGTCAACCTTTAGCATTTCCCTCCCAGGGACCTGTGCAGTTCTGCTGTGTTTGGGGTTTTCTGCTCTTGTCAAGAGCAGAATGTTAAACTGGCAGTAGGAACAATCTCTTGGAAACAGAAGTTGTGAGTGGGACCCTGGGCGGAGGGTCTGCCGAGGCTCAGGGCTCTTTCTAGATGATGCTCTATGCTTGCCTTGCTTTAACCAGCCTGCTTTGGCAACCAGGAATCGAGAGCAGGAACCTAACATCATAGCTACACATCACTCCCCACGAAGTCCCTTGGTTTAAAGAGGGCATGTTGAGCTAAGACCTATATATACCTTTGCAATATGCAATGGTCTCTTTCCTAATTTCACAGCATTATCACTCTAACATCATATCCCAAACGGCACTAGAAGGTCTAAGGAAGGATGCTGCACAGTGTCAGCTTCACAGAGAGAATGGCAGAGACAGCCACGGCACTGATGCTTCTGTAGTTAGCTGTGAAAATGTTTGGTTTTTGAGAAGACAGATAATTATTAAAGCCATAAAATGTAAAACCACAGTAAAATGGTGAACATTCGTGGAACATACTAAGAAGGAAAAGCACTGTATCCAAGCCCCAGCTTTGCCTCCAAAATGGAAATCCAGCTCTGAAGGGAGCAGGGGAGGCTGAACATTTTGTGAAGCCTCACCCTGCCAGCTCCAGCTTTTCAGCGTGCTCACCTAGCGCAGCACAACCTCTTCCTGCACTGCTTGCTCGCTTTTGCCCTGCAATGTTTTTCTTTCAGTCCACTCAGCTTTGGCTCAGGCATGCCAGTAATGGGCACACGCTGTGTTTATGAAAGCCCTCTGTCACCCGGCAGCAGCGACCCAGTGTGTGTGTGGCAGAGGAATTTCTACTCCTGTCGTCCATGGGGTAGAAACGCACTGAAATTACACTTTGCTTATTCTTTTCTTCAGCTCCCGAAGCCAAAATAAACTCTAGGAAAGAAGTAGCTCAGGTGTATAAACAGAATAACTGAAAAATACTTTTCCTTCTTTTATCAAAAACAGTCTTAAGAGCTATAAGAGCCCAAGGACTGCGTTAAGCTCCTGTCACAACAGCAACTCAGGTCCAGTGCTCACTGTCCCAGGCCCCTCCAGCACTTGCAGACCGAGAGGCAGAAGTCAGGCCTGTTCAATGGCCAGCTTGAGACGCCAGCTTAGCCCCCATAAGCTCTAAGAACAATTGACGGCACAAGAGGAACCAAATAAAGGATTAGTCAGAACCCCAGCATTTTCTAAATCGGAACAGGCCTGGCTGAAGTCATCACAGTGTGAACAGCCCAGAGTGGATCGGGATTGTAGCTGTGCCCTGTAAAAGCTACACAGGACTAGAAGAACCCTCAGCTAGCTAACTCAGTGATGCTTGCCAAACATTTTCAAAGCTATGTTGGCCATTTTTTGGATTGTTTATGCATAATACATACTGAACCTCATCCCATGCTCCATGCAAACAGGGTGCTTCCAGAATACAGAGGGGACACAGATTCAAGAGCAGAGGTGTACTTGCCAGAGTGGTCTCCTCCTGGGTAGTTTGCCTTTTTTTTTTCCTGTTCCTTCTTTGCTAATTGTGATGCTACACCTTGTATGGGTCATCCTGAAGGTGTTCAGGAACAACTGCACTTCTTAAAGAAGCAGGGAACAGCAGGGCTGGGACCCTGTGACTGTCCAGCATCCACTGCGTCACATGTAACAGCAGTTTGTAGGTAGGGCCATGCTACACGCAGCTGCACTGGGGAGAGTTTTTCTTGGACAGACTCCACATTTTTCTTATTTTTATTATTTCTTATGTTCTTACTCTTCCTTATATTCTTATTCTTCAATTTATTCCTTATTCTGCAAAGGACGTTAGAGAGAGAGCTACAGTGTCATCAATTATGTAAAACTGGGAATGGCCAGAGCCGATGTGACGCCTCAGCTGTTGGTCTGTAGGAAGGTTCAGTGTGCCCTTGAAGGGAGTTGAGCGACATGCGGGCTGGGCAGGATGCCTTTGGGAAGGCTCCTCTGGGACCATGTGATGAGCTGACCTCCACTGAGCCTCTGATGGGAGTCTGTATGGCTCCTGGAAGAAGCCAGGCTCTCCAAAGTGGGAGTGATTCACTCTCCATGCTGAGAGAATATACCAGGCTAAGAGCATTTTACTTGAACCCAGCAAAGAGGAGATGAGAGGAGATGGGAGGTGGGAGGGAAGAAAATCACTGTTTCATCCAGTTGAAAAGTTAAACCCTTATGTTTCTTTTTTGTTAGATATGTTATCTTCACTATTCTGCTGAGTATAATACCTCTGTTATAAGCCTAGCTATAGATTTCTGGCTTATCAAGTTCAAGGCAAAGGAGAAGATGTAGATTTGAAGAGCAGGAGGGGAAAGAAAACATAAGGCTTTAATGTCAGAGCTTTGGAAATTGAGATACTTATCTAAGCCTGTTTTCTCCTCTCCTTGATTATGTTACTTTGAATTTGGACAAGGAAACCAGCCCGGCTGGCCTCACTTCTGCTTCTTCTCAGTTTCACTTTCTGAAAACGATATCGCCCTAGATGTACACTCAGATAGGGGTCTCATTTAGGGCAGTTTCACGTTCAGCACTCTGCAGCCAGCTGTCAGGAGCACTCAGAGCGTGGTGGCTGTGGATTCAGCCCCAGAGCAGCAGTACGGCTCCCCTGCACGTCTCCCCTGTACAGCTCCCCTGTATAGCTTAGCTGCTGACACTGCCATGGGTCCAGGCTCACAAGCTATGCCCCTTCAAACAACCATCTGTGAGGGGCTGGGCATATCCCATCACATTTAGTGCTTATATCTGTAAGTCTGTCACCATGCACTAATTGTGTTCACATGCTGTTTGGAAACTGCTTTTACATGAGCCATTCTGAGTACTCATTAATGCATCTGGGAGCAAAGATGCATTTTGCTAGGTACTTCTTTTCGCTCTCGTTCTGCTGCCAAAGAGCCTTCAGAAGGGTAGCTGCTCTGAAGGCCTTCCCTGTGCCAGGAGATGATGATGATGACTATGATGAGAGCGGCTTTTATCACTACTGTCAATAAAGACCATTGTCATTTGAGACCTGACAGACCTCATGACACTGGCACTGGTGATGGTGGCTCACATTCTTCTGTAGATTTGCCTTACAGAGTATACAGCCCCGATGGCCTCAAAGGAAGCAGCCTGCCATTTAGTTCAAATGCAGTATTTGTGAACGTTGCTGTGGAAAACAGAAGGCTTTTGATTTGCATTTAATACATCAGATGCTTCACAGTTACAAATCAAAGAGTTGCCCCCCATAATTACTGTTTTCTCTTATTAACTGAAAAGTAATATATGACCTCATACATCAAATTGTTTCCCAGACTGATTCTTCCCAGTTCTGTACATGTGTAAAATTCTTTTGAAATTAATCTGTTGTCCTAAAACTGTAATAATCCAGTAACACAGCCAGCTCTAAATAAAAGCAGGAAGACTATGAGCAGAAATGCAGGTGCTGGATGTTAGAAAAGAAAGAGGTGAATAAGGGGAAGAAAAACAAATGGAGGGGGATCTCAGTGGGCACCATGCAACTCCAGCTCAGCTGAATTGCATCAGTATAAATTAAAGCCCTGTGTGGGCCCCCAAATTAGGAACTATTTACAAAACAAAAAGCTCTCCTCCACTGTATTGTGCATGTTCTAACCATGGTGAATAGCCTGCCTAACAATGATTTCTTCTTTATTTGGGTCAGGTCTTGCTGAGGACGAATTTTTTGAGAAACCAATGCTGAGCATTGCAAAAGACCACATTGTCATCTTACCAGGAGAAGTTCTAAAAATAAAATGCAGGTAAGGATTGCTCCAGCAGCGCTGGATCCCCTCGGTTGTACTGATTACCTTGTACAGCACAGCTTCTGGGCAAGGGGGAGCAAAGATTGCTGGACAGCCATGATCTGCAACTTGCAGTTCTTCCCCTCGGGTGCATTTCAGGAGAACTTGCTGGGCTGAAACAAAGCAGAGAGGAAAGTGTCTGGTCAGCATTCAGCCCGCTTCATTCCTTTCATCATAAAGGGACCAAAGCAAAGCCCTGAGTCAGCACATGGGAAAGCTTATGGAAGGGCATGTGCATACTTAAGGACATGGCTGGAAACTCTTGCCTGAAGAGGTGCAGCTTCAGTTCCTCTGCAGTTAAAATCACTCTTTTACCCCCTGTTCATCAGTAAATGGCTATATATATATATATATATATACATACATATATATATATATAATTACACACATGTATAAAGACAAAAATGTGTATATAAGCTTAAACTTCCTAATCTCAAATATTGCCTCGCCTAGAAGATGGCAATTAAATAAACAGCAGTCAATATGCGTACATTCAAAGACCTGACCTGTTTGAATATATATTCTTTAAATTAAAGATAAGCAAGACTCCTAAAAACCAGACTGTAGATCATGAATTCTGGCAGCAATTCAATTCTTGACACGGTATGTAAAAAGCAGTCGTGCAAGAAACAAGCAAGATGTCAGTAGTGACTTGTGTGGAAATGGGGAACAGAGCTTTGTCACAGCTGGTGGGCACACAACCGAGCAGTCAGTGTGAAGAGTCCGAGCTCCTTCTGCTATGTCAGGACACAGATTAACTTGTTTGGCCACACAGAGGGTCTCTGACTGGGATGTACGTAGGTGTTTCACTTGTTCTGAATGTGATTTAGAAGCCAAGCTGCTGTGAGAAGCTGTTTTTCAGTTCCTTCAGCAAGCACTGTAGTGGAGAAGGCTGAAGGTAATCCAAACTATCACAAGTTCTTTTACACGCGCTCACATTTTTTTGCATCTTCTTGCGAAGTCCCCTTGAGTGTAACTAGTCCACTGCTGGTTTCTTGCAACCACGGTTACTGAAGGCTGTGAGAAAGAACAGTGGGAAGGTGAATATCAGCTGTAGGTTATGCTGATAAATACATCTCTTCTGATTTTTTCCTAGTCTAACCAATTCAGTGTTTGTAGTGCAGGGTAAACTGACTCATACTGTGTGAATTTGTGATGTTTTCTGGAGTGTAAGGCATTTTTTCTTGCAAATACCTTCAGCTAGCCATGTGGCTTATGGGGTCAAAGCAACCTTACAATGGTATTTTTAGCTTAGCAAGCAGCAAGCATTGTGGCAATAAAGTTTGAAGTCCTTTAAAATCTTGATGCAGTGCTTCATAAAACATGATGCGTGGACAGGAATTGTGTGCTGCTCCAGGCCAACTGTACCAATGCTCCTCAGCAGTTCTCCAGCCACTGCCGTTTTGATCAGTAGGAACACCCTATTTTCTCATATCATCAGATAAACAAAGAGATGAAGAAATTATCAGCACTTCAGTAGCACTGGCTGCGATCTGAAATTGCTTTATGGATGTGAAGCAATAAACCCACCTGAGGGATGGGGAAATGCTTGCCCAAAGAGAGCTCTGAAGTCCTGCCTGCTTCCAGAGAGTTCAGGGCTCAGCACAAGGAATCAGTACAGGCAAGTAGATGCTGCAGACTCCATTCATTTGAGATTCTTGGCCAGGATTTCCTGATTTTTGGCAGCTGCAGCTGTTGCTGTGACTCCCCTCTGCCAAATATGTGAAAATACCGAGGCAGTGGTCAAAGTCTTCACCTTCCACCTGTATAAAATGAGCAGGTGGAAGAAGTGGGCCCGTGTGAGGAAGCATAGAGTTGTGAACCCCCTGATTTGCTCTGCAGAGCCACAGCTAAAGACACCAGGCTTGGCGATGCCTGTGTCTGTGTCCAAGGAAGAGCAACAAAGGTGTGAAGGGTCTGGAGCACAAGACTTGTGAGGAGTGGCTGAGGGAACTGAGATTGTTTAGTCTAGGGAAGAGGAGGCTCAGGGGAGACCTTACTGCTCTCTACAAATACCTGAAATGAGGTTGTGGTGGGGGAAGGGTTGTCTCTTCTTTAGGTAACTGTGATAGAACCAGAAGTAACGGCCTCAAGTTGCACCAGGGGAGATTCAGGTTGTATATTAGGAAAAATTTCTTCTCAGAAAGTCTTTAGACACTGGAACAGGCTGCTCAGGGAGATGGTGGAATCACTGTTCTTGGAGGTGTTCAGTAAGGGTGGATGTAGCACTGAGGGACATGGTTAGCAGGCAAGCTTGTGATGAGTCAGTGGTTGGGCTGGATGATCTAGTGGTCTGTTCTGACCTTAATGATTCTATGAACATGAAGTGCCATTGTTCATGTTCAGGGCCAGGAGTCCCATTTCTTGACAAAAGTGGCTGTTACGTCATTGGTGACGTTTGTAGGGTTGGGAAAGAGCGCTGGATAGGGACGTCCCCATAAGAGTATTTCCGCGCTCGGAAGGACAGGAAGCTGGTGTGACAGGGGAGGCAGGGTTGCCCAAGCCCACGGTGCATCCAAGAAGCAGGGTGAGGCTGCTCACCAGGAAGAACATCCACACTCTTCCCAGGGCTCTCACTCTTCTACGTGCTGGGAATAACCTCCAGACCTCGGCCCCGTGTCCTCACCGTCTTCAGGAAGGCGACAGAAGGACGGTCAGAATTGGAGCCAAGAGGATGTTTGTTTGAGTGTCACTGGACTTGCTGGCAAGCACATTCCCTTACTGTGCCGATTGCACCACTGCAAAGCCACTGGCACAGAAGAGGTTCAGAGTTCTTAGCTACTGGAAATTTCACACAGCACACTTGCTGGATACTCTAAGGACAAGCATCTTCATGGAGCAGACTTGTCTAGACCGGATTTCTTCCTGGCGACACTCAGCTGGGAAAATCCAGGGGTTCTTGCTCCTTCCTCAGCTCTGCATTGGGTCAATTGGAGTTCACCAGGGCAGAAAGGGCGAGTGAGCTCCTGTCCTTTGGAACAGTGTGGCCTTTCTGTAGGCATGGAAGCAAAGAACTGCCTCCTCTGGTGTGAACCCAAACCCCCTCCTCCCCAGGGATCCACAGACCACCGCTCCTGCCCCCATCAGTTTCTACACTGACCAGCAAAAAATAATCTGCTACAAGAAGACCACAATCCTCTTTGCATGCGCATGTGGAGCCTGCACTAGGCTTTCTTAGAGCCCCCAAAGTGCATCCCAAGCTGGATGGAGCTGCAGGAGCTGCTACGGTGTATTTAGCACAACACAGCCAGCAGAACCAGGGCCTATTGCTGACCTGGAACACTGAAAGATCTCTCTGAATCCCACAACAGGTGATAAAGTGCCCTTGCTTTTTGTCAGTGAACTACACAAAATTGCATTTGACACTATCTGTGATCATAACTAACACACAAATAGGTGACACGGTGTGTCTACCTGCCCTGCTGGTTCTATGTGCTGAGTGCTGCGATGGGGTGAATAGAAAAAGATGCGTATTGAGAAGATATACTAAGATCTGTAATCGGATTAGTTCCAGACCCTTCACAAAACCAAGATCGAGTCACTGCTGATTAAACAAGAAAGGTGATGAGAAGTTACATAAATGTTCTCTCTCCATGCAGCCTTACAGTTAAAGGAAAGTATAAGTTAATTTAGCAGATAAATATGCAAAGTCCTCAACTTGAAAGAAACATATAATTTTATCTGGTGCTTTCAAATGTTTGAAGTGGCTTAAACATAGCGGTAGAAAAACAAACTCGAGTTCAGGATGTCTGTTAAAATGAAAACTCAGCTTTCCTCCAGGAGTTAGATTGCCGCAGTTGCTACAGTTTCTGGAATTTCCCCTGCTCTATTGCATGAGCGTGGTGTGAGCCCCCTTAATTTCTTATGGCTGCTAATACAAGCACCCTGCAGCCTATACCATTCATTTCCAAATGACAAGAGAGGGAATGTTAGGAACGCCGGCAGCCGTTGGTCAGAAGGAGACCCACGTTCTGCCTGGACCATGACCCGCTGTAACTGTGTGTGCTGTTGGCAGGGGAGCACGGCCGGTGAGCTGGCTGCTGCGGGAGGCGCAGAGGGAAGACCCCCGAGTGCACATCAGCAGCTGCCGCAACAGCAGTGGGCAGAGCTGCAGCATGCTGCTCCTCAGGAACGTCACGGCTGCCGACACCGGCTACCTCACCTGCGTTCACGATGATGCCCCATCTAGCGAGGACCTCATGGCCAAGATTTATGTGTTTGTTAAAGGTAAGAACCTCCCTGTGTTTTGGTTTTATGCCTTTTTGGTAACGTAAGACCAGTGCTGCAAGAAGCAATCCAGTTCTGATGCTTGCACAACTCCCATCTCCCCAGCCCAGCGCGCACAGCTTTGGCACTCTGCAGAGGCTGGGATACACCTGGGTTTTCAGGTCAGATGAATTCAAAGGGACACAGGAACAAGAACCAGAAATTAGCTATCTCATTCAGTTCCAGCACTTGAAGACTACATTGTCCTGCCTATTTTTCTGTTCCAAATAAGTGAACACTGATTACTTTAACCTTTTAAGACCTTTTAAGGCTTTTGCTACCACAGTGCTTTTCCTGAGATTCACCTTCAGTACCCAAGTCCTCTTCCTCCCCAGGCATGAAACTCCCCAACAACAGACTCTGCAGTTCCTGCCTCTCCTACGCAGTTGTGTACCGCTTTGTCCTTCACATCTGTGGGATGTACTTAGCAAAGCTGAATGACTGCATTATACATATTTTATTGTTGTTTTTTTGTGTGTGTGAAAAATGGCCTATTGCTCACTTTTGTTCTCTTGAGCTGCCTCTTCTCTATGTCAGAATCACTGGGTTCACATCTAATAACAAATGGAAACAAACTTCAGAGTGTACTCCTCTGAAACTAAAGTGAATGTAACACTGAACAACCATTTCACTAATATGACCTTTCGTTGAAAGAATATTCCCAGAAAATGTTGATGTATTTTTCCAACACATTTGACAACTGTGTTACTAAACTATGGAACCATCTTGGGTCTTCCAAGCTGAGATTGTGAGTAGTCAGACAAAAGAGCTGACGTTCTGTGTCGTGGTAGGGGATCACGTGAGATCCGTTGGTGCTGAGGAGGGTTACTATGCAGTTCTCTACAAATACTCAAGAAAATGAGTGAATTTCATTTTTCCAGTAACTGCTAAAATGTGATTCTTTGAACTGTCTTACTGAAACAAATGCTAGAGATGTAATGGGTTTGGCTAATGTGATCTGCCCACACGACTAAATTCAGCTTCGGAAGTACTGGGTGAACACACCTGTGTGATGCTTGTGGATAAGATTTTCCAATCTCTTTATGCCTGTTGAAAATAGTCCCTTTCTGCCCTCATCCTGCTTTCCCAGCAAGTCTTCCTCTTATCGGAAAGTGGCTTTTTGGTGTTTCTTGTTAGTTCCTGTAGTCACTTTTTTTCACCCTTTCTATTTCCTTTCTCATTTTTTTTCCTTGTTTCTCTAAGCCCTGGTTTCTTTATCCACCCTAGTTCTTGTGCTGAGCTGTTTCCTTTTCTCATTACACACCACTCAGATGCCCTACATTCAAGATTGTTAACCCAACTCAGTGCCTACACGTCAGGAAACGGTGCATTGAAAACTCAGTTCTCTATCCTGATTCAGTGCCCTGGCTGGCTACCCAGGACTCCATGACTCTATGGCGAGAGCACGTGCAGGAAATCTGATGGATCTTTTGGGACTGCCTGAGTATTCGTCTTAAGAAAATATCTCAAGTTATGAAATATTTGCTGGTGATGCACTTGGAACAGTGTTAATCCAAAAAAAAAATCACAGGACATCCTCTTGCCTGAGAGTGCTGTGCCAAGGTTCCCCTTAAAAACAGCATGGGAGGGCGGTTTGCTCTAAATCACCCCCAAAGATTCTCCCCTCTCAGATGAGATTTAGTATATTTTAAAAGTTGCTAAAGGAAGCATACAGAAAGCGAGCCAATCTGCACTGTGCATGGGTGAGCTGGCGAGCAGATGCCCTGTTCCATGTCCCACCAAGCCAGCTGCTCCCCACCAATGCAGTTCCACCGCAGCACTGCAGCCCATAAGCCTGCAACTGCCTGCTGGGCTCTGGCCTGCCAGCCCACGGGAGCTGCTCATCCCTGGAGAGATGAAGCTGTACCTCAGCAGGGATGCAGGGGGTGCTTCTCATCCCCTGTCATTCCTGTGTGTGTTTGCTGAACACCAGCAGGCCGTTCTGGGGATGAGAAAGTTGTTTGTCAGTGGAAGATCTGTGAATAGCGGGGCTAAGCGAGGCATTCAGAATGTACCCACGATTTCCTTCAATATTTAAACACACCTCGTTAAGGAACTTCGCCCCGCAGTGTCTGGGCATCCCTAAGAAACCCATCGGTTGTCTCCAAGTGAAGAAACTCACAGCTCCCGCTGAGTGTCAGATGAAGCAGAAGCACCAGAGCCGTCTCGGGACGTTTTGTGGAGGAGCGTGGCTCAGCAGGCTGTTTGCAGCACCGAGCCAGGTGGGGTGAGAAAATGCGGTGCCAGGTCCTGTAGGCTGGAGATGCCTCTGAGGTTACAAGCCAACATTGCCAAAAAAGGAAGGAATGGTATTTTTTCCCTTCATTTCTGGCCCGCTGCTTGACACCAAAATGAGAACATGATTGTATCGGAAGCTCAGCTTATTGGCTATTATTTCCTGTGCTTCCTTCTGTTTTTACAGCCTCCCTGGTGAAGCTTCTAAGCTCTGCCAGAATCTGGCATGCAGCAGCTCTCCCTGCTGCTCTCGGGCCGTGACCCCCGCACACCAGGCAGCCCACGGGGACTGAAGGCAGCGGTCAGCGCTGCCCCTCAGCTGCACTGGCAGTCTGCAGGGAGGGAGCGGAGCGCTCGGGACCTCAATCCTGAATCATTGTTCTCAAGGCCTTTTCTGCTTCCCGCTGCAGCTGCAGGTCCCGAGGATTGTAATTAAAAAGCAGACAACCCCCTTCTCCTGTCACCCGTCTCCTCATGGAAAATACGGCGTAGCTTGGGGCTGGAGCAGAAACAGTCAGGAAGTTTTTAACTGCTCATCTAATTTCAGTGCAGCTCTGAGGGAAAAGCTCTGCAGTGACAGGGGAGCGAGGCAGCCAGCTCTCTGCTCTGCCTTCTGCAATTACCCTTCCCAAGCAAATGGTGTTCCTGGGAAGCATACTCATTTATTTTAACCTTTGGGATTCCTGAGCCCAAGGAAGGGGCAGGCTCCTATCTCATGTTCCAACACAGAGAGCCCTCTCTGTTGGGTTTCCTTGGGCATGTGTAAAATCGAACATGACTCAGAGATGGAGGAAAACAGAAACAAAAAGATTTTCTCCACCATCCCACACCTCAGCCTAGACAGGAATCAGCACTTGCAGCTCTCCCATTTGAAATACTGTCAGCAAACAGCTGATAGTCCCGGGGGTGTCAGCCCTGCACCAGCCCAGTGCTGCCTTGGCTTTGGCTGTGATTTCCTCGCAGCCCTCAGCTCCATGTAGCAGCATGGGGTTTGCTGTACCTCTCTATACAGCTCAGCTTCAGGAGTAGGAAGGAGAATGGGCTCTGTTCTGTTTTGCTCCCCTCCATCAGCAAATTGTGCATCATGATTACAGTGGTAATTGGAGCCGGTCATGTCTTACAAAATATTGTCTAGAGAACTTCATCCAAGTTTCCGTGCTGTGCTTTGATTCCTGTCCACACACACCATCCTGCTTTGCTAGAACAGTAGGGGATATCAAGACATGGGAACAGCAGGTCAGCAGCAGACATTCTCAATTACTTTTTATGCAAAGCAGAGCTCTTACTCTGTTTCTTTAAATAAGCAGGGCCATGATAGGGCCGATGCTCAACTGACTGCTCCAAAACCAGTGAGTCCAGCCTTCTCTGACCGCTGGCACTGGAACCAAGCAGTATATACAAGCCCAGTACATCCGTGCTGGCTGCCATGCAGGGTATGAGTACGCTGGGGCAGAACAGCCAGTTCCCGCTCATGCTTGGTGTGGTTCACTTTTTGAACATGCTTCCTACTCAGGCCCAGACAGCTGCTGCTGGATCACATGGCAGTGACACTGCAAGCAAGGCACATGGCAGGGCTGAGGGATTAATTTCCTTCCATACGTTTGGTTTTCAGTAATGATGTATGCAGCCACATGGTGTAACTAGAATATATTGCTGTACGGAGAGTGAGGTCTGTCTCCTTTTAGTGTTCCTAGGAACACCCTGAAGCACTGGAACTCCTGAACTGTACTGCAGCATTGACAGGGGTCCAGAGCACAAGAACTGGAAATGGACCTCGAGTCCTTCAAAGGTTCCTCATGAAACTCAAGGGCTGCTCACGTGATCCATGTGAGCACAGTCCTCAGGTGAAGGAAAATCCTTCACTTCTTGCTGCATCTCTGCTTAAATTCATGCATCCTTTTCCATTAGTTCCTTTTGGTTCATAGCCAATCTGAAGAAAAAAGGGGGATGGATCCAAGCAGCCTTCTTGTCAGAACATGCATTTCACTGCTCATCAGCTCTGCAGCAAGACATCACAGGGAAGGATATGAGCTCTCTCTGCTGCTGCAAAGAATGAAGAGGGAAGGTGGGACAAGTGCTGCACCAGGGCCGAGTGTCACATCAGCCACAGTCCCTTCTTTATCAAATGCCACAGCCCAGAGATGTGAAGCTCCATTTCCTTCATAATTCCTCACTGAGAAAAACCTAAAGAGGATGGAAATGCATGAAAGCATCTTTCACGAGACCATATTTTTGTTCCCACATTCTTTGAAGCTGATTTCTGCCTCCTTAATTCTCTTGACAGTTCACAGAGATAATTTGAATGTGAGAAGCAGCCCTGACTTGGGCTCTGGCTTCCTCTCCAGAAGATATTACCAGTGTTGGAGTCACGTTTCTTCCTCCTTTCACGCTGGAGGCATCAAGACAG
This sequence comes from Aquila spilogaster, assembly GCA_024606505.1. Classification (NCBI taxonomy): domain Eukaryota; kingdom Metazoa; phylum Chordata; class Aves; order Accipitriformes; family Accipitridae; genus Aquila; species Aquila spilogaster. The sequence goes on along the minus strand of JANHGO010000044.1, from coordinate 27,537,570 downwards.
CCACACATGCTGCCAGACACTCAGCTAGCTGCGACAGGCACGTGGTGTCCATCTGCTCAGCATGCATCCCAGCAGATAAGCTGGCTGTCTCTCAGACTGATGGAAGGGTCCGGCTCCATATTCAGGGCCACATGGCGTGGGAATATAGGCTACGTCAGTGTGCAGGGCCCTCTGTGCTGTTCCTCAAATATAAAGGACTGGATACGGGGGAAAAATGAGCTGCTTTCAGTTCTCAATCAAGACATTCAATATCTTCAAACCATGTCCTAAACTCCACTCCTCCACTTTCAAATGGAGGAACCTTGTAAGATATGATGCTGAGCGAGCAGCATCGTGTTCTGGCATGATGTCAGTGACAGCAGTTGACTTTCAGCAGCAAGAGGTAACTGTCTCCTCCTTTAAACTGATAAAGAATTCCTAAACAAAAGCCTGACAGACAAAGTCACAAACACATTTCTCCCGCTTCTTCCTTCCCATTGGTTTTCCACCCAGTAATTACTAATTGCTGAGCCTTACCCCAGCTGAGCAGCTGGCAGCAGTTAATATAGGAGACCAGTTCTTAGTGATGGGACTTCAGTGGGTGAATATGTCCTATAAACTCTATGTCTGCTGAAAATCTCATATTATGGGTAATCAGAATTTATGCATTCATCTGACGCATGAAACATAGTTTTGGCCAACGCATGGAGACTTCTTTTTAATCCATTTTGACTTTGTTGTTGTTGTTTTTTTCTGCTCAGCATTGAAAGGAATTTTGCTCCCACAATTTTTGAAGTAACATTTTATAAAACAATATTTTCCTCTACAAATATTCCTGTGTTTCTAATGGCAATCTGCAAGGGAAGAATGTACTTCATTTGACCAAAACAGAATGCTTCATGTTGACTCAGAATGGCTTCTGGGGGCTTTGCAGTCACTTTTGTTTTGCCTAAAGATAAAATATTCTGCTTTCTGTTTAATCTAAGCATTCCACCGCCACTTCTTTTCATTTGCCTGCCAAACTGAAAAGTCCTTTATTTTCAAAGATCCCGTTTCAAAACAAGTGACTTTATAGACGTTACCTCTGCACCTAGAGGCTTTGATAGGCTACCAGGAGGAATACAGCAAGCCAGGCAATTTCCTTGTAAGGCTTTCCAAAATTCTGTGACTGAAGTGTCACTTAACTGCTAACGATTATAAACGTCCTCTGAGTGTTCTTGTCCTCCAAGAAGAAAAAACTGATGGGGTTTATGTAAAAGAATGAACCAGAGGACCTGGGAAACTGATCACTCAGACTTTCCAGCTGCTCTGCTCTTGTAAGATACAACTGAAGGAAGAAAAGAAATGGGGAGGGTGTGTACCTTCACTATGTTTTCAGCAGGAACAAGGTGAGAAGCAAAGTACATGGTCTGAGGACTGGACTGAGCAATCTTTGTAGGTCCCTTCCAGCTGAAATTTGAGAGAATGTTTGGGAATTAGAAAGGAGTCAACAGCAGTGGATGACTGTCCTCAAAGGTTACTTAGTGCTTATCATCTGTGAGCTGATGGACGGTAGCTGAAGGGAGAGGTGATGTTATCTCCACAGGTTTAGGTGTGATACAAATATCATGAGACAATTTGTCTTCATGATGTACGAAACATGAGCAGAAATGAAAAGCACCCAACATCCTGTACAAAGTCCTGCGTACATGTCTCAGGAGGATGCTCTGAACACACGGGTGATGTAATGCAGGGAAGCAAGGAGCCTTAGTGCACAGCACACTGAGTGTAGGGGTGCAGCGCAGTCCCGGGGAGGGAGCTGTGCATTGCCCAGATGGCTGAGTTAGAAGGGACTCATCTCCAGCAGGAATTAATTGTGTCCTGGACAGAAAGAGAATTTAAACATGAAGGGCTTCTCTGCCTGAAGGAAAACGATGTTCTCGTAGGCACTTGACCTTTGGGTTGCTTTGTGCTCAGTGTGTTTGATTTTCTCCATCCCTGTGGCGGACAGCCAGCCCCATCCCACTGCTGCCTTGGCTTCCCTTAGTTTGCTGCGTGTTCCCCTCAAGCCGTGCTGGGTGAGCAGCAGCACCCAGCTTGGCTGCAGTTTCCTGCAAACCTCTGCTGACCTGCAGGGCCAGCCAGCCAGCCTGGGGCCAGAGGAAGGGGCCTCTCCCTCTCGATAAGTCGCTCACGTGCTGCAGCTCTTGTCTTTCTTCACATATAATGAGCTTTGCAGCCTGCAGTAAATTATTCTTCTTAACTCTCCTATGGGAATTTATGGGTGTTTTCTTATGGGTAAGATTCATAGGGCATATTACCTTCCCAACTCAGGAGGAACAGATGTGCCAAGCTATTTGCATAAAGTGTTTCCTTGCTAAGAATTTTTTTCTTGGAGTTCAGCGCTGGTAAGAGCAGGGCTTCCAAGCCTTGCATTGCAGGACAGCACCTGCATTTTCCATGACACAGCTCTCCCAGTTGTGACAGTTGAGTGCAATTGACTTCCACCATCTGGAGTCTGAGATCTTCCTTGAGGCCAAGGTTATCATTTTTAAAGGAGAGCGACCCCGTTCCTTTTGTTTCAAGAAGTTCTGTCTCTGTGAGGCTTTTTTACAGTGAGTAAACTGCCTGCTGATTAACTGACGGTGGGGAACGTGTTTGTAAAGCTGGCAGTGACACTCCCGATGTCCAGCAGATCATTTTTCTGTGCCAGTCAGTCTGACCTGTGTAAGAGTTTCATGAAGAATTCCATTTTTTGTCTGAGCAAACTGTAGAAGTATCAGCTAGCACTTGATTCGTTCCCTATTCAGTATTTATTCTTTGTCGTTTTGTTGAGATCCCAAGCTGAACCACTTCATATTTGCTTATCTGTTAAGTGAGCAGCCCAGCTGCCTGGGAAACACTCCTGCCTGAAGCCTCTCCTGCCCAAAGCAAGAGGAGGTGGCTCGCTCCTGCTTGCGTGGCTGTTACAGCAGCTGGAATGAAGCACGAGCAAACTGCAGGATGCACAGGTCTACTGCTCTGTGCACTGGTCCTCTTCGAGGCTCAACAGTCCCTATAACCCAGAAGCTGCCTTTTGTTGTTGTTACTTGCCATGAGATTTTAGAGCACTATCTAGATTTTAATTGGTGATGTGAAAGGCTGAATGTATGTATTTTGCCTTTCAGTTCAGACTGTAGCTTATGCTCTGGGATAGAGTAATTCTAGCAACTGTCTAGACATATGGCAATTCAGCCATACGTCAGTTCAGCCATTAAAAGCCAGTTAGGAATGAAATATAGCTTACGTGATATACACTGTAAATTCATGCTTCCCTCTGAGGTGTTCCCCAGTCATTCAGTAGTGTCACGATGAGTATCTGTTCCACTTGCAGTTGAAATAAGTGGATTATTTTTGGTTCTGTTGTGATGCTGAAAATTTGGCAGACGTCAGTCTTGGAGGTGGGGAGAGATGATGGAGGAGAATGGGGTTAAGTAATAGTTTGTTTTCCATGGAAAGGAAATACTTTAGAGAAACTGTGTTATGTTTTGACTGAAGTGCTTAAATTATTGCACAATTCAGTGTTTTCATATGTGTTAGGATTATTTAACTCTTTTGCTTAGCCACCTTCTTCTGATTTATCGCTTTTTAAACAAACACTGCTATTTGTTTAAAATAGCTGTTTTTAAACTTCTTAACTTTCAGTTTCTAAACAAACAGTGAAATTCCTCCTAAAAATACTGGCACAAATATTTTAAAATTCAGCTGAAGCAATTAGTCAAAATTTGATCCAGGTTTGTGAATAGTTTAGCACCAAAAAGCTCTTTTTCACAGCAAGTCTCCTCTTGGCCTGTATTCTTGTCTCATCCCTCTGTCACAGGGCACAGCAGTTGTTCTCTTTTTACCCATAAGAGGAGAAATAGATATGAATGTGCTTCCCCTAACACTTTTTTACACTCTCATTGTTCGCTGGAAATGCAAATCTACTTTCTCAGCCTTTTCCTATAGCAAGTAATCCAAGGACAGGGTCTTCTTGGAAGTAGAAGGGCCTCTCACTATTTGCATAAGCTTTAAATTTGGCTGTGAATGTATCATCGCATTTGATGTATTCCAAGTATGGGTTAGCTGGAGAGCAAGACCGCAGAGGCATTAAGCAGCACTAATATTCACACACAAGCATTAAACACATGTTTGTAATGTAACTCAATATAAGAATGTAGCTGACCTGTTTGGGAAACTGCAGTAGACAAACCATATTGAGCGTAAATATTTCATATTAGTTTTAGGGGTTGGAACAAGCTACAAAGTTGTGGACATGAGATCAGGTTTCTCAGCTGGAGGCTTGATTAGATCCAGCGCCTGCCTAGCCAAAAAGTTCAGATGTGTATCCGAAACTTCCTAAACGTGGGGAGATGAGAGGTCTATTTTTCATTCTAATTAGTATCTCTCACAGTGTTTCTTACAGTGCCTTTCCTCCGAAGTTCATGTTTTTTATAGATCGATGCAGTCCGAAAAAATGAATAGCACAGAATAAAAGCTGACATGAAAAGACATTACTGGAAATGATAGACATCATCAGATTTCTGGTCTTTGTCTTCAGTTTCACTGCCTCATGTTCAGATCAGAAAGTGTGCAACGAGAGCTCTGCAGGGCTCCTGCTGGCCCCTTGTCACAGCTCCCCATGCTAACCACGCAGCTCTTGTACCTGCACAGTGATCCAAGTCCTTTTGTAAAACAACTCTGTCACGTTTTGACCTTTCTGATAAGCTGTACCACCATTTGATTTCATCATGACTGAAGCACACGGTACACTTCATCTGCTAAGAACCCTATTTCCAATTCTCAGCTAAAATTGAGCTATCAAAAGTACAAAAGTTGACAGTCCCACTATCCTGTTTCAGTCCTTACTTTTCACGCTTCATGTTTTTGTGAGGGAAACTGTTCTGGGTTGTGGAGAGCATGAACTCCAGCTCCACATCCAGTTTGTTCTTTGAGACTGATTCCAAGTGAGAGCACTCACATATTTCCATGGCACTCCTTAAGCAAGGACTGTTGTCGTTAGCAAAGAAATGAACACTGATATCCCCAAATGAATGACCTATTTGCAGACGAGTTAACAGTCATGGGGTAAGGAAGACAAAGTGAGTGAGATAAACCACTTTTGTTTTCCTTTGTCAGTGGAGCTGTATTTTGGAATGGAAGGGCAAACTCAAACCTCACACCCCACGTTCAAACTACTCTACAGGTCACCAATAACCAGCACCGATTTCTAGCAGATCAAACTCCCAGAGCTGAGAGATGATGTGAAGAGGGATGTGCTGCCCAGTGAGTGACAGACATACACTTTTCAAAGCCTAAAAGACACTCACCATCAAAACTTAATTTCATGTACTTAAGTGAAATGGTGTAAACTGGCAGCTATAACATAGCTGTAGCACTTCTATGCAGGGCATTTTTTCCTTGCAACATGCTTGAGCACTTCACCTCCTACTTAATGGCAGGTAGTCCAGCACAGAATACAACAGCTCGTGCTGTCCCAGGGGTGAACACTTATTTTAAACAGAAAATGGATCGCCCTTGATTTGAAGCAAAACACTGTTTGCCAGCAGATGGGGTACTGGGAAAGAAGTTTGGGACGCTTTTGCCATTTATTTGAACGCTTTGCCAGGAGCAGCCAGAACAGCAGAAAGGGGTACTTGGAGTTCTTAACATTTCAAGTACAGAGATTTTTCCTCACTAGCTAAAAACGTTAAAGAAATATTTTATCATCTTTTCCTGGAGATTTAAGAACATCCTCAGTTCTGCCAACAGATGAAGGAGGGAGAGAGCTCTGATACAGTAACGCAGGGACTAATGGGAGGCGTAGGTAGCCTTATCCTAACACAGTTCAACTAAGGCCCTTCTTTAATCACAGAACAGCTGCCACAACAGCCCTAGATGCAAAATGAGAGAATGTATTTAGGCAAAAGGGTAGGGGTCAGCTGGACTGGTACAGTGGTGCTAGAGCAAGGCAGTCACGCTGTTCAGACTCCTACACACAGACTGTGGCTTTGCTTTTGGTGTTTGAGAGGCATCTGGTCAATGAGCAGCACTTATTGGAAAGGTACACACCACGCAGCCAGCTCAGACCAGCATCCCACAAAGAGGGGACACAAGGAGCCACAACAGTGTAGCTAGATCCTCCAAGCAATTAGCAATTGATTTCTTTTCTCTATAAAAATCCCTCAATATTACATCAGGAATTAGAGAGGAAACACAGCAGGAGGATGCAAGGCTTGTTCAGGAATGCAGTAAGCATATAGAGGCAGGTCCCAGGCCAAGGACAAGCAGGTTGAGGTTACTGTGCAGCATCCACATCCTCTCTTCTCAACAGCATAATCCAAAGCAAAATGGTTGGTTGCCTACATTGCATGCTGTCATTGGCTTTGGATTAGCTGAATGGCATCTGGAATTTATACCATAGGATATCAAGTCAAAGACTGCTTTTTAGAAAAATCTTGACTGTTTTAGGGTCTCATTCTTTTAATCCTCTGATGACCATCACTGTATCCATACAATGAAAAATCAGTAAGACTCAGAAGCTTTATTAAATTAGACTACCTCTGATTCTTATTTATTTCTATGATATATGCATATCCAGTCTGATTTATTGCGGCAAATCTGTAGAAAATCCTACAGTTTCCTAAAGGTGTGACCAACGTACTTCTGTGTTAAGCTGTACCCTTATGGTAACACTTAATTGCTGTGGAATCCTGATGTGCCACAGTGTAATACCAACTGTGAAAGAAATTCAGAGCATCAAGGAAAGAACTAACTCATGTGCCATGCAGACCCGTGGAGCCAATTATTAACTTCATTTTTACAGGTGGGGAATGGATAGGAAAAGGATTTTTTTAATACGATTATGCTACAAACTAGCAAAATAAGGTTAAAAATAGAATATTCTGTTTTTTGGTAATTGGCTATAGCCCTCAGATGACGTTGTCATTTGAAAACAAGCAAGATGCCACTGGATGTCCTGTCACATGTCACAGTGGGCTCTGATCGGTGAAAGAACAGTTCTGCAAATCAGTGTTCCTCTCTCTGCAGACTACAGAAATCCATTTGTGGAGATTCACCCAGAACATCCTGAGATCATCTATGTTCTAGAGGCTAAGAAAACAGTTGTTATCCCCTGCCGAGTTACTTCTCCAGATATCAGACCCAAACTCACCCAGGTAAGTGGCTGGTTCAGAGAAATTCATACAATTCAGAGGTCTGCACTGCCAACACAGTGGGTGAACGTGGAAAATAAAATTGATGAAGCTAGGTAAGTTTCAGAAGGAAATAGAAAAGGCAGTAATCATCTGGAAGCACTGCTCTCGCAGTGTATTAGTACTGAACTGTGCATAAGGCTGTTGGTGGGATTAGGTTGAGTTTATCAAATGTTCTTCACATCTCATGGTTTGACGTTCCTCCATCAAAGCTTATTGCTTTTATATCTTGAACCTCTCAGAACTGTTGCCCATTTCTGCTTGATTTCAGAACTTAAAACCAAGTTCTGATCTCAGAAATAAGTGGCTACCGCTCCCTTCTGCAGCAGTCAAATCTGAATGTCAAGGCTGCAGAATGGTCTGTGGAATAAAAATGGAACTTTAGGCCTCCTCAGTTGATAGGGATGTAATTGCTCAGTTCAAGGGCTTCAGAATCACTTCAGAAATATGCCTATCACAGAATAAGGAACAGAACATGGGTCTCCTAGCTCCAATCCTGCTTTTTACCCAGTAGGTGATGTGCCTCTCCACTGTCCTGCTGCCTCTGCCGCTGCCCCTTTTCCACAGCCTGTTCTGGAAGTGCTGTGAGATGTGAGGCTGTGCTGCTGAAGATGGTGTGCTAACAGGGCACACAGACACGTGATGCCTGGCAGAGGGTCCAAGGGGCTCTGCCCCTCCCAGGCATTGGGTGTCTCCTCCTGAGAGCCGGCACATGGAACACGGAGGCCTGATACAGAGCTCCAGCTCCTGCAGAAGCCAATGGCAAATTTCCAGCAGACGTGCACAGGGACAGCACAAGCCTTATTGCTTTAGCAGATCTCTATTTTTAAGTTTTGTCAGTAGGGATTAAAAGTGGGGGGATAAGGCTGCTCTCCATTTATAGCTTATCACTTGAGCCTGGATAACTGTTATCACCTTCTCCTTGGCTATAAAAATGAAACATCCCCATCTTATGTGAGCCTACTTCAACAAAATTCGGTGCTGGAATAGAGTCACATGAGCCTAAACAGGGCCTTGGAACTTCCAGATTTATCCCCTTATTTATAGGCAGCCTCCTCTCCTGTGTGCCAGCTAAACTCTCCCCTGGTAATTTCTTCAAATGCAATCTGAAGTCCTTTACCTTGAGGCAAGCTGCTGGAGAAATGCAATCTCCACTGAAATCTCCCTGTTGAATTGCAAAGAAAATTGTCCCCAAAAGAGTCTTCCCCTGCAAGGGAGAGCAGCAGGGCGCAGGGAAGGATGGGGATGCTGAGCGCTGCTCCCACGGGAACACTCTTGGGAGCCGTGTGCCGGCTCCAGCAGCCAAGAAGTCACCTCTAGCACAACCCGTCTGGGGATCCGATGGCTCCGCATGGAGCCGAGGTGGCGGCTTCCCATGCGCAGGGGAAGCGGGGTGGAGAGGGGCGGAGGTACGGCTGCGGGACCAAGAGGTGAGCAAGGCGAGCGGACAAATTTAGAACATCCTCCGCTTCCAAATTTAATCTCCTATAGACAGCAAACTTCAAAGGGAGGAAAGCCGCTGTGATTTCCTTCAAGCAGCACTGACGTTTTTTGTTTGGTTGTTTAAATATATATTTTTGAATATTCTATGGAGATGTTTAATATGTGTGTAGTGTTGAAAAGGGCCTCCTGAGTAGGGTTATTTTTTCTTTCCCCTTCCTCTCGCCATCAGGGAGCGGAGCTGCCAAACCATGAAATTCATCTTTATCACATTTTATTATTCTTGTAGAAAATGTACTTTTCCCACCGTAAATTAAGTTCCTTATGTTACCATTATACTTTAAAATCATTGCACTCTCTGGCCTTTAAATATGTATGGGGAAAGGTACCACTCACTAATACCGAACAGATCCTGGCTAACTCTACAGATTGTTATTAAGAAACATATGCTAAGACACAAAACCTGAACTTTTAGTTTTGCTTAACGTGATTTTAATTCTGGGCAAAAAAAGCATTTTCAATCCTGTCAGATCTGTTTAGTCACTGATCTGGCCCAGCATGCATTTGCCACTTAACAGCTTTGACCTTCATGGGTGTTAAAGCACTATTAAGCCCCAGGTCTCAGATCTCGTTCTGTAGTTTTTCCTGAATTTTCCTAATGGCTCTACACAGCTCAATTACTTTGAAAGCATTTTCCCAAAATCCATGCTTCCTATGACTGTCAGAAAAGAACCGCCGTTCCAGAAGAAAGCCATGCTGCCATCCCAAAGCAATGCCACCAGTCTCTGGCCCAGACTCTTAATTCCATGGTCTTTGTTCTCTGTTGAGTACTTAATAATAGGGGACATAAAGCAATGCCAGTCTGATCAGCAACGTGTTCCCAGGAGAGGTATGAGCATCAGCTCGCAAAGCCTTGGATTTAAAATGGGTAGCACCGTATCTTGCGTAAGGTCTGAAAGGTTTGGGGCTACTGAATCAAGAGCCCCAGTTATGATGTCCAAGTTTTGGATTTCAAACAGTTGTATCTCAGAGAGGACTTTCCTATTTGTACATGTTGCTGTTGCCTGAGATGTGTGTGGAATGAGACCACCAACCCCTCTGGAAGGTCAAATACCTCCCTTGTCCATAAAGCAGAACAGCTTTGGCTGCTTGGCTCTATGACCTGAGGAGAAAGGGACTGTCTCTGCCATCTCCTATTGCCTGCTCTCTTTCAGTATCCTCATCCTGTAGAAATAAACTCCAAGAAGATGGTGTGGGACCCAAAAAGAGGATTTGTCATCCCCTCTCACAGTTTTGCTTATTCTGGAGTACTCACATGTACTGCAAACATCAGTGGAAATGTGTTCACATCCTATTACCTTGTACAGAAACTGGGTGAGTGACTACTGCATGTCAAGGAATGACCGCAATCTTCCTGTTTCATTGCTAAGCCCCTGGCTCTTATTTATCGGTTAGCCCTAAGAGTATTTGATATATCTAACTGTTATGTATCTGTAGCATGTCCAAACTGCAACAGTTAAAGCAAACTCATTCTTCCCCTTTTTTCCTATTCAATAGAGCTTGCCTGATCCATTCGAATTGCCAGGTGTTGAGATGGTACAAAACAGGAGCATTTTATTCAAACCTCACGGAGGCTTTGTTTGTGTGGATAGAGCAATATTTACATTAAAGCAAATGCCAATTCAGAATAAACCAAACATTAGATTTCTTTTTGCTTCTGGTCATTAAACACACGAGATCATGGTATAAAAATCTCATCAACATATTCATATATTTGCTTTTTTATATGGTTTCTCGTGGTGATTTACTGTGTCCTTTCCCTTGTATTTACAGCTGACCTTCAGCTCAGAATTTATATCCTAATTTGCAGCTATCAATCATTAAATTTTGGAGTACTGGAGATTAATAAGAATGCACTTCTTTCTTCATACGTTGTATTTTTCACAGGAGAGATTATGACTTCATTCCCATTAGATTATAGCATCCTTCTATAAAATTAGAACCCAGCTTTAAACAACAACGAATTTGTATGGCAGCCAAATAAAGATCCTGTAAATCTCTCTTTCTATTTTTCTTTCATTGCTGGAGTAATTATTTATTACTAAAATCATGAATGCAAGGCTAAAAAAAAACACGAGGACATCCTTATCTAGCCCCAAAGCACATCAGCAAGACCTCTGTAATGTATTGCTGTACAGCAGTCAGAATTGTATCTGCTATGCTGCACCACAGACCAAGAGGCATGGCCTTGAAGCAGGCTTTGTCAGAGTTGATGCATTTAAGACATCAATAAATAGTTAAGACCACGATTTGTCGGTCCCATTCAATAAGGAAAGGTAAATGGCCATCAGAGGACAGGAGAAACTTCTTGTTATGTTTTATCCAAATTGACACTCTCTGAGGTATGAAAATGTTGAGTCACATCTCAATCTTTGTTTCTTAGGAATGAAGAGAAGAAGTACAAGAATAGTATCAGAATGTTTGGGGATTGAAGGTTGGAGCCAAGCATGGCAAAAGCAAGAAAATAATTCATAAATAAGTGTGTCCACATCTGACCACTTTGATCAGCTGATGTTCAGGCATTTATACAACTGACCTAGTTTTTCCATTGTGTGTGTGTTTCCAAAAGTTTCCATAGAAATTACAGAAGAAGAAGTGCTTTATGAACTGAAAGGATCAGATGCTGGAGAGGCATTCAGAGTGTGGTTTCTATCTTATATGTCATTTACGCACAGAGTGCTGTGTGGTTATACCTTTACTCTTTTCCTTTCAGAGGGCAGAGTGCAGAACCTGGCTCTGAAAGCAACTCCCAAAAAACTGCTGGTTGGAGAAACTCTCTATTTGGAATGCAAAGCAGAAACCTTCATCAATGGGCGCATCGAATTCATATGGACGTGTCCTAGTGGGAGAGTGAGTTGATGAAAATTCAGGATTCTGCTTTGATGCGGTCTCCTACCCAAAAGAAAGATCTGTTCATGGTGCTGAGAACACTGACTACTAGCTGTTCTGAAATGCAGCCAACCATTTGTATGCCTACAACTGACTGTATTTTTAGTTTGAATGAATCTAAAATCATAGAATCATAGAATCATAGAATGGCCTGGGTTGAAAAGGACCTCCAAGATCATCTAGTTTCAACCCCCCTGCCATGGGCAGGGTCACCAACCACTAGACCAGGCTGCCCAGAGCCACATCCA
>JANHGO010000044.1:27476991-27525643 GCA_024606505.1 Aquila spilogaster | reverse complement strand
TGACCTTGGCTGACATGACCGGACAAGATTGCTTATGCCTCCGTACAGCAACACTAAGCAATCCCTTTTTCACAGGTATGTCTCTGGTGCTGAAGCAATGGCCAGGAGTAGTTTAAAGTCTCAGCTAGAGGTCTATAGGAAGGGTCACTATGCCTTCGAAGGGAGTCCAGCAACATGCTGTCTGGGCAGGATCCCCTTTGGGAAGGATTCTCTGGTGCTGTGAGATTAGCTGACCTCCGCTGAGTTACTGATGGGAATTTGAATGGCTCATGGGAGAAGCCAGACTCTCCAAAGTGGGAGTGATTGACTCTCCACACTGAAAGAATATGCCAGGCTAAGAGCATTTTACTCAAATCCAGCAAAAAAGAGATGAGAGTTGGGAGGTGGGAGGCAAGAAAATCACTGTTTCATCCAGTTGAAAAGTTAAACCCTAATGTTTCTCTTTTTGCTAGATATGTTATCTTCACTATTCTGCTGAGAATAATACCTCTGTTATAAGCCCAGCTAAAGATTTCTGGCTTATCAAGTTCAAGGCAAAGGAGGAGATAGAGATTTGAAGAGCAGGAGGGGAAAGAAAACATACAGCTTTAATGTCAGAGCTTTGGAAATTGAGATACTTATCTAAGTCTGTTTTCTTCTTTCCTTGATTACGTTACTTTGAATTTGGACAAGAAAACCAGTTTGGCCAACCTCACTTCTGTTCCTTCTCAGTTTCACTTTCTGAAAATTATATTGTCATAGATGTACACTCAGATATGCATCTCACTGAGGACAGTTTCACATTCAGAAGACATTTCTGGAGCCAGGAGATGATGATGAGAGAGACCTTTATCACTACTGTCATTAAAAACCATTGTCATCAGAGACCTGACAAGCCTTGTCACACTAGCACTGATGATTGTGTCCCAGACACCACTGCAAATTTGCCCTGGAGCATTACACCAGTATACAGCCACAATGCCCACAAAGCAAGCAGCTCGCTATTAGTTCAAATGCAGTATTTGTGAATGGTGCTTTGGAAAACAGCAGGCTTTTTGATTTGCTTTTAATATAGCAGATGCTTCACAGTCGTGAATCAAAGAATTGCTCCCCAGAATTATTTGTCTTCTCTTCTCCCACTGATTAAAATGTAACGTATAAGCTCACACATCAAATTATTTCCCAAAGACCTGACTCCTTCCACTTTTATACATGTGTAAAATCCTTTTGAAATGAATCTGTTCTCCTAAAACTGCAATAATTCAGTAATAACACTAGCTATAAATAAAAGGAGCGAAAGACTATTAGCAGAAATGCAGGTGTTCAATGTTAGAAAAGAAAGAGATGAATAAAGGGAACTAAAAACAAACTAAGGGGATCTCACGACTAACTCCACGCTCAACTGAATTGCATCAGTATAAATGCAAGCACTGTGTAGGACCCCAAATTAGGGACTATTTACAAAACAAAAAGCTTGCCTCAACTGTATTGTGCCTGTTCTAACCATACTGAATAGCCTGTCTAATGATGATTTCTTCTTTATTTGGGTCAGGTCTCGCTGTGGAAGAATTTTTTGAGAAACCAACGCTAAGCACTGCAAAAAACCACACTGTCATCTTAGCAGGACACACGCTAAAAATAAAATGCAGGTAAGCATTGCTCCAGCCACACTGGATTTCCTTCGCTGTATTGATTACCTTGGCACAGTACAATTTCTGGGTAGGGTAGAGCAAAGACTGCTTCACAGCCAGCTGGGAAGCAGTGCTGTTTACCCTCACATGCATTTCTGTGTGGAGGAGAATTTGACGGGCTGTAATAGAGCAGGGAGGAAAGTCTCAGGTCAGCATTCAGCTTGGCCAGATTCTTTATCCTGTAAAGGGGCCCAAGCAAAATCCTGAGTCAGCACAAGGGAAAGCTTATGGGAGAGGGATGTACCATGCTTAAGGACATGGCTGGAAAATCCTCATCTGAAAATAGGTTCAGATTCATCTCCTCTGCAGCTAAAATCACTCTTTTGCTCCCTGTCTGTAAGCAAATGACAAACAAGATCACCAGGGCATGTCATTAGCTCTTTACATATATATATCAGCTTAAACTTCCTAACCTCAAATACCATCTAGCCTATAAAATGACATTTAAATAAACAGCAGTTAGTATGTATACATTCAAAGACCTGACCTGTTTAAACATATCATATTCTTTAAATCAAAGATAACCAGCACTCATAAAAAAACAGACTGCTGATATTGTAAATTACAGCAGCTCTCCAGTTCTTGGCACAATGTGTGAAAACTAGCCGTGCAAGAAACAAGCAAAATTCTGGTAATGACCTGTGTTTACAGGGAGATGATCCTCTGAAAATGGGGGATATAGCGTTTGGTCACAGCCAACTGGCACACAACTATACATAATACAAAGAGTCGGAGCCCTTTCTGTTGTGCCAAATATACATTAGCTTCCTCGGTCATACAGAAGGCCTGAGACTGAGATGTACGTAGGTGTTGCTTGTTCTGAGTGTGATTTATATGCAAGCTACTGTGAGAGATTGTTTTTAATTTTTTTCTGAGAGTGTTGGAGGAGAGAAGGCTTAAGGTAATACAAACTATCACAGTTTCTCTCTCACACACACATTATTTTTACACCTTCTTGCAAAGTCCCCTTGACTGTAGCCACTACATGGATGGTTTTTTGCAACAGAAGTTACTGGAAACAGTAAGAAAAAGCAGTGGGAAGGTGAATCTAAGCTGCAGTTTATGCTGACACATATGTCCCTTCTGATTTTTGTCCTACTCTATTTAATTCGTTGTTATAGTGAAAGGTAAATTTACTCATACTGTGTAAATTTGTGATGTCTTCTGGAGTGTAAGGCATTTTTTTCCAAATACCTCCAGCTAGCCGCGTGGCTTATGAGGTCAAAACAACCTTACAGTGGTATTTTTAGCTTGGCAAGGAGCAAGCATGATGGCAATAAAGTTTAAACAGTCCTTTAAAATCTAGATGCAGTGCTTCATAAAACACGTTATGTGGACATGAGTTTGGTGTAGTGCTCCAGGCCAACTGAATCAATAATTTACAGCAGTTCTCCATCCACTGCCTTTTTAATCTGTAGGACCATGCTATTTTTCTCATATCACCAGATGAATAAATAGATGAAGACATTATTAGCACTTCAATCCCAAATTGCTTTATGGATGCAAAGCAATAAATCCACACAACAGATCTGAGAACCAGAAAAGTATGCTAGCATGCTGCCATGCTAGCATGGGAACACAGGCCTGGAGCACTTCAGTTCCTTGACTCTGGTCACGCAAGAGCTGGGAATAGAAGCTAGAAGTGTGATTTCTACACTTCAAGATTCCCTGCATCAGGTCTTCCCGCCTCCTCTAACACACCAGCATCTGCACACTCACAGATTAGCTCCGGACTGGCCCAAAGGGAGCTCTGAAGTCCTTCGTACTTCCAGGGGGCATTAGGGCTGTGGAGCACAGCATGAGGCAGCAGACTGAGCAGGTAACTGCCGAAGACTGCGGTACCTCTGTGTGAACATCCCTTCTCCCTTAAACTCCATTCATTTGAGCTTCTTGGCCAGGATTTCCTGGCTTTTGGCGGCCTGGCCAAAGCTACTGCTGTGACTCCTCTCTGCCAGACGTGTGAAAATCCCAAAGCCATAGCCAAAGTCTTCATCTTCCACCAGGATAAAATATGCAGGAGGAAAAAGTGGGCACATGTAAGGAAGCACAGGCGTGTGAAATCCCTGACCTGCTCTGCAGAGCCACTGTTGCAGATTTCCAGCCCTGATGGACACCAGGCTGGGTGACGGTAGAGGGGCAAGGATGTGAGGACATGCTGGGAGCTGGGTGTCTGAATGTGAAGTGGCATTGTTCCATATTCCGGCCAGGAGTCCCATTTCTTGACAGAAGCGGTCATTACGTCATTAACAACGTTAGTAAGGTAGGGAAAGAGCACTGGGTAGGGACCTCTGTGTCAAAAAATAATTCAGTGCTCTGAGGGACAGGAAGCTGGTATGACGGATGAGGTGGGGTTGTCTAAGTCAACGGTGCATCCAAAAACGAGGGTGAGGCTGTTCACCAGGGAGGATATTCACACTTTTCCCAGTGCCCTTGTTCAGCTCTGTGCTGGGAATAACCTCAAGAGTTCAGCCCCATGTCCGCATCATCTTCAGGAAGGCGACAAAAGGACGGGCAGAAACGGGGGCCAAGAGGAAGTTTGTTTAAGTGTCACTGAATTTGCTGGCAAACACGTTCCCTTATTGCACCTACTGCACCACTACAAAGCCACCGGCACAGAAAGAGAAGTTAGAGTTATTAGCTAACTGGAAACTTCACACAGCTTGCTTGTTAGACATGTTCAGTATTAGCATCTCTACACTGAGTTGACGTGTCTGGACTGGATTTCTCCCTGGCGACATGCAGTTGGGGAAATCCAGAGGTTCTTACTCCTTCCTCAGCTCAGCAAATGCCATTGGGTCAATGGGAATTCATTGAGTGAGAAGGGGTGAGTCAACTCCCTGTCCTTTTGAAGAGCAGCTTCTCTCTGCAAACGCAGACAGAACTGCCTCTCTCTAATACTAACTTCCTCCCCAGAAAAATCCATAGACCCCCATACCCCACCAGTTTCCACATTGACCACCAAAAACCAGTCTGCTACAAAAAGACCATAATCTTCATCTCATAAGCATGTATAGCATGTAGTAGTACATCATCAGAGCCCTCAAAGTGCAGCCTAAGCAGAAGAGAGCTCCAAGAGCTCCTGCTGCCATGGTGTGGCCTGATGTTTCCAGCACAACAGGACTAGCGCAACCAGTGCCTCTTACCGAGCTAACCTAGATCAGTTGAAAGCTCTCTTTGAGTCCTGTAACAGGTTATCAAAAGGCCTTGCTTTTTGCTGGTGAACTACGTAGAATTGCACTTGGCATTAGCTATGATCATAGATAAGACAAAGAACGGGTCAGGTGGGTGAAATGGTGTATCATCTGCCCCGCTAGCTTTATGTTCAAACTGCTGTGACAAGGTGAATTGAAAAAAAATGTGTCTTGAGCAGATATTCTAAGATTTGTAACCTGATTAGTTCCAGACCCTTCACAAAAATCAAGACTGAGTCACTGCTGATTAAGCAAGAAAGGTGATGTGAAGTTACATAAATGTTCTCTCTCCATGCAGCCTTAGTATAAGAAAATATACATTAATTTAGCTGTTAAAATACGCAAAGTCCTCAGCTTGGAAGAAACATATAATTTTATCTAGTGCTTTCTAATGTTTGTAGTGGCTAAAATATAGTGCTATAAAAACAAACTCATGTTCAGGAAGTCTGTTAAAATAAAAATCAAACTTTCCTCCAGGAGCTAGCTTGCTACAGTTCCCACAGACTATTTCAGGAATCTCCCCTGCTCTGGGGAAGAGTGTGGGGTGATCCACCTTAATTCCTTATGGGTGGAAATGCAAACACCCAGCAACCTTTATCATTCATTTGCAAATGACAAGAGTAGGAACACTGGGAACATCGTAAGAGTTGGCCAGAAGGAAGCCCAAATTTTGTCTGAAGTCATGAATCTATCTTTGATTTTGGTGTGTTGTGTTGACAGGGGAGCACCTTCTGTAAGCTGGCTTTTGAGGGGGGACCAGAAGGAAGACCCCCGAGTGCACATAAGTAATTGTCGCAATAACACAAGGCAAAGCTGCAGCATGCTCGTCATCAGGAAAGTCATAGCTAATGACACCGGTTACTTCACCTGCATTCATGATGACTCCACATCTAATGAGGATCTCACAGCCAAGATCTATGTGTTTGTTAAAGGTAAGGATTTCACTTTGGTTTTTTGTTACGGCTTTTTGGTAATATAAGCTGTGTTCAACTGTGGGATCTGTGCTAGGTGGAACAAGCAATCCAATTCAGACGCTTTCACAAATCCCACCTCCCCACCGGCCCAGCACTGCAGCAAGCACCAGCTTTGACATTTTGAAGAGGCTGGATATATTTGGATTTTCATGCCAGCTGAATTCACAGGTGCACAGATGTAAGAACCAGAAATTACCTACCTTGTTCAATTCTGGGACTTGAAAACTGGATTGTCCCATCTAGTTTTGTGTTCCAAATAACTGATACACTGATTTCTTTAAACCTCTTTTCCTTTTAAGACTAAATTCTTTTATCCTAAAGGGTTTTGCTATCACAGTGCTTTTCCTAAGATTCATCCTGAATAGCCAAGTCCTCTCTATTTCCCTTCCTCCCCAGGCATGAAACTCCCCCACAACATTCTTTGTAATTCCTCTCTCTCCTACACATTTGTATACTGCTTTGTCCTTCACATCTGTGAGACATACTTAGCAAAGCTGGACGACTGCATTATACATATTTTATTGTAAAAAATGCCCCATTGCTCATTTCTGTTCTCTTTGAGCTGCCTCTCCCCATGTGTCAGAATCATTGAGTTCAGAACCAATAATAAATGGAAGCAGAAACTTCGGAGGAGCATAGTCCTCTGATTAACTGAATATAACATACTGAACAACCATTTCAATAATACAAACTTTTGTTAGAAGAATATTCCCCAAAAATGCTGGTTTGTTTTTTTTTTTTTCAAATCTACTTGACAAATGCATTACAAAACCACTGAATCATCTTGGATCTTCCAAGCTGAGATTGTGAGTAGTCAGATAAAGGAGCTGACTTTTAGTGTCTTGAATAGGGGATGACATGAACTCCATTGGTGGTGAATAGGCTTATTATTCAGTTCCCCACAAATACTCATGCAAATGAATTAATTTCATTTTTCTAGTAAATGCTAAAATGTGATTCTTTGAATCCTCTTACTAAAACAAATGCTAGAGAGGCAATGAGTTTGTCTGATATTATTTGAATAGTTCAGCAAACTTATACTTGCAGAAAACATATATTTGCTGGGCAGTTCTGATAGTCTCATGGTATTGCTCATGATGGTGAAACTATCATGAGGCATGACTTCCATCTCAAGGGGCTTGTGATATACCCACACAGCTAAATTCAACTTCTGCACTATAGGTGAACACACCTGTTTGCTTCATGTGGATGACATTTTCCTGTCTCTTTATGCCTGTTGAAAATAGTCCCTTTCTACCCTTATCCTGCTTTCCCAGCAACTCTTCCTCTTATCGGAAAGCAGCTTTTTGGTGTTACTTGTTAGTTCCTGCAGTCATTTTTTTCTCCCTTTCTATTTCCTTTTTTTTAATTTTTCCCTGTTACTCTAAGCCCTGGTTGCTTTATCCACCCCACTTCTTGTGCTGAGCTGTTTCCTTTTCTCATTACGCACTGCTCAGATGCCCCACATCTAATATTGTTAACCCAGCCCAATGCCTACGCATCAGGAAACAGTGCACTGAAAACTCAATTCTCTATCCTGATTCAGTGCCCTGGCTGGCTACCCAGGCCTTCATTACTCTATGGTGGGAGCACGTGCAGGAAATGTTATGGATCTTTTGGGACTGCCTGAGCATTTTTCTTAAGAAAATGTCTCAAGTTATGAAATGCTTGCCAGCGATGCACTTGGAACAGTGCTAATCTAAAAAAAATCGCAGGATGTCCTCTTGCTTGCCTGAGACTGCTGTGCCAAGGTTCCCCTGAAAAACAGCACTGGATGGCTGTTTCCTCTAAAGCACCCTCCAAGCCTGTCCTCTCTCAGAAGCAATTTAATTGTGTCATATGCTGTCCCTGCTCTACAAGCTCTTACTCAGCCTCCTGTGCTTTAAAAGTTATGGAAGGAAAAGTGGGTAGAAAATGAACCAGCTTGTACTACGTACTCCATGGGTGAAATAGTGAGAAAGGTAAGTCAGCAGGGACCCCTCTGGTCCATGTCCTAGCAAGCCAGCTGCTCATCCACCCCAAAGCAGAGCTCTGCCACAGCAGTTCAGTCTATAAGCTTGCAAGTGCCTGCTGGGATCTGGCCTGCCAGTCTGAGGAAGCTGCTTGGCCCCAGTGAAATGAAGCTATTTATACCTCAGCATGGATGCTGTCCTCAGGGCATGCTCTTCCTCCCATTCAATTTCTGTGTATATTTGTTGAAAGCCAGCAGGCTGTTTTGGGGACAAGAAAGCTGTTCTTCAGTGAGGGCTGTACGAATTGTGGAGTTAAGTAAGGCATTCAGAATGTACCTATGATTTTCTTCAATATTTAAACATGCCTTTTTAAGGAAATTGGTCCAACGGTGTCTGGACATCACTGTGAAACCCATCAGTTGTCTCCAAGTGAAGAAACTCACAGTTCCCTGTGAGTGCCAGACAAGGGTGAGGTCCAAACAACATCTCTCCGGACGTTCTGTGGAGAGAGGAGTGCTCAGCGGGGTGTTTATGAGACTGAGCCAGGTGGAGTGAGAAAATGTTGAGCCAGACCCTGAAGGCTGGAGATTCCTCTGAGGTTACAAGCCATTATTGCCAAAAAAGGAAGGGGAATGGTATTTTTTCCCTTCATTCCTGGCCTGCTGCTTGACACCGAAATGAGAACATGATTGTATCGGAAGCCCTGCTTATTGGCTATTATTTCCTGTGCTTGCTTCTGTTTTTACAGCCTCCCTGGTGGAGTTTCTAAGCTCTGTCAGAATCTGGCATTCAGCAGCTCTCCCCCCCGGTGCAATTGAGCTGTGACCCCTGCACATCAGTCAGATCATAAGGGACCTGAAGGCGGCAGGGTCAGCCACCATGCCTCAGCTGTGCACTGACAGTCTGGAGGGAGGGAGAACTCAGGATCTTAATCCTGAATAATTGTTCCCAAGGCCTTTTCTGCTTCCCGCTGCAGCTGCAAGTCCCAAGGATTGTAATTAATAAGCAAGACCCCCTTGCTTATTGTAATCCCCTTCTCCTGTTGCCCATCTCCTTGTTGAAAGTACAACGTAGCTTAGGGCTGGAACAGAAATAGTTGGGCGTTTTTTAACTGCGTTGTTTAACTTCGTTGCAACTCTGAGGGATAATCTCTGCAGCGAAACGCAGCTTCTGGTCAAACACAGCATTGCAGTGCTGAACGGGAAGAGCAGCCAAGCAACTCTCTCGTGGCTGCTGTCAGAGAACAGGGTGCATGGGGGAAGCCCACCCTCAGTTCACAGAATACGCTGTCTCTGCTGAGCCAGCTCTCAACCAGTAGCAGTGAAGACAAGTCTTCACTGCAAATTAGCTGCCGACATAGGAGCCCACGTCAGAAAGTCTCATGTGGATGGCATTTCCACTGCAAATGCTGCCAAAGCCAGCTAGCCAATGTCATTTGCTTCTATCTATCTCCTGCAATTACCCTTCCCAACCAAATGGATACTTCCCTGTGAGGAACATACTCATTTATTTCAACCTTTGAGATTGCTGTGCCAAAGGAAAGGGCAGGCTGTCTATTTTGTGTTAAACTATAGAGAGCCCTCTCTACAATGTTTCCTAGGGCACATATAAAATTTAACATGGCTTAGAGAAGGAGGAAAAAAAGACAAATCAAGCAAAGATTCTCTTCACCTTCCCAACGGACTATCCCAGGCCCCAGCCTAGACAGAAGTCAGGACTTGCAGCTCTCAGCTATTTGAAATACTGTTACTGTCAGCAAAGCAACTGTCTCAAAGTAAGATAGTCCTCAGGGGTCAGCTCAAGAGCTCTCTGTACCTGCTGAAATGCTGCCTCAGCTTTCGCAGTGATTTCCCCTTGCTTTCCTTAGCTCTATGTAGCAGTAAGGGATTTGCTACACCTTTTTGTACCGCTCAGTCAATGCATCAGTAGGAAGGAGCATGAGCTCAATTCTGGTTTGCTTCTCTCCATCAGTAACTTGTCTGACATCATTACTGTGGTAACTGGAACTGGTCACATCTTGCCAAATAGCATCTAGAAAAGTTCAACCAACTTTCCAAGCCATGCTTTGATTCCTGTCGACACACCCCAGTAGTACTGCTTTGCTAGAACTGTAGGGCTAAAAGAAGCAATGTCCTCATCGCAGACATGGGGCGAGCAGGCCAGCAACAGACATCCTCTATTATTTTTTATGCAAAGCAGGGCTGTTACTCTGTTTCTTGAAATAATTATGGCCATGATAAGAGCCAGTTCTCAAATAACCGCTTCAGAAACATGACTCCCACCTCCTCTGACCAAGATACTGTAATTGGCACAAAATTACATATGTGAGCCCAATACATCAGTGTTGGTTGCTGCACAAGGGTCCAAGTACACCGGGGTAGAATCACCAATTCCTTTTTTTGCCTAGCATGGTTCACTCTTTGAACGCATAGATTAGTGAACATTTTAACAATGCCTCCCCACTCAGAGCAATTCAGCTGCTGGTGTTTCACCATCTCAGTGTTACTGTGAGTTAGGAACATGGCAGGATTGAGGGAGTAATTTGTTTCCATACATTTGGTTTTCAGCACTGATGTTCACGGGAACACAGTGTAACTAGAAGAATTTGAGTTCTGGCTCCTTCTAAAGTTCATACAGACACCACGAAGCGCCAGCACTGCGGGCTTGAGCCAGAGTACAGTCCTGCCAGGAGTCCAGAGCACAAGAATCTGAAGCAAGACAGACTTTTATATGGGAGCACAAGTTCTGTTAAGGCTGTCCTGAAGGAAAAAGGGGGATGCATCCAATCAGCTTGTCCTGTCAGAGCATGCATCTCACTGCTCGTCAGCTCCAGCAGCAAGGCATTCCCAAGAAAGGGTATAAGCTCTCCCTTGCCAATGCAAAGAATGAGGAGGAGAGGTGGTACAAGTACTGCATCAGGGTAGAGTGTCACATCAACCACAGTCTCTTCTTTATCAAACAGTACAGTCCAGAGATGTGAAGCCCCAACTTCTTCATCCCTTCCCCACCAAGGGAAATCTAAAGAGGATGGAAGTGCATGAAAGCACCCCTCACATGAGATCATATTTTGGTTCTGATGGTCTTTGAAGCTGATTTCTGCCTCCTTAATTCTCTTGACAGTTCACAGAGATAATCCGAATGTGAGAAGCAGAAATGCAGGGCCAGGGTGACAGCCCTGACTTGGGCTTTGGCTTGCTTTCCAGGAGATATTACCAGTGAGAACAGAGCTGGAGCTGCATTTCTTCTTTCTTACACGCTGGAGACACCGAGACAGTTACACTTGCTGCCAGACACTCAGCAAGCTGAGATAGGCAAATGCTGTCCCGTCTGCTCAGTGTGGAGCCCAGCAGATAAGCTGGCTGTCTTGCACAGACTGGTGGAAGGGTTTGGCACCATATCCTAGTGTTTAGGGCCACGTGACATGGGAATATAGGCTATGTCACTGTGCAGGACCCTCTCTGTTGTTCCTCAAGTATTAAGGGCTGGATCCAAGGGAAAAGTAAGATGTTTTCCATTCTGAATCAAGACCTTCAGTATCTTCAAATCATATCCTAAAAGATCACTTTTAAGTGGAGGAGCCTTGTAAGATATGATGGTGAGCAAGCAGCATAAGTTCCTGGCACTCGCTCAGTGACAGCACTTGATATCCCAGCAGGAAGAGGTAATGATCCCCTCCTTCTCATTGATAAAGAATTTCTAAATGAAAGCCTGACAGCCAAAATTACACACACAGTTCTCCCACTTCTTCCTTTCCATTTCTTATCCACTCAGTAATTGCTAATTGCTGAGCCTTACCCAAGGTCTGCAGCTGGCAGCAGCTAATGTAGGAGACCTGTTCTTAATAATGCAACTTCAGGTAAAGCTGGTCAATATTTTCTACAAAGTCTATGTCTGCCTAAAATCTAGTGTTAGGAGTCAGAGTTTATGAATTCTCCTGATGCTTGAAATATAATTTCAGCCAAAGTATGGAGACTTGTTTTTTTTAAAAAATAAATCTTTCCATGTTGGTTTTTATTTGTTTGACAATGAATGAGAAGCATTTTGCTTCCACAATTTTTGAAGTAACACTTTTTAAAGTTATTTTTCTCTACAAATATTCTTGTGTTTCTAACAGTAATCTCCAGGGGAAGAATGTATTTCATTTGACCAAAACAGAATGCTTCATGTTGACTCAGAATGGCTTCTGGGGGTTTTGCAGTCACTTTTGTTTTGTCTAAAGAGAAAATATTCTGCTTTCTGTTTAATCTAAACATTCCACCACCAATTCTTTTCATTGGGCTGCCAGACTGAAAAGTCCTTTATTTTCAAAGATCCAGTTTCAAAACAAGTGACTTTATAGAAGTTACTCCTGTACCTAGAAGAAGCTTTGATGGGTTACCAGGAGGAATGCAGCAGACTAGGCAACTTCCTTGTAAAGCTTTCCAAAATACTCTGACCAAAGTGTCACTTAACTGCTAATAATCCCATTAATGTAAAGAACAGATTATAAACCTCCTCAGTGTTTTTGACCTTGATGAAGACAAACTTCATGTGGATTATGTCAAAACATGAATTTAAAGAACCTGTGAAACTCTGCCCAGGCTTCCCAGCTAAGGTATGATGGAATGAAGAAAATAAATAGTGAGGGTGAGAGAATTATCTTTAGCAGGAACAAAGTGAGAAGCAAAATGAGAATGTTCAGGAATTTCACAGACATGAACAGCCATGGATGACTGTCCTCAAAGGCCATTCAGTGCTTATCATCTCTGTGGGCTGGTGGATAGTATCTGAAGGGAGAGGTGATGTTATCTCCACAGCTTTAGATATGATACAAATATCATGAGACAAATTGCCATCACGGTGTACGAAACACGAGCAGAAATGAAAAGCACCCAAAATCCTGTACAAAATTCTGTGTGTGCATCTCAGGAGGATGTTCCGAACACGCAGGCAGGCGATACAATGCTGAAGAGTAAAGAGCTGTAGGAGAGAGCCCGAGTCTACAACATGCTGGGTTCCTGGGCTGCAATGCTGAGGGCTTTTAAGTCCCTCTGCTTCATCAGCTGGCAGGACGGGCCCCATGAGCCCTCTGGAGACTGGGATTCAAATGGCAAGTGAGCTTGACATAATTACAGACCTCCACTACTTCCTGGTAGATAGTCACCTATATTACAGATAACACTAAACAAAAGAACAGATGTCACTGCGAGGCAAAGGAGTCCCATACCAGTGTTCACATGCTGTCACTGCGGAGGCTTGAAGAGAGAACTGTACGTTCCCCTGGCAATTGCCATTACACCGCTGAGTTAAAAGGGACCCTCCCTAAGCTCATCTCAAGCAGCAATTAATCTCCTTCTAGACAGAACGAGAATTTAAACATGAAGGGCTTCACTGCCTGAAGGTAAACAATGTTCTTGTAGGCACTTGACCTTTGAGTTGCTTTTGTGTGCGGCATGCTTGATTTTTCTGCCTGGCTCTGTCCCCGTGGCTGGACAGCAGGCCCCCTTCCCCTCCACTGTCCCGCTGCCTCTGTTTCCTTCGCTTTGCTGTTTGTGTTCCCTCTTGAGCTGTGCTGGGTAAACAGTAACACCCTGGCCTGGCTGCAGTTTCCTGCAAACTTCCACTGACCTGGAGAGCTAGACAGCCAGTCTGAGACCGAAGGGAAGGGGCCTTTCCCTCGCCTTGGAGCTGGTGCTGCAGCTGATAAGTCCCTAACGTGCTACAGCTCTTGTCTTTCTTCACATGTAATGAGCTTTGCAGCCCATGGTAAATTATTCTTTTCAACCGTCCTATGGGAATTGGTGGGTGTCTCTTTATGGGTGAGATTCATAGGGCGTATTACCTTCCCAAGTCAGGAGGAACAGATGTGCCAAGCTACAGGGAAATACCCTATTTTCACAAAGCGTTTCTTTGCTGAGAGTTTTTTCCCTTGGAGTTCAGTGCTGGTAACTGCAGAGAGGACAACACCTGCATTTCCCATGCCACAGCTCTCCAAATTGCAACAGTTGAGTGCAACTGATTTACACCATCTGGAATTAGAGATCTTCCTTGAGGCTAAGGTTATCATTTTTAAAGAAAAGTGACCCTGTCCCTTTTGTTTCCAGAAGTTCTGTCTCTGAGAGACTTTTTTACAAGGAGTTAACTGATTGCTGGTTAACTTAAGGTGGTGAACATGTTTGTAAAGCTGGCAGTGACACTCCCGATGCTCCAGCAGATCATTTTTCCATGCCACAATCAGTCTGAACTACTTAGGAGTTTCATGAAGGATTCACTTTTTTGTCTGCACAAACCATAACAAAGGTATCAGCTGGCAGCTGATTAGTTCCCTATTCAGTATTTATTCTTTGTCATTTTGTTAAGATCCAAAGCTGAGCCACCTTATATTTGCTTATCTGTTAAGTGAACAGTCAGGCTGCCTGGAAAGTGCTCTTGCTTAGAGCGTCTCCTTCCCAATGCAAGTGGGGTCGGCTTGCTCCTGCTTATGTGGGTTTTTAGAGCAGCTGGAGTGAAGCACAGCAGACTGCAGGACGCACAGAGATTTGCTCCATTGCTCTGTGTGCTGGTACTCTTTAGTGCATGATGATATTATTTTTTCTTTTGCACAGACTTTCACAGTTAGGGAGGAAAAAAAGCCTCCCTGGCCTCACTGACATACCCAGGGTTATTTAGTGAGTGCTTGACCTTCACCTGCAACTGCCTTTTCCTTTCATTCCGGAATCACTTTCCACTGATGGCCAAAGTGTAGACCTAACCTCATGTTTAAGCTCTCACGCCAAAACCATAGTGGTTTAGCCCTGCAAGTACCTGCCACCTTAGCATCTTCACTTGAGGAGCTGCTCCACTTACTCACACAGGTATCCCACCCTGTTTAAGAGCTCCAGTATTGCAGATTGAAATAGGGAGGAAAGGAGGCCTTTAGCAGACAGAGAACTCTCTTTAGGCTAAGGCTATAAACTGGATAAAGCACTGAGATAACACAAATTACAGCCATCTGCTTACTGCACAGGGCTCTAGGAAACCTCACTTACTGTAGGAAAGAGAAGGACCCATAAAATATAAACCCTTTTTCTCTCTTTTTTTTTCAAAACAGAGTGAGAATAATGTCCACGAGACCTGACATCCACCAGCAATTAACAATCAATTACAGCTCAAGCCATCCTTTTCCTTTCCCAACGCAGTCTTTATAACCCAGAAACTGCCTTTTGCTGTTGTTAATTGCACAGTGATTTTAAAACACTATCTAGATTTCACATACTGATGGTAGAAGGCTAGATTTATGTATTTTGGCTTCCAATTCAGATTATAGCTTATTATCTGGGATAGTGTAATTCTAGCTACTGGCTAGACATATGGCAATTCAGGTGCAGGCTGCTATTAAAAATCAATTAGGAATGAAATACACCTTCTGTTACGTACACTGTAAATTCATGCTTCCCGTTTAGGTGTTTTTCACTAGTTTAGTATCACCATGATGAGTATCTGTCCTATTTACAGCTTTAAAAAGCAGACTATTTTTAGGTCTGTTGTGAATCTGAAAATTTGGTAGACGTCAGTCTTGGAGGTAGGGAGAGATAATGGAGGAGAATGGGGTTAAATAATTATTTTTTTTCCCTGAACAGGAAATATTTTTGAGAAATTTTATTCTGTTTTGATTAAGATATTTCAATCATTGCATAATTCAATATTTTCTGACATTTTAAGATTATTTAACTTTTGCTTAGCTGCCTTCTTTTGATTTATGTTACTTTTTAAACAAATAGTGCTATTCTGAAATTCCCTCTAAAAATACTGGCACAAATATTTTTGAATTCAGTGTTCCCATCTTTTCAGTCAAAACAATTAGTCAAAAGTTGATCCAGATTTGTGAATAGTTTGGTATCAAGAAGCTCCTTTTTTCACAGCAAGTTTCCTCTTGGCCTATATTCTTGTCCTATCCCCCATCACGTGGCACATTAGTTTTCTCTCTTTTTTCTCCATAGACTAGAAATAGATCTGAATACACTTCCCCTGACACGTTTTGCACTCCCAGTGTTTGTTGCAAATACAGAAAAACCTACTTTCTCTGCTTTTTCCTATAACAAATAATCCACGGATCTTCTTTTAATAATCCAGGGTCTTCTTTTAAGTAGAAAGGCCTTTCACCATTTGAACAAGCTTTAAAATTGGCTATAAAAATATCACCACATTTGATACCTCCAAGTATGGTTTAGCTGGAGAGCAAGACTGCAGAGATATTAAGCGGCACTAATGCTCAGGGACAAACACTAAACACATTTTCATAATGTGACTCAATAGAATAATTTAGCAGACCTGTTTGGGAAAGTGCATAAAACATTGGATTGAGTATCAGTATTTCCTATTAGTTTTAGGGATTTTAATAAGCTACAAAGTTGTGGTCCGGAGATCAGGTTTCTCAGCTCAAGGCTTGATTAGAACCGGTGCCTGCCTAACCAGATGTGTATCTGAAACTTCCTAAATGTGAGGACATTACAGGTCTAATTTTTAAATTCTAATTAATCTCTCTCCCATAGTGTTTCTTGCAATGCCCTTACTCCCACGTACATGCTTTTAAATAGACCAACCCAGTCAGAATAAATCAATGGCATGGACTAAAAGCTGACATGAAAAGACATTACTAGAAATGATAGACATCATCCAGATTTCTGGTCTTTATCTTCTGTTTTACTGCCTCATGTTCAGTGCTACTGATCAGCTCCTTGTCATAGCTCCCCACATTAATCACACATCTCTTGTACTTGCACAGTGACCCAAGTGCCTTTTGTAAAACATCATCATAACACGTGACCTTTCTGATACACACAAGGAGCTCCAACGTTTGCTCTCATCATGATGAAACATGTGGTACATTTTGTCCACTAGGAATCCTATTTCCAGTTCTCAGAGCTAAAATTAAGCAATCAAAAGTACAAAAGGCAACAGTCCCACTCTCCTATCTCAGTCTCTGCCTTTCACCCTTCATGTTTTTGTGAGTGAAACTGTTTTGGGTTGTGGAGCAAAGGAACTCCAGCTCTGCACCGAGCTAATTCTTCTAAGATTAATTCCAAGGGACAGCACTTGTGTATTTCCATGACATTCCTTAAGCAAAGACTGTTGTCATTAGCCAAGAAATGAACATTGATATCCCCAGATGAATGACCTGTTCCCAGATGAGTTACCAGTTATGGGGAAATAAAAGACAAAGCGAGTGAGCTACACCAACTCTGTGTTTTCCTTTGTCAGTGGAGCTGTGGAAGTGCAAATCCAAATCTCATACTCCATGTTCAAACTGTTCTGCAGATCACCAATACGCATAGTTACATCACTTACATGTAGAACGCTTGTTACCCAGAAAAATTCAACATAAATAAGCACTTCACCTACTGTTTAATTACAGATCCTCCAGTATGGAATACACAGTTCCTTGCCAGGGTCCAAAGGGTGAACATTTGTTTTAAAGTGAAAAATGGATCCCCACTGATTTGAAGCAAAAGACTGTTTGCCAGGGATGGAGTACTAGGAAAGGAGAAATTCTGGAGGGTGTCACGGTTTTAGATTCTTTCTCGAGAGTAGGCAAAATGGCCAACACCCAGAAAGGGATACTTGGAATTTTTAAAACTCCATGTATGGGACTTTTTCCTCACTAGCTAAAAAAGTTAGAGAAATATTTTGCCATCTTTTCATGGAGATTTTAGAACATTCCCCGTTTTGCCAACAGATGAAGGAGGGAGAGCAGCCTGATACGGTAGTGCAAGGATTCATGGGATGAATAGATAGCGTTACTCCAACACGCTTCAGCTGGGGCTTTCTTCAATCACGGAGCAGCTGCCACAACAGCCTGAGATGTAAAATGAGAGCATGCGTTTAGGTGAAAGGATCGGGGCCAGCTGGCCTGACGCATTGGTGCTAAACCAAGACAATCACACCGTCCAGGCTCTTAAACACAGCCCGTGGCTTTGATTTCTGCGTTTGAGAGGCGTCTGATCACAGACGTGGGTACACGCAGCCTTTACCGGACACACTCTCACGCCGTGCTGGCGGAGTCAGGCCAACGCGTGCTAAACCGAGGGGCCGTAAGAGAGGAGAGGCGCTGGCCCTGCTGCGACAGGGCTCTGCCCCCGGGCTCTGCCCCGCGGGCTCTGCCCCCGGCGCTGCCCCCGGCGCTGCCCCGCCGGGAACTGTCCAGCACGGCCCTCCTGAAGCGGCTGCTCCTCCGCCTCGGCCGGCCGCCTCCGGCTCCGCTCTCCTCGCCCGGCTCCAGCGCCGGCCTCTCGGCTGCGGAGAGCGGGAGGGTTCCCCAAGATCTGGAAGGAGCGTTGTGTTGATTTGGTAGGGTGTGGGCTTTTTCGTGGATTTGCATAGAGGTGTGCCGTGCTGGGCGATTTCTGGATGAACTGGGGGGCTAGATCCACCGAGCGATAAGTCACTGTTTTTTTCCTCTATAAAACATCCCCTAATATTACATCAGAAATTAGAGAGGAAACATGGCATGAGGATACTAGGGGAGTGCAGGAAGTACATTAATGACCTTCATCAAGAAGGACACTTTTCCTCATTATACAACATCGGAGAACAGGTTGCCTACACTATAGGTGTTTCCCTTTTCCAAAGCCATAAAGTGTTTGGCCATTGTTGAAGGCCTCCTACTGACCCAAAGCGCTGGATGTGTCAGCCCTGGCCGACTGCATTCATTACCAATTTAGGTCATTTGGGAGTAATTAAGCATTCTTTTGAAAACTGATTTTAATTTCCTCCTAGCACATCCTTTTTTAAAGTACTGTCAGAATGCTTCAGAGCACATTTTTGCAACCTAGATTGTTCACAAACCTTTCATGTCAGCTATTTCCCATGCTTTAGGTGAAGCCATTTCCAAAATACAATTAAGTGTGTGGAGGCAGGTCCCAAGCCAAGGATAAGCAGGTTGAGGTTATTGTACAGGGTGCACATCCTCCCCTATCGACAGTATAATCCTAACCAAAAGCGGTTGACTGCCTACACTGTGTGGTGTAGTTGGTATTGCATTAGCTGAATGGTATTTGGAACTTTATACCATAAGAATATCAAGTCAAAGAATGCTTTTTTAAAAAATCTTGAAGCTTTTAGGATTTCACAAACATTATTTTAATTTTCTGATGACCATCACTGTATTCATACAGGGGAAAATCAGTGAATGAGACTCAGAAGCTTTAACTTAAACTACCTCAGATTTTTATTTATTTCTATTGTATATGTATATCCAGTCTGATTTATTGTGGCAGTCTGTAGAAAATCCCACAGTTTCCCAAGAGTGTGACCAAGTTACTGCACTGTTAGGTTAAACAGATTATTCTTGCCTAGCTTTGAATATCATGGGTCTACATTCCCTTTTTGCATGCTTTCTGCAGTATTCTAGAGATTCTCATTTACAAAAAGAAGCTTTTTTTTCTTTCAGTAGATTTACCTTAACTGCTGTAAACCTATTGTTAACACTTAACTGCTGTGGAATTTAGGAGTGCTGCCGTACAATATCACCTATGAAAGAAATTCAGAGTGCTGGGGAAAGAACTAACTCCAGTGCCATGAAGACCTGTGGAGCTGATTTATTAACTTAATTTTTACAGATGGAGAATGGATAAGAAACGGAGTTTTTACAAGATTACACTGCAAACTGGTAAAATAGGGTTAGAAATGGGGTATTCCAATTCTTGGTTATTGGCTATAAACCCTACGTGACACTGGCATTTGCAAACAAGCAAGATGTGACTAGAAGTCTTGTCACACACTACAGTGAGCCTTCTGTGGGCAGTTACCCGCTCAGACTTCAGTGCCCTTCTGGTCATTGACCAGTAAAGGAGCAGTTTTTCAAATCAATGTTCTTTTCCCTGCAGACGACAGAAATCCATTTGTGGACATTCACCCGGAACATCCTGAAATAATCTATATTTTGGACACTAAGAAAACGGTTGTTATCCCTTGCCGAGTTACCTCGCCAGATATCAAACCTAAGCTTACCCAGGTAAGTGACTATTTCAGAGAAACTCAATCAATTCAGAGGTCTGGGCTGCCAACACAATGGGTAAAAATACAAAATAAAATGTATGAAACTGGGTAACTTTCAGAAAAAAATAGCAAAGACACTGAAAATCCGGAAGCACAGTCCTGCTCTTGCAGTGTACAAGGGTGTTTGGGGGATTACGCTGAGTTTATCACATATTTTTCTCAGCTTGTGGCTTCATGTTCCTCCATAAATTGGCAAAGATAGATGACAAGGTGCTATTTTTCTTTAGAATTCTTTGTATAACACCTGGCTATTAGCTATCCTCATGAAAGTTTATCTCTTTTTATACCTTGAACCTCCTCAGAACATTTGCCCATTTTTTCTTGATTTCATAAATTTAAACCAAGTTTCAGCCTTGGGAATAAATGGCTACAGCATCCATCCCTTCAGCAGCAGTTACATCTGAATGTCAAGGTTACGGAATGGTCTGTGGAGGCCAAGGCCATTTTGTATAAAAAAAGTGGAAATTTAAGGTCTGGGGCTTCCTCAATCGATGGAGATCTAGTTACTCATTTAAAGGGCTTTAGAACTGCTCTATAGAGAAGCCTATCATGGACTGAGGAACAGAACATAGGTCTCCTGACTCCAATCCTGTCTTTTACCTTCTAGGTTATGTGCCTTTCCATTCCCCTGCTAGGCTGACTGCTTGAGCTGTCCTAATGGGAACAAGAGCTCATCCTCTGCCTCTGCCCCTTTTCCACAGCCTGTTCTGGAGGGGCTGTAAGAGATCAGGTTGTTCTGTTAGTTATAGCGTGATAGCAGAGCGCATGCAGATGGGCTGATGCTGTGCTGGTAGAGGGGTCTGAGGACCCTCTGCTCCTCTTAGCAGTTAGATGTCTTAGTTGTTAGATGTGTCCTTCTCCTGGGAGATAGCACATGAAATCACAGAGGCCTGAGACCGTGCTCCGGCTCCTGCTGAGACCAATGGCAAATTTCCAGTAGACGTGCAGAGGGACAGCACTGGCCTTATTGCTTTAGCAGATCTCTATTTTTAAATTTTGTCAGTAGGGATTAAAGGGGGGGGGAATAAGGCTCCTCTCCAGTTACAGCTTATCACTTTAGCCTGGATAAGTGTTATCACCTTCTCCTCCTTGGCTATAAAAATGAAACATCCCCATCTTATTTTAGCCTACTTCAACCAAATTCATTGCTGGAGTACAGCTGCTGACTTCGGCACAGTCACATAAGCCTAAATGTGGCCTTGGAACCTCGACCAAGCAGACCTCCACATTTATCCCCTTATTTATAGGCAGCCCTGCTCTCCCTGCTTGCCAGCTGAATTCTCTCCCGGTAATTTCTTCAAACACAAACTGAAGTCCTTTACCTTGCTGCAGGCTGCTGCTGGAATGAAATCTCCACTGAAATCTCCCTTTCAAATTGCAAAGAAAATTGTCCCCAAAAGATTTTTCCCCTTCAAGGGAGAGCAGCTGGACTGCGGGGCAGGGATGTAGATGTTGAGTGCCGCTCCCCAAAGAAACTCTCCCGAGGCTGTGAGCTGTAAGCTACTCAAGGGGACGCGCTTTGGGAGGCGTGTGTTGGCTTCGGGAGCCGCCAGCCCCCGGCTCCCATCTACGGAAAGTCACCGCTTGTTTTGCCCTGTCTGGGAATGTCATAGCGCCGTGTGGAGCCAAGGTGGCGGCTTCCCATGCGAAGAGGAAGCGGGGTGGGAGAGGGGTGGAGGTAAGGATGGGGGAGGAGAGGTGAATAAGGCGATCAGACAAATTTAGAACATCCTCTTCTTCCAAATTTAATCTCCAATAGACAACAAACTTCAAAGGGAGGAAAGCCACTGTGATTTCCTTCAAGTAGCATTGATGCTTTTTGTTTGATTGTTTAAGTATATATTTTTTGAATATTTTATGAAGACGTTTAATATGTGTGTAGTGTTGAAAAGGGCCTCCTGAGTAAGGTTATTTTTTCTTTCCCTTTCCCCTAGCCATCAGGGAGCAGAGCTGCCAAACCATGAAGTTCAGCTTTATCACATTTTATTATTCTTGTAGAAAATGTACTTTTTTCCACCGTAAATTAAGTTCCTTATGTTACCATTATACTTTAAAATCATTGCACTCTCTGGCCTTTAAATATGTATGGGGAAAGGTACCTCTTGCTAATACTAAACAGATCCCAGCTAACTCTACATATCATCTTTGTTATTAATAAACCCATGCTAAGACACACAATTCAAACTTCTAATTTTGCTTAACATGATATTAATTCTGGGCAAAAAAAAGCATTTTCAGTCTTGTCAGATCTGTTTAGTCACTGATCTGGTTCAGTGTGCTTTTGCCACTTACAGCTTTGACCTTCATGGGTGTTAAAGCATGATTTAAGCCTCAGGTCTCAGATCTCTTTCTGTAATTTTCCTGAATTTTCCTAATGGTTCTGAACAGAGATACCACAGCTTGATTACTTTGAAAGTATTTACATGAAATCCATGTTTCCTACTACTGTCAGAAGAGAACTGCTGTTCCAAAAGAAAGCAACTGCCTCGCTGTGCCTCCTTCCCCACAGCAGCATCACCAGTCACTGCCCCACAGTCATAATTCCTTTGTCTTTGGTCTCTACTGAAAATATAATAACAAGCGACCTAAAACAATGCCAACCTGATCAATTGTGTATTCATATGAGGGGTATGAGCATCAGCTCTCAAAGCCTGGAGCTGAAATTTCTTTGCAATAGGAGTATTATTTAAACAGAATCCTATTTAAACTGCACTGCCATACAAGACTACTGTTTGTTTGGAGACAGAAAAATAAATTGCATGGTGCATAACAACAAGAATAAGAGCAAAACTATTACATCATTGGGGAAATTCCCACTTGTGGTCCCTAGTGCAGCTCTTCCCCTGGTTAGCTCCAAAAGCTAAGGTAGCTCTGAAAAGGAAAACATTAACTTGCCTCATCTTTGAGAAGCCAGTATATGATAAGTTGGAGGGAGAAGCACTGTGCAAATAAACTTAGTTATCATGTGGCAACTGTAGGCACATTGAGCTTTCCCCAAACTCTTCATTTTTCAGCCAGAAGTGATCTCAACACTCCTAAAGCACATCCTCAGTCCTAAAGAGCTTTCCTGTGTCCTGCTGGAAGAGTCAGACCTACAGCCTGTGCTTCCACTCACCTGCCTGCAAATAGGCTGAAATGGGTGAATTTCAGTGATCTGCTCTTTTACAGACTCCTGAGCTGCATTTAATTGTCTGCATTTAATTTCACATATTTATTTTCTACTTTATAATCCAGGATTTTCAAAATTATTGGAAAGTAAAATGCATTTTCTCAAGCAAATAGAGGATTTCCCCATGTGGTAATAATAAAATAATGAAGAAGAAATAATAATAATAATAATAATAATAATAATAATAAAACCTAAATATTCCCACCAACAAAAGCTAACCTGCTTGACATTGGTGCTGTCCAAGGGTATACAGAGTGTTCATTCTTATTAAATTAATTTTTGCTCTAGTTTATTTTCAACATTTGCCTTCTGTATCCTCACTTCTTCCTCATAAGCAGAACTTATAGATACTGTTTTTTCAAGAATCTCAGAACATTACAAGTATTTATGAATTTAGGGAAAAAAATATCTACGTTACTAAGTCCCCTTATTTCTGCCATCCTATGATTTACGATCTTAAGTTATCCAGGCTGCTTCCGTGCCTAGTGGAAATCAATAGGCTGCTTTGAAAATGTCTCATCCCTTTCTGTGATATAGAGTGAATCTGATATAGATTCATAGACCATAGCTTACAGATGACTGCCATCAGGTGAGTTAGTAACATGAAGAATTCTGATTTTGGGGGGTCTAACTTCACACATATTTGAAAGTACTGTGAGATCCCAGGAAAACATGTGGTAGCTGCATGTAGCATTAGGAGAAGCAAACTTTGTCCTTAAACATTTCCAAAAAGATTACCCTACAAAATCCATATAAGATAAGCATAATTATTTCCAGTATAGAGATGAGGGAAATGGGACCTACAATGGGTAGCATGGCATCTTGCCTAAGATCTGAGAGGACAGGGGCTACTGAATCAAAAGCCCTAGTTATGGTGTCCAAGTTTTGGATTTCAAAGACAGTCATACCTTAGGGAGGGCTTTTCTATTTGCTTATGTTGATGTTGCTTAAGATATGTGTGGAATGAGACCACCAACCACTCTGAAAGGTCAAATATCTACCCCGCCTCTAAAGCAGAACAGCCTTGGCTGGTCGCCGCTATGGTCTGGGGGGAAAGGGAATGTCTCACAAGCCTCCTATCTGTCTGTTCTCTTTCAGTATCCTTACTCTGTAGAGATGAACTTCAAGGGGATGGTGTGGGACCCAAGAAAAGGATTTGTCATCCCCTCTCATTCTTTTGTTTACTCTGGAGTACTCACATGCACTGCAAATGTCAATGGAAGTGTGTTCACCTCCTATTACCTAGCACAGAGACTGGGTGAGTGACTACTGTGAGCCAAGGAATGACCACAATGTTTCTATTCCATAGCTAAGCCCCTGGGTATTATTTCTTGGTTAGCCTCAATTACATTTGATATATCTAATTGGTATGTGTTTGTAGCAAGTCCAAGCTGGAACGCTAAAAGCAAACTCACTCTTCCCCTTTTTTTCCTATTCAACAGAACTTGGATTTGATCCACTCTTGGTTTTGAAAAATTACCAAGTGTTGAGGTGGTACAAAATAGGAGTATTTTATTCAAACCCCACCAAGGCTTTGTTTGCTTGGATTGAGCTATATTTACATTAAAACAACTGCTGGTTTAGGGTAAACCAAACAGTAGCTTTCTTTTTGCTTTTGGTCATTAAAAACACAAGATCATGGTATAAAAATCTCATTAAACTGCTAATTCAAATCTTTGCTTTTTTATATAGTTTCTCTTGGTGATTTACTATACCCTTTCCATTGTATTTACAGTTGAGCTTCAGCTCAGAATTAAAATCTGAATTTGAAGCAACTAAACATTAAATTGTTGAGTGCTGGGGATTTATATGAAGCCAATTAGCATTTATTTTTCCTTTGTTTTCAATGTATGTTCTTTCTCTCCTCATATATTATAATTTTGACAGAGGAGAGTTTATTGTGACTTCATTCCCATTAGATCATGGCATCCTTCTATACAATTAGCACTCAGCTTTACACAAGAGGCTTGTAAATTTGTATGGCAGCCAAATAAAAGTCTTGTAAATCTCTCTCTCTCTCTCTCTCTCTCTCTTTCTTCATTGTTGGAGTAATTATTTTTTACTAGAATCATGAATGCAAAGCTAAAAAACCCATTAGGTCATCCCTCTCTAGCCCAAAAGGACACAGGCAATACCTTACTCTATAATATGTTACTGTACAGTGGTCAGATGTGTGTTTGGTATGGGGCACCATAAACATAATGCAGGCTTATTTCAGAGTTGATGTTTTTAAGGCATTAATAAATATAGAAGACCAAGATTTGGGGATCCCATTCAGAAAGAAAAGGTAGCTGGTTATCAGATGGCAGGAGAAACATGTTTCATGAGACACTACTGAAAACTTGATCTAAGAATAGCTGTGGAGATGATGAGTGAGGGTTGGAGCCAAACATGGAAAATGCAAGAAAAGTAATTCATAAATTAGTCTGTCCACATGATCAGTTAGTTTGATCAGCTGATGTTCAGGCATTCATATAACTGACCTAATGTTTCCATTGTGTGGGCATTTCCAACAATTTCCATAGAAATGACAGAAGAAGGTGAGGTGTTCTGGAAACTGTGAAAGGAGCAGATGTTGGAGAGGCAATCGGAGTGCAGACTCCATCTTAAATGTCATTTATGTAGAGAGTGCTGCAAGGTTATACCTTTCCTTTTTCATTTCAGAGGGCAGAGTACAGAACCTGGCTCTGAAAGCAACTCCCAAAAAACTGCTGGTCGGAGAAACTCTTTATTTGGAATGCAGAGCAGAAACCTTCATCAATGGGCGCATTGAGCTCATATGGACATGTCCCAGTGGGAGAGTGAGTTGATGAAAATTCAGTATTCTGCCTTCATGCAGTCTCCCCCTACCCAAAAGAAAGATCTGTTCACAGGGCCGAGTAAACCATAACTACTACTTATTCTGAAATACATCCAACCACTTGTAAGCCTACAATTGATTGTATTTTTAGTTTGGATGAATCTAAAACTTATCTGACCATCTTGAACCTGTGAATTAAACTGCGAATCTCAGGCTAAATATGTGCTTGCAAGAAAAGCCAAGAGTGTATGTTTCTTGTTGGGAAGAATAGCTGTCCCATTTCTTCTGGCCTGTTTGTTGATCCCGGCTCACAGTGGCAAGTTTCAAAGGCAGCCATGAAGGTTGCAAGTTGTCAATCTGCTCATCCATCTTGGCATTTATTAAGTAGGAAAAAGTGAAACAAAAGCCAATTGTATCTGCTGAAATCTCCACCAAAGAATGAAATCTAAATTCTGAGTGTAGGTTCTTGAGCTTTCTGTGGAATGCAATACAAAAATGCCAAATTTGAAGCAGAAACATGTAAGAGGCTGAGCATTTGCTTTGATGTGCTAAAACCTTTCAGTTCTATGGAAAAACAGCGGGAAGAAAGGGTATTTTCCAAATCAGTTCATTTACCTGAGATATTACTCATGGTTCTGTTTGATGCTCGGAATTAAAATGATTGCTTTTTTTTCTTTTTAGTTCAGCAAAATATACATTTCAAAGAAGCATCTAAGCCTCTTGGAAAAGTGTAAAATGTGATTCCTAAAAATTGATTATTTTTTTACTTATTTTGTTTACTTAAAGAAAGAATGTCTGATTTTGTTTTGGTGAAGAAGCTACAGAAAATATAATATAGAATTTACAGAAGTGCAAGCAATATGGAGTTACTGAATTTTGTTCCTTGAACCCCATATGATGGAATAGAGTTGTTTTTCTATGAACCCTCCTTAGATTTCTAACATTTTAAATGTAAAATTTTGTGGCCAAATCTCTGGGATCAAAAATCCTATCAGAAGCGATAATGCTTTCTAAAATTCTTCAGCAATTTGCATTGGCACTTGGCTGTCATAATATATTATATTTCTGTCATAATATATTTCTTTTAGAAAGTAGGAGGTTTTAAGACAGAAAAAAACTTGACTGTGACAAAAAAAAAAAAAAAAACAAAACAAAACCAAAACTCAAAGCACAACTCTGACCCTACAGATGCCCACAGCATGTTTGCACTGAGATCCCTGAGATTTGATCCCTAAGAGGGGCTGATCTGTGATGCATCCCCTTATTTACCTGCCTGCCCAGATTTCAGTAGAGAAGCACCATAGTTCCACTCCATTTCTCTCTCTTATTAGACTTGATAATGAAACCTCACACAAGAACTCTTCCTGCTGATTTGCCTTTTATATTATTTATTTCAGTGTTGGGGAGATATGATAATTTTGATATGAATCACTGTTTTTCTTTACTGGCAGGCTTTGAAAGGATGAACAAAATAATCCAGTTTATGCTGCTTTTTGACCCCCTTTTTTCTGACTTCCAGCACCCTTATCCTAGAAGAACAATAGACCAGACTGGCATGGTGAATAAAGTTGGCAGTAGCCTGACAATTGAAAATGTCACCATGCAAGACGGAGGCCTGTATGTATGCAAAACATTCAACGTAACAAGGCTGGAGGCCAATGTCACAGTTACAGTGTATGGTAAGTTCTGCAGCTAAACCAGAATACCCAAGAACCAAGACTGTTAAGCTTAAACAATAATGCCACATTATTAAATCTGTTGATTAAGTCTGTTGAAATGGCATTAGGAAGCATGCCAACTAGTTAAAACAACCATTAATCATCTATAATCTGTAATCAGTCTATGAGAGAGGCAGCACTCAGCACTATGTTTTCAAAGAAACTTTAGAGAGTTCAAGACTGAAACATGTCTGAGGACATGGATTAACTGGGAGCTGAACTGGCTTGAAAAAGCTGGCACCAAATGTGGTTGCTGATGCCCTGGAAAATCTGGCCTGCGGGCATTCATGTGGACAAGAGATACCCCAGGCATTTTTACACACTGCTCCAGGGGCAATGCAGATGTGTATTCTCTGCTTTAAATATAAAGTCCTTCATCTGGAGATAGACCTTACTGGCTGTGGCCGAGCTTTGCAGGGGAGCTGCAGTAACAGCTTGTCATTCCATTTGGTTGTCTGCAGCTTCTACAGATCTGTATTGCAAAAAATCCAGGGTAGACACAACACAGTTCAAAGATGTGAGCGCTGTACTGTGGCAGATCTGCCATTATTTGTCTTACCCTTCATTTCTCTTTCCAGACAAACCTTTCATTACAGTTTCACATAAGAAAGGGCCTTACTACGAGATTACATCAGGACACAAGTCACTGAAACTAGCTGCAAAGGTTGACGCCTTTCCTCGTCCAAGTGTCACCTGGTGAGTACCATCATCTTGAGCAAAATCAGGAATACACAACCTTCTTTCGGGCTCCTGTCTAGAACAGATTTTCACTGTTCCTTACCACACAGGTAAAAGAGGAGAGCTGGGAATGCTTGTAGCTGTGGCCTCACAGTTCAGCTAAGATGTGACTCCCTTCTGTGCTGACATGTGAAGCTGAGCAAGCCATACCTCTTTCCCATGCTATTTTTCTCTTCTAGTCCTGTAGAAAAGGTCCCTACAGGAAAAATGGGGGTTTCATTACCCTGGACACAGAACTGTTTGGAAGATTCAAGCAGAAAGCTATTGGGGAAGGGTTGCCAGTTTACCACCATTAGTGGTGGTCACTCTGCAAGGAGGCAATGCACAACAGAAAGCTGCAGGACACATCCTCAACATGAGAAATTGTTTCTCTTCATAACTTTTAAATAACTTTCTCCAGTCCTGTACCACCGGCAATGTAGATCCTCGCAGGCAATGCAATGAATTCTCCCGAGCAAACTAGAGGCTCCACCAGTACTGTAATGGATCAGCTTAATAGGAGGGGCAACATGTCAGCAACTCCAGGAGACATTCATTTCTCTCTTTATCCTTTCATCGCGTGTCCTCTCTCTTGCTACTTCTTCTGTGCTTCATTCTGCAGGGGGTCTTTAACAACCCCATCCAACACCTCATACACCTTTAACTGTATGAAATCCCGTATGACAGCTGGCATGGGTTTGCCTGTCCTGGCAGAGAAGGTGGCTTGGGTGAGTTAGCACCTGCACAGTGCACTTTTCCTTGGCCAGCTGAGTGCTGCTCAGGGGGGCCTGGCAGCCAGCAAAAGGTATTGGTCAGGGATGGGTTTGCTGCATTTTTTTAGCAGTGAAATAACATGAAATTCTCTAATATTCAGTCAGACCAGTGAAATCAGTGCTGCCAGGAAATATTTTTAATTGTTGCTGTTATTTAGGAGGTGGAAATGTTTTTGTGAGTTGAAGTGGGGACCGTCTCCCTTTTCTCTGCCAAAGCTTTGTTCTCGGGGCTCAGCGTGGAGCTGCGTGGTAGCTGCCTGGGACCACCAGAGCTGCCTTCCCTGCATGTTTGAGGCTACAGCTGTTGATGTTGGAGGTCTCTCAGTACAGTTGTTTAAACGACTGTAAAGGAGTTTTCCAGCATTCTCAGGCTGCAGGATACATGCCCCAGCTTCTCCTTCCACCAAGCCTAAAGCTCTGTGTGTGGCAAAGTCAGGCCTATTTCATATTCATATCCCCAATCTGCATATTGGATTAGCAGTGAAGAGGAGTCTGCTCTCCTACTCTTAGCTGGTAAAGATTCAAGATTGTGGATTCCTCACTGACCTTCCTATTGACTGTCAATTCTCCAGGTCACAGACTTTAGCTTTTTCAGAAACAGTAAAGGGTCATATACACACATCGAAAGACAATTCTACTTAATTAATACATTGTTTTAAAACTGATGCCATAAATTTTGGCTAGCCCACGATTTCCTGCACTTAGTATTGCACATCCAGCATAATTTGGGGGCATCTAGATGTACATTTCTGATCATAGTTGAGCATGCGAGAGGCACTGTTCATTCAGATCCATTAAAATGTCTTTTTCCTGTTTGTTAGATGAAGCCACCCCATAGCACTGCAGATGCTACTCAGTTTTAGTGTGGAAGGATAAAAAGGAATAGTTGTCCAATTCAAGCAGCGATTATAGATCTGTGTTTCCCTTGCTGTTTCCAAAGGATGACTCTTTACCCACCCTAACTTGGGTAAGAGTTAAGTTTTCTGAGGGCTAACATGCATGCATGCACATGATGAGCCTTGATGGGACTTTCAAAACAGGTACAAAGACGGCAAACTGATCAAGGATAACCACACTTGCTATGAGCCGGATCCAATGAAGTACAGACTGGGCATAAGAGATGTGAGACCGAAGCATGCTGGAAACTATACCATCGTCTTGAGCAATGCAAAATATGGCCTGTATAAGAACCTCACCATGCAGCTGGTAGTGACAGGTAAGGACTTGGCGTTTCCAATGACTTCTACTGGGTTCTTTCTCATTTTCTGCTTTACCAGTCAGCAGGAACAGGTGACATGTCCCCATGTTTAGCTGATATGAGCTGATACAGCACTGTGCATAGATTACCACCGTACTTAGGAAGCACTGAAGATCCACCTCATTTCACCACGTTAAATCGAAGCAATGGAATGGAGAGCTGGTGTGAGGAGTTAGTCTGAAACTAGGTCATCTAAAGTCACTTTCCACTGAGATACTGCACCTCAGAAATAGCCTACAGCACCTTGGTGTCAGGACAGTGTCTCCGCAGAGGGAAGCAGAAATGGCTTGAAAGTGAACAAACATAACAGAACTTAAATTTTAATAGGAGTTTGGGAGGATATCTA
Organism: Aquila spilogaster; assembly: GCA_024606505.1. Classification (NCBI taxonomy): domain Eukaryota; kingdom Metazoa; phylum Chordata; class Aves; order Accipitriformes; family Accipitridae; genus Aquila; species Aquila spilogaster. Next base: position 27,495,060 of record JANHGO010000044.1, on the reverse strand, counting down.
GTAGTGAGGTCTTAGAGCTAGGGGAGCAGTTTCCCAAGAGAAGTGATGGAAGTTTTATCCCTTGAGATAAAAAACTAGCCTGGGCAAAGCACTGGAGAACATCTGTTGGGACAGGAAAAGTCCCAATAGGGCTGACGGAAGGAACTAGATAAGCTACCCTGTCTTTTATGTCTCTCCATCATCCTGCTACAGAAATACTTTCTAAGTCTGTATTTTATGCATTGTCATTTATCTGCTGGGAGCACTTGAGAGACAGGTTCATTTTCAGGGGAATCTGGAGAAAACTGAAGTAAATGGTGGTGTGCACTGAAGCAGGTTCACTTGACATAGAGGGAAAATAGATATTGGAATCACATTTATTAATCTCCCTTGCTGGGATAATGGAAGACAGAGTCACATTGTCTCTTTGCACATCCACTGCCTCTTTTAATCCATTGAATTTGGCAACAGAGATTGAATCATGAGGCCAGGCAGGAGTTCAGCAAAAGTTAGCTCTGCTTCCCTTTGTACTTCCCGAGGTTCACTCAGGCAGTGAGATAGATAAAGTTATTGAGATAGGTTTGCTTTCTTTTCTGTGGTGAATTCTTTTCTCCTTATCCCCTTTACACCTAAAAATAGTCTTAGTTGTCCTGTTTTGTATACTTATGTACTGTTGCACCCTGTAACTTCCAGCATTTGTGTTTTTCTCATTTCACCCTTCACCTTTCAGAAAGGAATAATGCCTAACAAATGGAGAACTTGTCACTTAGGCACATTTGGCCTATTAAAAATGCTAAATAAGATATGGTTGCTTAATCCACCTTAAACATTACATAAACTAATATGTGATTTAGGAGCGGAGAGAACTAAGAACATGCTTATGGTCAGGTACTGCAGCTCAGCTGATGAGGAGGAATGTGTTAAGCTGTGGTAATTTGTTCACTTGAGATTGTTTATCCATACAATGGTTTTGCCGTCTTGTTAAGAGAATGGAAACATTCAAAGGAAGAGAAAATTAAGAATGATAATAAACTATCTTGTCAAGGTAAATATTGGTGTTTGCATGCAAAAGAGAATGTTTACTTGAAGAGCAGCCATTCCCCAAATAGGCATATAAAAACAAACAGACCTTGTTTGTATCAGCAAGATGCTATTTCAGGATTAAACCATCCCATGCTCTTAACTACAGTGCAAGCCTTTCATCTTTATTGTATGTACAAGTATGTGGTATTCTGTCTCTCACACACAGTGCATGCCTAGCATGGTGCTCATTGTTAGCCTTTCTGACAGATCAGCCCAACAAAGACTTCAATCAGGAATAATTATTTAATTGCAAAACCACTGTTTCTCAAGGGTCTGCAAAGTCCAGCAGCTGCAGGAATGTTACCCGCTGGAGAAGGTGTTGCGTGGTGAAGCACAGGAAAAATGAACAGCAAGTGTTTCTTTTCTGGTAAAAGAAAGTCATCCCAGAAATGAGAGCAAGCAAAGGAAAATATCTGCCAAAGAGTGCCATTGTTTTTAAGCTAAAGGCTGCAAACAATGAGGATATTTGAGGACTGACGCAAAACACCTAGGAAATCTCTCTTGCCTTTGCCAGGCTCTTCTTTGCAGCACTAACCTGACATGCTGTATGTGAAGCACTCAGCCCAAGGAGAGGGTCATTTTGCTGAGATGCACGTGGGTAGAGACCAAAAAAGGCAAATTTTGCTCTCGATGCTTATCCAACAGCAGCAAACTGCCTTTTTTCATGTGCTTTCAGTTAGAGTAAAGTGACTGCTTTTTCAGATCTGGGCATCATTTGCTTTACTCTCAAAAAAAAATACTGAAGCTCCAAACTGAATGCCGATTTGAATTTTTCCCTTAACTCCTCAACAAATAACCTGACACTTTATCTCCAGTCATCATGACTGATATACTGGTATGGCACCTGAATAGATTAAATTGCTTGGAGTTTCAGCAGACACGTAGACATGGAAAAGGAGACCAAAACATGCTTTCTAGCCATTTTATGCAGGGATTACCTTGCCCACCACTGAAACACAACCACCTCTGAGCTGGGAGGGGTGATTAATGTCTCTGCTTAGAACCATAGGCAGTCTGCAATTACTGAAGCTGGAATTTGAACACAGGGATTAGCAGACTTGATGGAAAAATCCTTTTGGGTTTGCAAGTGAACACAGTGGTAGGAGCATCAATTTTGCATCAAGTCTAAAAGGTGGAGGAGCCTGCAGCAATTCAGCAACTGATAAGCCTCATGCTGAGTACATAACCATGTACCAGCTCCCTATTACTGAGGACTAACATTTCTTTTTGAGTAACAGCATTGCTCCCCAAAAGGCAGGGCCAGTCTTTTAAATTTCAGAGCTGCATCTGTAAAAGTGAGTGAGTTCTGATCTGTACTATTAAAGAGAAGATAGAAAATTATTTAAATAGACTTTTGAATGAGAAGATAAATGTCATTTGAATGTGTTTTCTTTTGCTGCAAGGGGACACTGCATTGAAGAAATTATAAGTAAGCATACAGCCCCCTCTTCTGTGAGTCTCTTCAAAATAATACATCGTTAATGTTCCTGAGCATCACAGATAGTATAACTGGCAGTCAGCATGCTGTGACAAACCCATCAACTGTGAATTTGAACTAGGTGTAGAGGAAGTTTATAGTGTTGTGAATTGTTGTTCACAAACAAAGTATAAATAGCAGCAGGACTCTGTCATCAAATTGCACTATATTAATTTTTGCAGTGTATGTTATTCAATAATAATGGCAGCAGAAGAGAACCCTTTAAGCAGGATGAGAACAAAATAAGTCATCTACTTGAGCCCTGCAGGACAGGAGCTTATATGCAGTGTATCTCCTGACCTGCTAGAAGACCAGCACTGCTGCAGGCTTTCCTTGGAGTCACCTCCTGTATACTTAATTGGTAGCAATCACAGTAGTTCTGACATAAAGCATACACTGTATGTGCAAGGTATTTCACTCCATGGTAATAAGTAAAATATTAGGAGTTATTTCCCCCCAAAGTTTGATATGGCCATAAAACTGATGAGTAGCTGCAGAGTCCAGAGGTATCAGTCGTCTCAGCTCCACAGAGGCAAGAAGGAGCAAAATGGGCAAATAACTCCCAGAGCTGCAGGGTGGGAACTGATAGCAACACCAGCCCAAGGCGAGGACCTGGTCGACAATATGCAGGAAGGAGCATGCTGCCTGGCCAGAGGGAGAATCATGCTGCTATTCAAAAAATGTCTCTTTAAGAAGTGACTTAGCTGTGCCTCTGGTCACCGGTGCTCCCACTGCAGCTGGAATTTAATCTTGCGGGAGCACATATCTCCCTTGTGGAGTCACCTTGGCTCATTGTAGGACTCAAGTCCCCAGGAGGTAGCTGATTGCATTTTCAAAACACTCCTTCTTTACATATTTACACATCAAACACTGTCCAAGAAGCGGCGGGTTGCTGCGTTTTTGTTTTGTTTGATTAAATTCTTATTGAGAAAAGCTTCAAGAAAATAATGTCCTGAAGAATTTGGAGGGGAGGGGGCAAGGAGAAGGAACAATCCTAGCAAACAGCTGGTGGCTGCACATCTGAGCCAGCCAAGAAGGAGACGTGGGAGAAAAGAGTTATTCCGGGCTAGAGTACAAAGCAGTTTCAGAACAAAACATAAACAAAACCCCCTCAAATCTATTTATGGGCAAGCAGGCTGCATTTCATTCTCACCCTTGTACAAGTCATCTGCTGTATCAGGGTTCTTGCTGAGCCCTTATAGAGCAGTCAGCATGCTCTGACCACCATGTTGTGAGTGAAGATTGTATTGAAGCATAAGTTAATTCAAAAATGGGATGAATAACCTCCTTCACCACTTTGCCTTTCTTCTTTGTCCCAAAGTTTCTCTCCTGTGCTCCTTCAAGGTTCTTCCAGCAAATATTGCTTTGGGTTCCAGCTGCTCGAGTCAATTGAAATTACATTCCCTCGTAGAGTCCTTGACCCCCCAAGCTCTTGTGTTGTATCTATAAGAAATGCAGGATTAAGTGCTAGAAATAGCCTCCACCACAAGCAGTAGTAATTCACAGGCTCCTTATGAATTCCCTCTCTCCTGGGCAAGGACTGGAATAGAAGGGGTGCATGGAGAATTCACGTGTGCATTGCCATGTGCTCCTTGTTATGTCAGCGAGGTGACGAACTACACCTCAATTTGTTACTGGGGAGAATTAGCTCCAGAGGACTTAATGATGCGTATGTTGCCCTACTCTGTAGTCAGGCCAGCTCTTCATATTTAGTTTAAAATCAAAGGCAAAGGGAGTTCTGTGCCTGACCTACTTTGGCTTGCAAGGGATGAGTTGACATCAAAGGAGTCCCCAGTGATCTCCATAAAAGTTAATAAATATGCGGTGATCCATGTGAACAATACCCCATCACCTCAGCCAGACCCAGAAATAGTCTGAGGAGGGAAATGAGCCTTCAGGATGAGGTTAATATATCTGGGCTACGCCAGTTCAGAGAAAAAACTCTTAGACTGATGGATCTCAATTAAAGCCAGTTGAAGGCAGAGGGGAGACTCCCACAGTCTTTTGTGCAAATTTCTTTGGATTATTAGTGTAACCCAACTGATGTTTATGTTAAAGGACTGAGCCACATATGAGAAGCAGGGCTACATAAAATTATCTACCTTCACCTTGCCTGCATGCTTCGGTATCCTGCCAGGACTGGTTTTCCTTTGTGTATCACATCCATCTCTTGCATAGCTCCTTGGAGGATGACCCATTCAGGAAAAGTCAAAATGGAAAATCCAATTTTCCACCTCCTGGTCCAGCCGAGCAAACTGGAAACCCCAAAATAAAACACAGCCTGTCTCCATCCAGCTGCTGTTCCAATGTTTTCCTCCCCGAGCCCATTGCTTTGCTTTCCTCCTGGGTACTGGCAGCAATGGCTGTGGCCAGTGCTTTGGGTGGGCAGGACGCTCAGCTGAGAAGACCAAGGGCAAAGAGATACAGTGCTCCAGTCTATCCTTCAAGTCTCATTTATCAGACACAGGCAGGAGAGAAACAACTGACATTTTCTGGGAGATATATGAAAGAAAAATAAAAATGTAGCAGCACAAACAGACTGCAGTGGGCCTTTCCGGCACACTAATTATCAGCAAATTATGAAGAATTTTCTCACTGACATCATGCAAACCCTGCACACTTGCAGGTCTGCAGTCCAGCCTCCACTCAGCCTCTGTGCGCTCCCAGGAGAGCCCTTAATGAAAAAGGCAGATGAGCTATTTTCATTTTGTTGGAAGTAGCCAAAGCAATTTTAGGAAGAGGAAGGTGGGGGCCTGCTGGAGTTTGCCAGAAAAATCTGAAGCATTCAACTCACGTCTTTGCAGCAGCAGTCTCTCTCTGACAGCCCTTAAAAACCAGAGTGGTGGGGGGAAGTCGGAAAGTGGCAGCATGTGGTTTCCACGCTGTCTCTCAGCCAAGCCTGCAGGTATATTAACCGTTGTTTTTCTCTTTTGAAAAGCAGGCAAAGGGGCAGAGACAAAAATCTTAGAAAACTGTCTGTTCTGCTAAAAATTAAGCAGTTCATCATTACCCATTTGCTTTTTAACTCTGGCCACAAAAAATAAGATGGGGAGAGACAGACAAGAGAAAACCTTTTTTTTCCCCAAAGCTTGGCTGCATTGGGGTTGAATGAACTGGGAAAGGTGGTACAGGACTGGAAAAGACAGCTTTCTTCCTACAAGGTGAAGACAGACACATCCAAAAGTGACCATACAAGGTCAGAAAAAACAAAACCAAGCTGCACTACCATTTTAATAACAAAATTCCCTGTAGAGTAGGTCAAGTGCCCTGTGATTTTTCTTAATATCTGTTCATACAGTATCCAACTGCATGGTTTCTCTTCCATTTGCTTCCACCCTGCTGGCATTCCCAGCCCATAACAGCAGGTTACAATGGAGCAGCAGGGTGTGTGTGCTAGAGATTAGGCGGGCGACTGATAATCGGTGACCCTAATTCTATTCCTGGCCGTGGTATTGACTCACGGAGAGATTTTGGCCACTCAATTCATCTTGGCATCTGCTTCCTCAGAGGTACTGTGGGCACAGTGCCGTGCACCCACTTCACAGCAGCCTTGTGTGTAGTGCAAAATAAAACAAAAAAGCAAACAGAACAAAACAAAGAAAACCACCCAGACGAAATCAGCTGGGGTCAAACACAATGTTCTGTTCAGCCTGAAACAAAAGTTTTGTTTTCAGGTCATTTAACTCATTTTTTCCTTTCTTTCCCTTTAACAAAAAAGAAAAAGATAAAAAAAAAAAAAAAAAAAACCAAAACCAAACCACAGAGATCCCTTGTAAGCCGAACACAGACAAAGTGTTTTTACTTTGGTGGAAATTTCATCCTCTTTTTCCCATACTGTTCGGCCAGTTCAAACTTGTATTAATGAGTTTCGTATCTACCTTACAGAATATTCACCTAGCTCAACTTGCAGAGCTTATATTTCCATTAAGTACTGTACAAACATCCGATGAAAGACTCTAACGTGCAAATTATTTTTGCTTTTGGGAAACAGAAAGGATAAATAGAAAACAAGTTTCCACTCTATCAATAGTCTTAATGAAGCCCCATGTCCAGCAAAGTACATAAGGTTGAGACTAAATGCTTCACTGGACCACTCTTATGTTATTTTAATGATGTGCTTAATGTGAAAACATTTTTTGAAACCCAGTTTAAATGGTAATGGGGAAGGTACGTAAACAGCAGTTCAGTCAGAAGTCACTGAAAGTAAAGCAAAGTTTCTCTAAAAAAGGCAGGGAAACTTTCTATGTGCTGTCCTTTATGTTTGGATGCTCCTTTGGGTGACAAGTGTGCAACCCCATAATAACATCCGCAATGAATTTAGAGACAGAAGAGTCTCTTGCAGAAGGTGTAATGCCAGAGGGTTAATGTCCCAGTCCTTGCACATATTATTTGCTCCTAATGCCACAAACTAAAGATAACACTAGAAAGTAAGGTGAGATTTACATAATGCTGATCAATTTGAAATTTACAGTAAGCAGAACTGCTTTCTGATTGCATTTCACAGTGCAGCAGCAGCAGCAAAGTCTTTAGTTATTCAGGTCAGCTCTCACACCAGCAATTGCACCTCTGCAAAGTGAGTTGGGGATACAATCACACTTCAAGCCAGAGAAGACGAAAACCCATTTATTTCGATACATTTAAAGCCATCTGAACACGGCTTCCCAAATGCAGCCAGAGACGAGAAAGCTTTTAAGGTTTGTTTGGCTTCTGCTTGAGAAAACTCAGCCTGGGGAGGGCAATGGCCAAGGGATGGGAGGCAGAGGCTGAAAGTAAGCAGGCAGATCCCGGTGCAGGGGGGAGTGGGAAGCAAGAAGTGGGATAGCGAAGGATACTTCAGGTCAGGAATGGAGTGTATTTAAAGATGTCCTCTTGCAGTTCAGCCCTACTGTAGCAGGCAGAACTGCTGGTTGGGGGCAAGGCTCTATAGGAAGGTGTTCAGTGAGCCCAAGGTTAGGATGGATAGCAGAGGGTGCTGTAGGTCAGGCTCTCGGCACCGTCGCAGAGCTTCAAGGAGAAAGGAGGACTCTGCATTGCACTCGCTGGGGGAGGCAAGGTGTACTGCAGGCTCTGTGCAGAGGCAGCTTGCTTGTTTACTCAACTTTTGTACTGCCATTAGTCCAATGCTTGCTAAAGCTCTCCATTCCCAACAGCTTTTTTTTTTCGCGTGTTTAAAAAACAGCCATACACTTGCAAATGTTGAGGAAATCATGTATGTTGAGGAAATCCACACTTCAGATGCATAATTTAAGGTGCAACCAGAAATAAACTTGGATTTTGGCAGTGCTTACAAATGGATTCGTACCCCAAGCCTTACCTCACACCTAAACATGAGCGAAGATAAGAGTTTGTGCATAAGCCACCATGCTGCTTAGTAAGCAAACATGAAAGAGAAAGCAAAGTGCTGTTTGGGGGAGGGAGAGTTATCTGAGAAATACACTACTAGGTGTACCTTAGATAATCACTGGCTTTAGGCTAAAAACTCCTCATCACGCTAATGTGGAGAGCCTTTTCGCAGGTGAGATTGCTGCAGATGCCAGCCCACTGAGCCAACTATCTAGTTACAGTCTGAGCAAATCTAAAAGGCCAGTACCCACCACAGAAGCCAGTTAATTTGTTTCCATCACTGATGGAGGCAACTTCTGTAAATAGGATTTGGCGCAGCAGCAAGCAAAGTGAATGGGAAAGCTTCAGTTGCCTTCAGCGGGCATGGTAAGAGGTAAAATGGCCATGGCAGCGTGCAGAAGTTTGGAAAGTTTTCAGCCCAAGAAATATCCCTCATAGGAGTACCCCACATCCCACATTACAAACCTGCAGTGTGCTGGGGCCAATGCCAACACCCTTACAAGCACAAAGAAGGCACATTCAGAATTGTGGAAGAGCCTCATCCCCACTGCGGCAGTGCCGCAGTAGGAGTCATTTGCAGAATGACACCCACCACCATTACCACCTTTGCAGGGAAAAAGTGAGAGACACTTATAAAAATTGCTTCAATTTCTGAGTGTCATGCCCATAATTAGCTATGACCCCACACTAACTGTGTTATAAGGCACTGTGAAAGAAATGATGGGGAGGCATTTTTAGCCAGCCCCTCAAGTTTTAAGAAAATAATTGCTTAAGCCTCATAAATAATAATAATTTCAATTGATGAATCATTTTGACTCATGTTAGGTTTCAAGTAATATTTAATAGTGACATGCAGTAAAGTAATTGTGGAATTAAGAATTCATTTGTCAGTCATGTATGTTCTTATTTGAATTAGATCAAGTTAAAATTATTATTTCTTTTTAGAAGGATAATTTAAATGACAGTCAACGTATTTATCATTTCACCAAGAGTACAGAAAAATCTCCTAGTATTAAAAGATTGTAATCAAACCTTGTCCCCCCATACTCTTTCACACACACAAAATCCCTCCCCAAGTGTGTAAAGCTTTGTTCTTACAGCCCCGAAAACACTTGAGTAACCTTTCACACTGAACTTAGAGTGTCTTTCTCCAAGTGAAAATCACACTTTTGAGGTCAGTCCGGACACGCCTAACACAGGATTTGAGACTGAAAAGAAAAATGTCTGAGATAATGAAAAATGTGCCTCTCTCTCCAGGGAGTTTTACAAAATTATTTTTATGATCAGAAATAATTTACTGATGAGAAATGAGATGCCAGTTACAAGGAAATTCAACATTAGTCCCAATAATTTGTCCTGCGAATTGCTTACAAATCTCAAAGCACTTGATCAGCGACACGTTGCATAACCCAGAGCAATGTGGTGCAGGAAACACTGTGTCCACGTTACAGATGAGGATGTGAGCTTAAGAGACCCTAACCGCACTCCGAAGAACTCTCCAGTTACAGCCTGATAGAACATCACCTGCAGGCAGACGGGGAAACAAGACTCAACCAAAGGTGATCAAAAAAGCAAAAGGGAACACAAGAGCAAAACCAAACAAGGCCTGTCATTTGGGTTTTTCAAGTGAAATGTTAATCAGGACCTAATGAAGGTTCTTTAAAGCAGCTAATGTTTTACTATGGCATGGGAGTTAGGATATGGCTGAACCAACCATACAGTCAATACTCCTTTCATGTGGTGGGGAAGGAAATGCTGATGTATTTTCAGGCAATGATGAGGTCAGATCTTTCAGAGTCTGACCTGGCAGCCAAGAGAAATGGAAAGCAAGGATCCCACCAAGACACGGGATCAGCAGGGTCAGTCTTCTTGTAAGAGTAGAGGGCTGGAAGGGAAAAAAAAGCTATTAAAAAAAAGAGGGAAAGGGCTCAAGATTGATGAGGTGGGCAGTAGCTCATATTTACATATCTGGGGCCTCCCTGACAGCAGAAAAAATAAGTTAACCCGAAAAATAGAAATCTAATCTACATTCACTTCCCAACTTGTCAAAAGCCCTCAGTGTAAAGCAGCCACACTTGGCTGCACAGAGGTGTTCCACAGAGGGACCCCAACCAATAAATCTGTTTGATTTCCTGTTATGAGAAGCAGACAAAGAGATATGGCTAGGGATGGGCAGAGCTGTCTGCATAAGGGAAGAGCCTGTGCTTTCACCCCAAACTCAAACCCACCCTCTCCGAGGTTAGGAAAAGTTCAGTTCACTTTGGGGATTTTTTAGCATTATTTCTCATTTTTGCATGTTCCCGTGGGAGCTGGAAGTAGATGGGACAAAGCATTTCTTTCCTGCTGGCAACAAGGAGCCCTGAGAGTGTCACACAAAAGTTTGGTCCTGAGAGATTACCAGTCCAAGGGTGTGATCTTGCAACCCCTCCAGATGTGAATAATGCAGAGACATTTTTAATGGTTTTGTTGTTGGTGAGAATTTCTTGGCATTACTCTACGAAAGTGTTTTCTCCCCACCACTTCTTCCTTGCTTTCTTCGCCCCTTCATCCAGCGCACATTACACATAAACAGAAAAGGAAACCAAAGTTTTCAGATCAAAAAGACTTTTCTTCCAAAACCCTGGGGAGAACCTGCACAATGGTAACAATATTGCAGAACAGCAGCTGTTCGATAAGGTTCCTCTCAGGAGGTGACATCAGAACTCAAATGCTATTTTGCCCACAGTACATAGACTAACAGCCTGATCCTGCAGTCCCTGACCAATAGACGTTTCATGGCATAAATTTTCCAGAAGTATAGCAGGTCCACAACAACATTTGAAAGCAATTAGGATGAATGTGGTAGCATTTCAGTGTATTTCTGAAACACTACAGCTAATACCCATGTTTCTGCGAATGTATACTTTCAGTACTGCTGGTAAGTTGCCTACAACTTCAGTAGCCTCACTAAATCATCACTTAGTGATCACAGCAAAAAGTTCCAAAACCTTTGACGGAAACAGGAACATGACCGTGGATGTAAATTTGCTCATTTGCATTTATTTTTTTGTTGCGGTTTTTTTTTTTTTTTTCTTTAGAGAGACCCAAAATCTATGAAAAGGAAACTGATTTTGATAAGATTGAGCGGGTGGAATTACGAAGCAAACACAAAATCCAGTGCACCGTAAGCGGGAATCCTGACCCAAAGATCGAGTGGAAGTGGCAGCCCTGCAGCCTCACAGACATGCTGTAAGTGGACATTCCTATGGATGAACATGTTGCAAAATAGTTTGGTAGTTTCAAGTCAGTTTTTTCTTTCTAGTACATCTCATTTATCTTAGTAAAAAATCACAAGCAGTGATTCCCCACCTAAAGATCTCAAGGGTTATGAACTCAGCAGACATCTAGTTGTGTATGATCTTTTTGGAGTTACAAGCACCTTCTGTATTATCAGATTTGTGTCAAATAAGTTTAAAGTGACTAAAGATCAGGCTTGAATATTCTTTAACTTGACCAGCAATGTCTCTCTGAGTTACGAAGACCTTTTCTTACACCTCTTGGATGCAGCCTACATGGTTGACAAAGGAAAAACAGATAGGTGCTTTCTGTGTAGAGGTAACACACTTTTTTCCCCCTGTAAGAGCTATTGTCAGACAAACCTGCTAAAGGCTTGGCTTCATTTAGTTGCCAGATGGAATTTATGGCACTTCCTAAGGGCTGTCTTCACTAGTGCACACTGAGCATGGGCTCCTGTGGCAGCATCTGCGTTGCAGAAGCTGGAAAAGATAGCCAAGCCTTCACGCCTTACTGAGGGCCCTACTTTGCTAAAGTCTGGAGGCAGCCTGAGGTGTAAAGACACAGAAGCAAGTCACTGGGTCAAAACTGTCAGAGGGGAATGAGGCAAGTTCAAACACAAGATGCCTTTCAAGATTCGCCTTATACAAGTAGACATTTTCTTTGCTCCTGCTGTTACATGAGCAGAGTGATCTATAGAGGTCGGTCTCGGCTGAGGTCTAAATGCTTCCACTGGTAGCCCCAGGGGACATATAGGAGCCATGTATAACAATTCTGACTGCACTTCAACTCTTCCCTGCAATGAGAGGGCTGAAGTCAGGTTCTCCATCCATAAAAAAATGAAGACATGTCTAGGAAGCAAGAGAGAAAATTGCTGCATCGTTCCTTATTTTCTCACTGTTTCAATGCTTTTCCGAATGCTGTGAATGGCAAGTCATGAGACAGGGAAAAATCACAAAGAGAAGCTCCTTTCCCAGGTTCTCTGCTGCAGCAGTTGCAGTGCTGTTGGGTGATCTAGTCTCGGGTTGGGTCTAAAAAGTGACCTTGTGTCCCTCCACAAGTAAAGTGGCCCGTTACCTCATTTAGGTAGTTACACTGCTCCTGCAGGAATAAAATGGCAGAGATCTGTAGGCTTAGGTAGGGCTGTTGGCATCGCAGGTCAGCAGAAGGCACACAAGCTGCTGCTTCAGAGGTGTTCAACAAGAGCAGCATGGAAACACCATAAGGAAACAGGTTATCCATTCTGTAGGCAAGCCACAGAGATGACCTGAAATCTTTTCCAGACCTTTCTGTCTAGGGAGAGAGAATTGGTCATGAATGCCGAATTAAGCCAGATTCAAACCAGTGACCTGGTGGCAAAAGACCTCATATAACCCTTGTTCCAGCTCTCTGACTCTCTGATCTTATCAATTTAAATACAATTGCAGAGTGGCGTCTACCTCTTCTGGCCTCCGGGGCAGCCTTATCTTTTTCCAGCAGAAGCTGTAGGAGGATTCCTGTGGGAAATGACACAGACCCCATTTCCTTCTGTTGTCTCACTTCCTCTCTCTCTCTCTTTCTCTCCCCCCTCCTCACTAGTGCACTTTGAATCCCAAAACACTATCATTGTTCCTTGTAGCTGTGATGTGATTTGCTTCCTTTGAGTTTTTTCCCTTCATCCTCAAGACAGAACTGTGCCTTGCAGGAAGTCACTCAAGACATCTTCTAATTAGGCTCTTTTGAGAGCTGTAAACCCTCCCTTGACCCAGGGTGTTACCATGCATCTTGTGTGGATTTGGCAAAGGCACGGCTGATATATGGATTAGTTTTCTGCATCATCGGCCCTTGGTCATCACCTATAGAAGTCCATATTAATTTTACCTCCTATAACCCTAATCTGCTAGGGAGGGCTCAGAGGCCGCTGGGACCAACCATGGGAAGCGCAGTGCCTCTGCTGAGGCAGAGGAGGCAATAAGGACACTTTCCTGTTGTGCATTGTGATGACTTGTGCAAGTTGTGCAATTGCAGCTAGTTGTGGAACTGAACTGACTTTAACTTGCCGTCACGGAGTCACCATTCGTGACACTCAGCCATGCTGGACTGGAGCTGAACTGGCAACTTTAAAATTAAAGACTTCCTCAAGTTGCACAGCTGGCAGTGCCTTCAGCCAGGACGCCTGGAGCTCCAGTCTTGCTGAAGCCTTTGTGCTCCTAATCATGAGAAGGCCTGGGTCTCTGCTCATTTATTCCAAGGACTGTAGTTAAAGAAGATAGAAAAGCCTTTTGCCTTAGATGGTGCGGATATAATTTTCTGCATTATGTGCTACATACACTGGTCTTTGCCCATAATTCAAAAATGAAGATTGATAACTGACAGAGATATGGTTATCTTCTGGGGAATATGCAATATTAAAGGAGCCTTCTGCTATCATTATCCCAGTATTTATCCATTCTACTCCGTCAGCCTGCATTTCATGTCGGAAAGCTGAGCAGATAGACAGACATGCTCAGCAACATCACCTCCCCACAGTTTTGAATGACTGGCATTTTGAATTTTGAAATGCACTGCAAGTGCTAAAAGAGCACTTAAAAAGCCACAGCTGCATTGGGTATAACTCATATAAGCCAGATTCAACTCACATGATTTAATTAGTTGTCCAGTATTTTCTATTTTCAATCTTCAGGAAGTTTGTGGGGTTTCCTTGCTGGTTATATACTGATCTTTGTCTACGTCTGTTAAGGTGCTTTGTAAATAATTTTGAAACGTTGCGATGAAGGAATACAGTAGTTTCATGAAGAGGTAATGATCTCCAGCAGCAATAGCTTTTAGGAGTTTTTAAGACCTAAGACTATTGTCTAAGAATTACATTTTCTCTCTAATAATGCCTGCCTGGGTTATCTGCAGTGAGTCGGGTTCTTGAACACCACCTTCGCTTTTCTACCTCCAGATGCAACCCCGAGGGGCAAAAAATTGTGGTTCACGAGAACATGTTCATAGGCAACAAGATCAGAAGCATTGAAAACATAACCATGAAGCATGGGGATAAAAGAAAGGTATGTGTCTGATGAAAATCTGAGCAATGATGTCATGGAATAGCAGTGGGCTTTACGGAGGGGATGCTGTGCTCACACAGAGCTCTCTCCCCGCAGTTCCCAAGCTACTGTGGGTAGTTAGCATGCTTTAAATTCCACAGCCCTGGGATCATTTTCAGATCTCTGCTGTTTATAAACGCCGGGATTCTGGCAATGATGTCACATACCCTGTTTAAAACTCTCCAAAGACTTTTGGGTCAAAAACCTCTCTGTCTCCCTTAGTCTTGAGAAAGTGTAAGACTGGTTCAGTGCAAGAGGGGTCCTGTGAAGTGCACACAACTGATAAGGACTCTGAGTTCATTAGAATGCTTAGCACGTAGAGAGCACTTTGTACTGCCCAACCTTGCCTACTCTCCCAGTAGCAGGAGTTAAAACAGCTGTGTAATTTAAGAGGCCTACGGTGGCCAGAGATAGCTGGCCTGATTTTCGGAGTGTGTAAGTGCCTGCAATACCTGCCTGTTTCGGCTGGAGTTGTCAACATTTCTTTACCCATTTGGGTTGCCAACCATGTTACCGAGCCAATGAAGATGGGAAGATCTCTTTCCTTCTACACTTCCCTGCCAGCTTCCCCCTCCAAACAGCACTGGGAGCACACTTTCTGCATGAACTGCAAAGATCCCAGCCATGAATTATCTGTCAAATGCCTCCCGCGTACCTGTGGTGATACTGAGTGATACTGGTTATGCACGTCCATGCTAATCCTTGAGAAAGTGCTGCAGCTGTTCTGCCATAGATTCACAGATTTCTGGCTATGCCTTGGAGAAGATACTGTGGTCTGGCTCAGACAGTTGTTTTACCCCTGTTGGACTTACAGAGGTCTGTGGCTTTAGGAATGGTTTTGCAGCTACAGGTTTCGAGGTGGGTGCTCCAGATAGTTTAGTGCCTAACCCTGCACGGTGCTGAATGCTGCAGTTTATCTCCTAGTATACCTTTAAGCATATGATAATTCTTGGGCTACTCCCATGCTTAAAGTTAAGCACAAGGCTAAAGTGCTCTTCTGGATTGTATCCAGACTAAATCAGCATCTGGCAGGATCAGTGCCTTAGCCATCTGCTCTTTCTCATGGAGACTTTCCAGCTCTAAACATAACCTAAAACAGAGCTCTGAAAACATGGAGGTTGGGCTGGGAAGGAGAAAATCAGTGTTCGCATTTCATTCCTGAGTTTTCCCCTTGCTGGATTATATTTATAAATTGGATTTGTTTAGATGGCATAGTGCCCCTTAAGCTCTGTTTTTAATGTATTCTCTAAGAATTTTAGACCTTAGGTAAAAGCAACTACTTACAAAGTGCTAATTATTTGTGAAAAATGGAGGTTGGTGACATGTGCCTACAAAGTTCCTTCCTTTTCTTAGACTTTCTGGTTGCTGCGTGGATTGACAAGAGTTTTGCAGCTCTCATGGCTCCTGTTCCTCTCCATATACACAGTCTGTCTAAATATACGATCTAGTTATGTTAGTCCCCATATAAAAGTGAAGAGTTTCACAATTGCTGTGACTCAAAAAATATCTGTTGGTTGCTGAATTGTCCCACATGCTGGCATAGCGAGACACCTCAACAACACAAAATTAGAAACATTTTTCTTTGTTTTATGCATATACACACCACTCCCATTTCTTCTTTTACCAACTTTGCTGAGGCAAATATGCACCTGGGTGAAATTTTAGTGTGCTAGTGGACTTAAGATGGGATTTGTTTGCAGTCTCTGAATGAGGTGTTTTAGGAGTACCACAGATTTCCTGGATCCAGCGGGACACTCCAAACACATCCTCAGTCTATGCTGGTGCATGATTAGGGACTTCCCAGCTTTCCCTTATCACCTAATTTCCCTAGAAAGAAAAGGTGCAGCAATCTCCAGGTATAGCAATCAGAGCAAAAGTAGTGCTCCCCTCCCACAGAGAACACCACAGCACCTACCCACAGGTCAGTTCTGACATCACCACATGCCTGAGTTTCCTGCCTGTAAAACATGGTGGACACTACAGTGCTAGGAGAAGGGAGGTGCAACTGCTTAGTGGAAATGAGGACCACGAGGGAACCTCAGTACAAGGACCCCACGCAGTCCTCGAAAGGACTCCTCTTGTTACCTAAGAGCTTTGCTGCTGCTTACACCTTGAGTACCACAAACAGCCCCGAGGCTGCTTCTCGCTCAGCCCTGCACAGCCATCTCTGCTCTTTCTATAGACTCCGGGCATCCTGAAGTGCTCATTTTTTAGACATGTTCAAAAGCTCAGCCTACAACCCTTTAACTTAAGCTTTTACATATTTCATTATTAAAGTTTCATAAAAATACTTCTTTACAAGTTACGTAATTTTCAATTTATATTATATTCGTTATCTTCATCTCCTGCTGATCCACTGGCTGAAAATGCATTCTGAGGTGTTTCCTAATAATTTTTATGTCCTGATTAAGATTTATTCAAATTAATAAAACTAGATTTTATGAATCTCAGGTTTCAGCACTTTGTCTCCCTGCTTACATTAGCAGACAATTCCTCTCTTTCCCCTTTCTGAAGTCCAAGGCTATCTGTGTTAAGTGGAGTCTTTAGATAATAGAATATAATTCAAAAAAAGACACTGATGAAAACTCATAGCCTTCAGACTTTTCCTTGTGTTTTATCAGTTGGTACTCCCACCAGAAATGGAATAGACAGGAAACAGCCCAATCCATTCCCACCATGTCCTAGCAAGTAATTCATCTGCATAGACTAGCCAGATGAAATAATAAAGATATTGGAGTCTGACTGAGCGCGGCTTTTATTGACTGTGTTATGAAGCTGGGATTAGCTGAGATTGGTTATTTTTCCTGTGTGATTTGAGCCTGTCCAATGATAGCTGAAGTCTCAGAGCAGAAGGTGGAATTTACCTCGTCTCTAAGATTTCTCAGCATCTGTAGAGTTCACTCTCAAAGAACTGTTGCAATATGTGCTGGTTCAGTAACATGAAAAAATGCATTTTTGAGCTGCTAAGAATATGGGAGCAAACCCCCCAGAAATTACCAGATCCAGAATCTTGCTTGAAAGCTAGCTTGCAGGGCTGCAAGCAAGGATTTTTCCAGCTGACCACTGATGCTTGATGTGATCTTTCATCACATCAGGATCTTTAGACATCTATTTGACAAAAGAGGCATGTAAAGTTGAGATCTCTTGTCATCTTCGTCATAACGATTATTCCATTATTATTCCACAGATAGAGAAGTGAATTTCACCCCCTCCTGTCTTCTAAAGGATAAGTCTCATTCCTAAAGGAAAGCATTTGGTTATCATTAACATTATGATGTACTTCACTGAAGTTTTGGTCAAATAGCGGTTGACACAATTGCATCATGCTAGTTTAATTTTCCCAGTGGTTTTGAGTCAATATTGAACTTTTCACTTTGTGATTTAAACTAATGTGTAGCTACCTCTGAACACTGCTTTTTAACACCAGGTGAAATACCCGTGATTGCATGAATTGCCTGAATTTCCTCTTCAAGTTGCAAGGAGCTAGGTTGCTGGTTTATTTTCTTTCCTGTTAGTAAACTGAACGTGCTGGTCTCAGCTTGGGAGCACAGGACATAGCAGAAAAGAATAGCAAGACCCATACATAATTCAGTCCTCACTGAATCTCTCCTCTGGGAGACTAGCCCAAATGTTTCAGGCACTACCCAGGTCTTCTTGAGAGAGCTGGCTAGCAGCAGGGACATAAGAAAAGGCCCTCTGTCTTACCTGCCCTCTTAAATTCATTAGCTGAAATCACTGGGTGCAAGGAAGAAGCATGGGGGTGGCAGTTGCTCATGACTAGCCAGCACCTACCCACCTGCCCTAGGGCCAGAGAATGATCAGTCCATCTGTACTAGAAATGTA
>JANHGO010000044.1:27449524-27476891 GCA_024606505.1 Aquila spilogaster | reverse complement strand
TGTGGAAGAAATTAAAGGCAAATATTAACTGTACTTAACCCAAAAAGAACATCCCTAAAGCCTTCAAATTGCATGGTACTTTCTTTTTCAGTCATGTTTGGATTTTATGAGAAATAGGTCTGTGGCTGATGTCCTCCCGCAGCTCCGCACTGCTGCACGACTGCTCGGGCCAGGAATGCACGGGGAAATGTTTGGAGAGCCCACGAGCAGCCAGGAGGGCTGCACTGTGCACAGGGGAGCAGGCAGAGAGCACTGCAGGGCATGGTGCAGGGGCAGCTGCTGTGGCACTCTGCTGTTGCGGTGCTCTCAGGCTCCAGCAGGGCTTTTTTTGCATGCTTAAGGATAGCTATATACATGCAAATGCGTCTGCATTTTTAGATGCTTAATTTAAGGTGCAACCAGAAATAGACCTGGATTCTGGCAGTGCTTACGATTGGATTCCTACCCCAAGCCTCCCCCCACAAATGCACATGAGCAGAGATGCACAGGAGTTGGTGCAGAACCCACTGAACTGCTTTGTAAGCAGACGTGAAAGAGAAAGCAAAGCAGGCATGGAAGAGGAAGAGAGCTATCTGAGAAATGCACCACTAGGTGTACATTAGGTAATCACTGGCATTAGGTTAAAATTTTCTCAGCTGCCAAGTGCAGAGCCATTCTGCAGGCAAGGTTACTGCAGCTGCCCACTGAGCCAACCATCTGGTTACAGTCCGTGCAAATCTAAAAGGCCAGCACCTAGCAGACAAGACGGTGAGCTAATCAGGTCCAAGGCTTTCTGTCACTGATGGGGGCACTTTCTGCAGGTAGGATCTGGTCCAGCAGTGAGCAAAAGGAACAGAAATGCTTCGGCTGTCCTCAGGGGCACTGTGGTAGGATGGCCAGCACAGTGTAAGGAGCTTCACAGAGTTTTCAGCCCAATAAATGTCCCCCAGCACATTCCACGCCACAAACCTGAGGCATGTGGGGGGCCGATGCCAGCATCCCCAACAGCACAAAGAGCTGCTTCCAAAACTGGGGGGGAGGGGTGAGGGGCACGCTCCCGCTGGGGTGACCCCAAAGCAAGGGTCACCCTGAGGGTGACACCCACCTCCACTGCACCCTACACAGGGAGAAAGAGAGAGAAACTTACAAAAAACACTTCTGTTTCTGAATGCCATGCCCAGAATTAGCTGCTACCCCACACTAACCATGTTGTAATGCACTGCGAGAGAAATGATGGGGAGGCACTTCTAGCCAGCCCCTCAAGACTTAAGATAATAATTGCCTAAACCTCATAAATACTAATTATTTCAATTGATGAATCATTTTGACTCATTCTAGGTTTCAGGTAATATTTAATAGTGCCATGCAGTGAAGTAATTGTGGAATTAGGAATTCATTTGTCACTCACGTATGTTCTTATTTTAATTAGATCAAGCTAAAACTATTATTTCTTTTTTAGAAGGATAATTTGAATGACATTCCACTTATTCATCATTTCACCAAGAAAAATCTCCTAACATTCAAAGGTGGTAATCAAACTTACTTTGTCTCCCATGCTCTTTCAGACAAAAACAAACACACAGACTGTCCCTCTCCCCAGGTGTGTAAAGCTTTGTTCCTTCAGCTCAGAAACACAACACTTGAGTAACCTTTCGCACTGAACTTGGATCTCTGTTTCTGAGCGAGTTATGCTTTTGAGTTCAGTCCAAACATGCAAAACAAAGGATTTGAGACTGAAAAGAAAAATTTATGAGACCATGAAGAATGCGCTTCTGACTGTGGGGAATTTTGCAAAATTATTCTTATGATTAGAAATAATTTGTTGGTGGGAAATGAGACACTAGTTACAAGGAAATTCGACACTGGTGCCAAAAGTCTGTGCCGTGAATGGCCCATACACCCACAGATCTCCATGTACTTGGTTAGCGAGACATTGCGCAGCCCAGAAGCTGCTCCTGCTTCCCGATGAGGATGTGCAGGAAGGACCTCAGGCACAAGCTGAAGAGCTGCTCCATCTGCTCCCTGCTTCCCCTCCTGCGTCCCAAAAGCCCAGTGCTGCCCCTGAGGCGAGGAGTGGGCTTTGGAGCCTGGCAGAGCTGCGTCTGCAGGCAGACCAAAGGGGAGCAAAAGGCAAAGCAGGATGCAACAGCAAAACAAAACCAAGTCCTGTCATTTGTGGTTTTCTTTAAGTGAAATGCTAATCGGGATCTAATTAAGGCCCCTTAAAGCAGCAAAGACTTTATTATGGAAGTTAGGATGTAGCTGAAGCAGCTATAGTCAATTCCTTTCATTGGGTGGAGAAGGAAACCTGATGTATTTCTGGCAATGCTGAGGTCAGAATACCCTTCTGGATCTGACCTGGCAGCGAGAAGAATGGACAGAGAGGGTCCTGCTGAGACACGGGATTGGAGTGGTTGGTCCTTGGGCAAGAGAGGAGGGCTGGAAGGGAAAAAAATGAAGAAAAAGGAATAGGGAAAGGGCTCAAGATTGATGAGGTGGGCAGTGGCTCCTGTTTATACATCTGGGGCCTCCTTGACAGCAGAAAAATAAGTTAAACCAAAAAATAGAAATCTAATCTGCATTCACTTCCCAACTTGTCAAAAGCCTTCATGTAAAGCGGCCGCACTCAGCTGGACAGAGGGGTTCCACTGCCGGACCCCAACCAATAAATCTATGTGGTTTCCTGTTATGAGAAGCAGACAAAGATAGGACTAGGGATGGGCAGAGCTGTCTGCATAAGGGAAGAGCCTGTGCTTTCACTCCCATCTCAAATCCACCCTCTCCGAGGTTAGGAAAAGTTCAGTTCACTTTGGAGATTTTTTAACATTATTTCTCATTTTTGCATGTTCCCGTGGGAGCTGGAAATAGATGGGACAAAGTGTTTTTTTTCCTGCTGGCAACAAGCAGCCCTGAAAGTGTCACACATGCAAGTTTGCTCTGGTGAGATTTCCAATGCAAGGGTGTGATCTTGCAGTCCCTCCAGATGGGAATAATGCAGTGACCTTTTTAATGGTTTTGCTATTTCTGTGATAAGGATTCCTTGGTGTAACTGTACAAGTGGTTTTTATCCACCACTTCTTCCTTGCCTTCTTCTCCCCTTCATCCAGTACATGGCACGCATAAACAGAAAAGGTAAGCAGTGTTTTTGGATCAAAACAAGTTTTTTGCAGCGACCCTAGGGAGAACCTTGCACAATGGTGGTGATACTGCAGAGCAGCTGCTGCTTGATAAGGTTCCTCTTGGGAGGTGACATCAGAATTCAAACACTGTGCTGCCACCGGTACCTGCATGTCAGCCTGATCCTGCAGTCCCCGAGTGATAGATGTTTCATGGCATAACATTTCTAGAAGCGTAGCATGGCCACAACAGCACTTGAAAGCAATTCAATTGAACGTGGTAGTGCTGTGATGTGCCTCTGAAACATCAGAACTAGTGCCTGTGTTCCTCCGTGTGTATAATACCTTCAGTATCGCTGGTAATTGCCCTGCAACTTCAGCAGCATCAATAAACCATCACTGTTAGTGGTGGCAGTGGGGGGCTGCCAAACCGTTGCTGGAAGCAAGAGCACTGCCGCAGACGTAAACTTGCTCTTTTGTACTTATTTTGTTGTTGTTGTTGTTTTTCCTTTAGAAAGACCCAAAATCTATGAAAAGGAAACTGATTTTGATAAGATTGAGCGGGTGGAATTAAGAAGCAAGCACAAAATCCAGTGCACTGTAAGCGGGAATCCTGACCCGAAGGTTGAGTGGAAGTGGCAGCCCTGCAGCCTCACGGACACACTGTAAGTGCACATGGGCAGCTCTCCCTGCAGGGAACCCACTGCCAAATGGGCTGCTGGCTCCACATCACTTCTTCTTCCCAGTACATCTTGTTTATTTTAATTAGCAATCACAGGCAGCGATTCCCCACAGATTTTCCCAACAGATACCTGCTGTTCATGATCTTTTTGAGTTACAAGCACCTTCTAGATTATCAGGGTTGTGTCAAATAAGCTTAAAATGACGACCAGTCAGACTGGAAATTTCTTTATCTCGTCTGCCAACATTTCTCTGACTTACCAACATATTTTCTTATCCCTCTTGGATGCAGCCTGGATGGTTAATGCACAAGATGCCTTTTGAGATTTACCTTTTACAAGTAGACACTTCCTTTGTTCCTATTGCTATATAAGCAGAGTGATCTATGGGGCAGGGCCTGGGCTCAGATCTGAATGGCAGTGTTCCCCTGGCAGTTCCGGGGATGTGGAGGAGTCACCTGTAACCATTCTGGCTGCACTTCTGCTCTGCTCTGTGGTGACAAGGATGAAGGCAGCTTTCACATCCATAAAAAGAAGAGGCAATTCCAGGACACAAAAAAGAGAACTGCTGGATGGTCCCTTATTTTCTCAGTTTCAATGCTTTTCCAAATGCTGCAACTGACAGGGAAAAGCGACAAACAGCCACTGCTGTCCCAGGCTCTGTACCACAGCCTGGCAGCAATGCTGGGTGCTCTGCCCCAGGCTGGGTCTGAGGAGTGACCCACTGTCCCTGCATGAGGAAAGCAGCCCCTCACCTTGCTGACACTCGGCCAGGAAGTCACATGGCAGTGATCTATAGGCTTAGGCAGGGCTGTTGGTATCTCAGGTAAGCAGAAGGCACGCAGGCTGCTGCTCTGAGGGTGCTCAAGCTGGAGCAGGATGGAAACACTATAAGGAAATACTATGCAGTCATAGGAAAGCCACAGAGATTACATGAAATCTTTTCTAGACCTTTCTGTCAAGGGAGAGAATATTGGTCATGAACGCTGAATAAAGCCAGTTCTGAATGAGTGCCTTGGTGGCAAAGGACCTCACATAACCCTTGTTCCAGCTCCCTGACTCTCTGATCTTATCAATTCAAACACAATTGCAGAGTGGCGTCCACCTCTCCCGGCCTCTGGGGCAGCCTTATCTTTTTCCAGCAGAAGCTGTAGGAGGATTCCTGTGGGAAATGACACAGACCCCACTTCCTTCTGTTGTCTCACTTCCTCTCTCTCTCTCTCTCTCTCCCCCCTCCTCACTGGCGTACTTTGAATCCCCGAACTCTATCATTGTTCCTTATAGCTGTGATGTGATTTGCTTCCTTTGAGTTTTTTCCCTTCATCCTCAAGACAGAATAGTGCCTTGCAGGAAGTCACCGAAGGCAGCTTCTAATGAGGCTGTTTTGAAAGCTATAAACCCTCTCTTGACCCAGAGTGTTAATCATGTGTCTTGCACTGATTTGGCAAAGGCATGGCTGATTCACGTATTAGCTTTCTGCAGTAGTGGCCCTTGGTCATCACCTGTAGAAGTCTATGTGCTCCTAAGCCTTTGTGCTGCTAAGCACGAGAAGCCCCATGCATCTGCTCATTTATTAGAGGGTTGTAGTTAAAGACATTAGAAAAGCCCTTTACCTTGAATGGTGCAGATGTATACCAGCACAACATATGCTACATACAGATTTTGAATTTTGAAATGCATTGCGAGTGCTCGAAACAGAATGTAAAGAGCCATGGCTGCATGGAGCTGGACTCTTACTAGCCAAATTAAACTCACATGATTTAATCAGTTGGCCAGTATTTTCAGGTTTCAGTCTTCAGAAAGTCTGGGGGGGTTCCTGGCTGCTCATGTGCTGATCTTTGGTCACCTTTGTCAAGGTGAGTCCTATATAATTTTGAAATGCTGTGATGAAGGAATACAGCAGTTTTAGAAAGAGGTAAGGATCTTTATCAGCAACAGCTTTTAGAAGATTTTTAAGACCTAAGACTACAGCTTAAGAATGACATTGTCTCACTTTAATAACACCTCCTGGCATTATCTGCAGTGACTTGGGTTCCTGAACACCACTTTTGCTTTTCTACTTCCAGATGCAACCCCAGAGGGCAAAAAATTGTGGTTCAGGAGAACATGTTCATAGGCAACAAGATCAAGAGCATTGAAAACATAACCATGATGCACGGGGACAAAAGAAAGGTAGGTGTCTGATGAAATCTGAGTGTGATCTCTTGGAATAGCAGGGGGCTTTATGGAGGCATGCTGCAATCACACAGAGCATCCTGCCCACGATTCCCAAGCTGCTGCTGGTTGTTAACATGCTTAGAATTCCACAGCCCTGGGATCATTTTCAGCTCTCTGCTGTTTATAAATGCCGGGATTCTGGCAATGATGTCATTTACCCCATTTAAAACTCTCCAAAGACTTTTGGGTCAAAAACCTCTGTCTCCCTCAGTCCTGAGGAAGTCCAAGACCAGTTCAGAGCAAGAGGGGTCCTGTGAAGCACACACAGCTGACAGGATGCCAGGTTGATTAGAATGCTTAGCACTTGGATGGTACTTTGTACTGCCCAGCCTTGCCCACTCTCCTAGCAGCAGGAGCTAAGCAGCTGCATGATTAAAGAGGCCAGCCATGGCCAGGGGTAGCTGCCCTGCTGGTGAGCGTCTGGATGCCTGAAGCACCTGCCTGCCTCAGCTTGAGGCATGGGCACTTCCTCACCCATTTGGGTCCCCAGCCATGCTGCTGAGCTGAGGAGGGCAGGAACATCTCCTTCCTTCTGCACGCCTCTGCCCACTTCCCCTTCGAGCAGACGGTACTGGAGCATGCTTCTTGCATGAGCTGCAAAGATCTCAGCAATGAATTATCTGCTAAATGATACCAATTACACATCCATGCTAATTCTTAAGAAACTGCCAAAGCTGTTCTGCTCTAGATTCACAGACAGTTGGCTACACTTGGAGAAGATGCTGTGCTCTGGCTCTGTTGTTTTACCCTTGTTGCACTTGCACAAGTCAGTGGCTGTAAGAGCAGTTCTGCAGCTGCACATGTTTTGAGGTGGATGACTCAGATCAATTAGTGCCCAAACCTGCAAGGTGCTGAATGCTGCAGCTCGGATCCTGGTGTACCTTTAAGCATATGATAATTCTTGGGCTACTTGCATGCTTAAAGTTAAGTGCAAAGCTAAAGTGCTTTTCTGGATTGGGTCCAGACTAAATCAGCATCTGGCAGAATCAGTGCCTCAGTCATCTGCTCTTTCTCATGGAGACTTTCCAGTTCTAAACCTAATCTAAAACAGAGCTCTGAAACATAGAAGTTGGGATGAAGAAAATCAGTGTTCACAGCTCACTCCTGAGTTTCCCTGTTGCTGGAAAATATTTAGAAATTGGATTTATTTAGATGGCATAGTGTCCCATAAGCTCTGTCTTTAATGTACACTCTAGGAATTACAGATCTTAGATAAAAGCAACTATCTACAGTGCTCTCATTGCAAAAATGGGAAGTCAACGACATGTACCTCCACACTTTCCTCCTTAGAAAAATCTTCCTGTTTGCAGCAAGACATGACAAGAGTTTCGTGGCTTTTGTGGCTACTGTTTCTGTCCATATATACAGCCTGTCAAAATACATGATCTCGTCTCCAAGAACTCACTTTACATCTGACGAACAGTCTTTAATTTATGTTAGTTCCCATATGAAAGTTAAGGGTTTCACCACTCAAGAACTACCTCCTGGCTGCTGAATTGACCCATGTGCTGGGATAAGTGAGACACCCCAATGACACAAAATTAAAAACATTTTTGCTTTGTTTTACACTTATGTATATGTACACTCGTCCCGTTTCTTCTCTTCTCTGCTTTGCTGAGGCAAGCATTTTGTGACATTTTTGTTTGTTCATGGACTTACAGATGAAATCTGGCTGCAATCTCTGTGAACGAGGTGCTTTAGTGGTACTACAGAGCCCCTGGATCCAGTGGGGCACTCCAAACATATCCCTGCTCCATGTTGGTGCCTGGTCAGGGACATCTGAGCACTCCCCTATCACCTGAGTGCCACACACAGCCCAGGCTGCCGCTCACAGCACTGCTCAGCCATCCCTGCCCCTTAGGCTCCAGGCAGACTGAAGTATTCATTTGTTAGACATCTTCAAAAGCTCAGCCTACACCCTTCAACTTAAGCTTTTACATATTTCATTATTAAAGTTTCCTAAAAATACTGCTTTACAAGTTACATAATTTTACAGCTTATAATATATTCATTATTTTCATCTCCTGCTGATCCACTGGTTGAAAACACATTGAGGCGTTTCCTAATAATTTTTATGTCCTGATTAAGATTTATTCAAAGTAATAAAACAAGACTTTATGAATCTCAAATTTCAGCACTCTGCCTCCCTGCTTGCATTAACAGACAATTCCTCTCCTTCCCCTTTTCTGAAGTCCAAGGCTATCTGTGTTAGGTGGAGCCTTTAGATAACAGACTATAATTTAAAAAAGAAAGCGATGAAATCCTATAGCCTTCAGACTTTTCCTTGTTTTTTATCAGTCATTATTCCCACCAGAAATGCAATAGACAGGAAACAACCCAATCCATTCCCACCATGTCCTCACAAGTAATTCATCTGCATTGACTAGCCACATGAAATAATAAAGACGTTGGAGTCTGACAGAGCATGGCTTTTATTGACTGTGCTGTGAAGCGGGGATTAGCTGAGATTGGTTATTTTTCCTGTGTGATTTGAGGCTGTCCTATGACAGCCCTCAGAGCAGAAGGTGGAATTTACCTAGTCTCTATGCTATTATCTGTTGCTCTGTGTCCTACTGTTCACTCTCCAAGAACTGTAGCAATACATGTTTGTTTGTTCACTGACATTTGAAAAAATGCATTAACTTTTAAGGGCTGCCAGGAATATGGGAAGGAACCCCCAGAAATTCCCAGATCCAGAATCTTGCTTAAAAACAAACTTGCAGGGGCAGTGAGGATTTTTCCAGCGGACCAGCAATTCTGGCTCACATCAGGATCTTCAGGCATTTGTTTTATGCAAGTGGCATGGAAAATTGAGGTCTCTTGTCGTCTTTGTCATCATGATTATTCCATTATCATTCCAAGACAGAGAAGTGAATTTCACCCCCTCCTGTCATCCTAAAGGCTGAGTTTCATTCCTAAAGAAAAGCATGTGGTTATCACTAGCATTAAGAAGTACTTTGTAGAAATTTTGGTCAAGTATTGGTTGAGGCAATTATGTCACCCCAGCTTACATTTCCTGGTGGTTTTAAGTCAATACTGAAGGTTTCACTCTGTGATTTAAACTGCAATGTAGCTGCCTCTGAAGGCTGTTTTTTAATACTAGGTGAAACGCTGTTGATTGCATGAATTGCCTGAATTTCCCTTTCAAGTTGCAAAGCACTAGCTTGCTATTTTATTTTCTTTCCTGTTAGTAAGCTGAACATACTGGACTGAGCTTGGGGGAAAAGTAGAAAAGAGGAGCAAGATCTATACATAATTCAGTCCTCCTTGGGGGCTTCTCTCCATTCCTCTCTCTCATGTATATATGAGAGAGTAGCCTGGCCACATGGATGTTTTTGCAATAAAACTCATGAATCAATTTTGCTGCTGAAATTCATAAGCACTCAAGAAAGTTGATCCAAAAACACCAGGCTTGAACCTCCTGGAGGATGACATTAAAGCAGTGGGATGGGTTTGGTGAAAAACGTGAACAACTCAGTAGGGCTGCTGAACGCTACCTGGGTTTGTGCATGTTCCAGGGGAGAGCCAGAAAGCCCTGCCATATCATCTCTGGCAGGTGACCCGTCACACAGCTAGGTCTCTGAACATAGCATCTGCAATACAAGAGAGCAGCCCAGCTGTAGCACATGAGCTGCACTGTCCTGGGCAAGGCTTCCTGGCAGAGCCTGGGGCCATAGCAAAGAGCCCTCTCCTCCTGCAGGGAGAGAACTTCCCTCTGCCAGAGATGAGAGCAAACCCTGCAAGTTCCCAGTCAGCTAACAGCCTGATCTTCTCACTTGCGCTCCGTCCATCCTTTAGCATGTTTAGAATGGATGAACTAAGAGCATGGCTCGGAATTGTCAGGCTATAAAAATAAGCATTATTCTGTGCCATTCAAGTAGATGGAATGGGAGCTAGCTGAATATTTTCTTTGCAGAATCTCTGGTGAAGTTCCCTATTAATTTCATCTCCCTCCAGCCACCTCCACCCCAGCTCTGCCAGAGTTAGACAGCTGAGAAGTTTTCCACCCGCTTTTTCTGCTCCTCATCCTCGCCCACATACAGCTAACGAAGTGAAAGAGAGAACTGTTAACTAAAGCCGTTGGAGGGGAGATTAGACAAAGGAACGAGAAAGCAAGGAATCTCAAGATATATTAATCTGTGCTGGCTCCAGCTTAAAAAAAAAAAGGTCTCACTGCTCTGTCCTTACTACAAGACGTCTTAAAACACTCATGGTATAGAGCTGTGGAATGTTATTTGGCTGCTTCTAAAATGGCTTGTTTTTACCAGTTTGGGAACATTACATATGGACTTTATTGAGCTATTCCATTATGGGCTTTCCCAGCAGCAATGTCTATTTACTTGCCACAGTTGTTCTTCAGAGATCAGTCATTTCATTTCTTCTCTTATTGAGTTTTAAATTTGGTTTATTCTTGTATAGTAATTATTTATTAGCTAATAAGCCCTTCCTTGGGCTCACAGTATTGGGTGGCCTTCAGGCTAAGTAATAGGAAATGGAGCCCTTTACATCCAAATTCAACACAGGCAATCAAAACTGATTATTGTCTGAGGGACGTTTAGTGTTTGGCATGCAGTGAGTTCACTGGGTCTCAGGTCAGCTCTCACCAGGAAAATGTCTAGACACTACATGCCAATACTTTGCTATTAATCCTGCTGGTTCCAGCGCAGCCTGCACAGAAGCAAATGACTGAACAGTCGCAGTTAGTGTGCCACTCATGGCTGGAGTACAATGGCAAGGGTTAATGTGTCAGTTAGTCTGAACTGCTCCTGGTCAGGATATTGTGTGGAAGGTAAACTAAAAAGTGCTAACCTTGAGGCTGTCAAGAGCTCTTGTATAGTAATTTCACTGCAGAGATAACATTTTGATGTAATTGCAGATTTCTCATCAGTTTCACTGATTCAGATTAGCAGAAAGCACTGGGAGACAAGTTTTCTGAGAGGAATGGCTGAGAAAGGTTTGAGGTGAGCCCTGCTTCGAGTGAGGATGGGAGACCACCAGAGGCCCCATCCCGCTAAGTTCTTTCTGTGACTGCTGCAGCAAATGCCAGCATTCTTAACTTTTCTATCTTGGCTCTGAATCCAGGAATGGAAAATACTTTGCAGGTGCATGGACTAAGTACATAAAGCAGATTATCCCCTCGGAATTTTTTCCAGTGCATACTGAAGGTCCCCAAATGCTAGGGCTATGTCACTCCCCTGAGAGAGAAAATTCTCCTAACAGTTTTCCCCATTAGTAATGGGAGAAGATTCCTATGCTCAGCTGCTCGAGTTCATCCTGTTTTCTCATTCAATCAGGTTATGCATACATTTATTGCAATGGCTGTATTGAAAGTGTAGTGGTGGCATTTGGAAGGTTCCTTATTACCCCTACTTGACACCATGACCAAGCACAGACAAATGTCATGGAGGTGATGTTTGTTTAACTTGGATTGTTTACAGTAGCAGGTGATGAGCACCCACCAACACATCTGCCTTGTGAATATTAGTTTGTGGGGTTTTTTTAACATTTGGATTAATAGGGTCTTCTTGTCAATGGGATATCCTCGACTGATTTGTCCAGATACTACAAAAAGCAGGTATTGCTGCGGGCTTCCTAAATGTTTCTTTCAGGTTCATTTTTGCAGAAGCCAGAACCATTTGGCTTTTTGAACCAAAGAAGGATTTTGATGCCCTTGGTATTACATGTGTGTGTTCCAAAGCCTCAGACTGTTGAAGACTAAACCAGGATTAGGGCAGTTTGGCGGCTGAGGACTTAAGTCAAGATGCTGCATATAATTGGACTCCCAGTCTCTGGGATTTACTCAGGAGCACATAGCTAGAGTGAAAAGGTGATGTGTAATGATTTCAAAGGAGTCATCTTATTACAGGAAAATCACTCCAAATCATTCATGTCCCACTCTGAAACCACACACAGCCCTCTGGTGGATGCTGCCAGTTTGAAAGCCACATTTTGGAGGATTCTGGGAGATGCTAGTTCTAATAGAGAACACTGAGCTCTCTCTTGTGCTCAGGTGTGTATCAAACTGGTATCCACGTTTATAATCATGATTTTGAACACACAAACAAGAAAGTGGCTTTCTCTTTTCCAAAGTGAATTTTTCAAAATGAATTCCCCCCCAGACCAGGCTTGTTTCCATCCATCAGTTTAACATCTTTTTCACCTTCACATCTAGACACATATGAGATTAGCTTGGATGAGTTCTTGGTATAGCTATTTTCCTCTTTTTTTCTACTATCATGTCAGACTTTTCTTGAGTTACATAGAGATGTTGGCATTTGTATGTGCTTGAGTGTATGTGTGCATTTACCTCTGGGCCAACAATTGCAGTTGGAGGCATTGCATCCATTTTTACAACAGTCACAATATCACCCCTGAAACTTTGGCTGTACTCCAGAATAGATAATTACATTCCTATTTATGATTTGAACGGGCTCTACAGTATTATTCTTGACTTCCCATCTAGAGCTGTCACTTTGCAAGACTAATAGCTGCTAAATAGCTGTCCAAATTCATCCCTTCTGTCCTTGGTGAATCCGTTTCAACACGCGCATTTACATTGACTTTTTCTACTCCCAGATATAAAATTCTAAGATCCAGTAATCACTGAGAGATCTTTGTCCTGATTCAGCAGTAATTCAAAAGGCAGTGTCTAGTGCTTAAAGTCAGGAGTAGTGCTCTGAACATGTGCTTGTTAATGACCAGAGGCACTGGGCCCACTGCTGCAGGAATAGAAAAAGGAGGAGAAACAAGCTGCTTCCCTGGGAGATTTAACATCCAAATCAGGGCAATTTTCACATCATAAATAAATCTGAACCACGCCGCTCTTTCTTTGGTGGACACCAGAGGGAGCTGGGTTTACTGGTCTTTTATTTCCACCCCTAAGTTTGGTTTGTCCCCATTTTTGGTTAATTTCGGTGTTTGGTAACCATGAAATAGATAGTTTTCCTCTTCCACTTACCCCTTATTCTGGTGAGGTGAAAAGGAAAATGTTCCCCTTTAGAATTTTAAATGCACAGGGGATCAAAACCTTTAAAACTCATTTCCCTGCAGGATTTAAAGTGCCAAAGCTCAGAAAATCTTAAATAACTCTGATAATACATCCCACACAGCTATAGACACATTCATGGTACAGCTTTATAAGGAGTAAAGGAATGTCTTGTATGCATTTAGTTTAGGATATTAAAAAGTCCAGAGATGCTTTTGTGCACTTCAAAGGGCTCTCTGGAGATAAGGACAAATGGCCAGAGGGTGTTATAAGTTTTGATCCTCAAAGTCGTTAAGAGAGGACAACAAATAAAGTGATATTTGTTCCAAATGTGAAGGCTCAGGGTTCCTCAAGTGAATGGCTGCAGGGGAAGCAAAGTAATCTTGCAAAACCATCTCTGCCATGGTGGGCTAGATTCTACTTTCTTGCAAGCAGTCCAGAGGAAGTACCAGAAATAACTGAAGCCACGATCCGTGAACAGTCTTCAATGAGCTCATGATGTTGCATCATGACATGGAGTGCCATTTGGCCAGCTCCTCATCAGCAAGGCCCTATACAGAAGAAGGGGCTTAGGATGTTAAAGAACATGGGTTCTTAAAGAGGTGTCTTAATTCAGCCCCCAGGAGAAACTGAGCTGCTTCCTTTTTCTGTGTGGTGAAGCTCAGGACAAGTGCTCTCTCCTTCTCCCTCAGAACCTCCTCTTCTTTATTCATTTGCCAGTGTCTTACCACAAGCATCTTCCCCAGGGTTTCTTTCTGCACTGCACAAGTCCAGAGAAACCCAGAGAAAGGGTTATGGAACCAAGGTGCTTCCCAGGACTATTGATAAGAGTAAGCTGGGTTCCAAAGGGGCTGCATCACTCCTTTCTCTGGGGTTATATCAAAACAAAGCAAATCTCTGTAATGTTCTTTACATCACATCCATACAAACAACCTGCTTCCCACATAGTGTCCTGTGATGCATGGAAACCATAACTGAAAGGCAGAAAAGAAAACAGGTGGATGTGTGGCTCATTTACAGTGTCTTGGATGAATTTTCCAGGTCCTTCCCTTTGTCTCTTTGCTGACGCTGTCACGCTCAGACCTTGGCTGAGTGTCACAGGGGAGAAGGAGAAGGGGAAGGAATGAGGAGGGAAGAGAATTAACTTAATCGAGAGACCAAAGCACTAATGCAAGCATTTGTCTGCTTATGAGCTTCACACATTACTGGAAGCTCCTTTGTTAACTTTTTCTACCATAAATCACATCCTTGTCCACTAGTCTCAAACCTCTCTGCTAAGACTTTACCTTTTCTCTTTTTGTCTTGCAGATTGTGAGCACACTAACAATGGAAAACAGCAGCACATCAGGAATCTATTACTGTGTGGCCTCAAATAAGATTGGTGAAGAAGAGAGGAGCATCGAGTTCTATGTCTCAGGTAAACATCACAAGTGACACTACACAAAACACAGATGCTTATCATATGATTTACCTTAAAGTTGCATATGGCTGGGGAGTGCTGGTTAACACTTCTGAGAATCCTTAGATGTTGTGTTTTCAAAGCATTCCAAAAGCACTGTCCTTATGAAACCTGTAGCAAAAGCTAAACCTTTTGCAGTCTTCCAAAGGCCTGAGGTCTCTCCCTGATTCAGGAAAACAGCTGGTCTCCACCTAACTCAGTGAACATAGCAAAGGTGAGCAAGGCCAATACTCAGACCTAATTCAGGGCCAGTATCACTGGGGGCTGTCGTGACGTTAGATTCCTGCCCGAGCAATTAGCCTTTCCAGAGCCCTTTAGGGAGGGAGGAGGTGGACATGCTATTTCTCCAAAGAACACAAATCCAAACAAATATGTGCTTAACCTTTTAACACAGAAATTCTTTAGTAGTGAGATCAGGACCTGCATCATGCTTTCAGGAGAAATGGGAGCTTAAAAAAGGCAAAGAATCCGGGAAAAGCCTCATTCAAGTGCTCACCAGACTACACTGAATCATTTCTGTGCTCACTTGCTGGATGAGTGGATGCTGGCTGGCAAAATTTGCATCAAAATAATAATTTTTAGAACAAAGAGTGCAGAAGTGCCCTGGAAGGTAAATGTCTTGTCCTCACCGTTTTTCTTCCCCCTGAAGCCAGCTGAGGGCTAAGCTCACTTGTGGCAATGCTCTGCACAACTCTGCCTCTTGTGTGTCCTCCGTTGACTCCATTGCTCTAAAGTAGTTCAGTACATTGCAAATCAGACTAGTCAACAAAGTGCTCACTAAGCCTTGTCACCATTCTTATTGCATGGACGTACAATAATAATAATGGGGTAGGGCTTTCACCTCTAGTTACAGCTTCTGTGTGCCACCTCAATGCCATATGGAGTCAGAAGGAAGTTTTAAGACTCAGATGTCTTCCAAAGCCCTAACTCTTTTTTATCTGGGAAAAAGCCCTTGAAGGTTCTCTGGTGAGAAATAAAGCACAGACATAAGAGATCCCCAAGATGCCTGACCAAGGTGGGCTGAAGAGCAGCTATTAATTCTATACTTCACCCCTTCCAAGAGTGAGTTTTCTTATGGGTTTGTTTCCGTCTGTGAGCTATCATGTTTGGATGGGTTACTCAAAGCAATATGTTCCCAAATCATTCACTGTAATATTTAGGGATTAAAGCCAATGCTGCAGCAACTAAAGAGGGAACTTACATAAGGTCACACTCAAAGGGCTAAGACAGTACTCGCACCTTATGCAACTATGCTTTCTTTTCATTTTGTGCCTTTTAGAAAAGATTCTTTTACAGGAAAATACTGAATTGGTACATTTTTGTTTTTTCCCCCACAATAAGGCAATATTTCAGATTTTTTATTTTAAAATTGATCTAGCAGCATCTTGAGACACAGAAGTTTTAATCACGCATTTTTAATCATGAAGGAAATGAATCCCTAGACAAAATTGCTGACTCCAGTTCTGGTGGAAGGGTTTCATTTTCACCAAAACAGACCAGAGTTGAATAGGGCTTGGGGAGACATTGTTGCCCATGAAGAAAAGACCATGTGTGCCATTGTGGGGAAGAGGCAGATGCTAACTGAGCGTGACTGACTTGTATAAATGGTGTGTTTAAAAGTAGTGCTGTTTAGGGATTAGAAAGAAACACAACCTTTCTAAATTTGGCCATCCTGACCCTAAAGTCGGTCATGCTGCAGTGGTACAGCAGCCCTGGACTGACCTGCTGCTGGATTGCTCTCACCACCTGGTCTGCTGTTGGAGGGACATGTGGGGAGAAGTTTGGAACTACCAAATGGGGCAAATTCAGAAGCAGAAGGCACCAAGCAAGCTGTGTGTGTGAGCACTGCCAAGGTAGTAAAAGCTTTGCTGTGACAGAGGGGGTGTATGTTTGGCAGAGGTGGTAGAATAACCTGTAATATGCCGTTATCATGGATCCTACCTCAGAATTCAAACTTTCACTTTTCCTGATACAAAACTGACAGTTCAGGAACATCTTGATGAATAGAATGTGAGAAGAAAAGCATTTTACAACTGCTAGGCTGATTTATTTTATGCAGATTGAACCTAAAAGCTGAGATGAAGGTTGAACCAAACTCTGAAAGCACACAGGTGGTGTGTGAGCCTTCAGGGCAACATCCAGCAAAGGTTCCCAGCAGCTCACAGTCAGCCACTGCAAAATGCATGATTTCCCTTTGTCTCCTACTGGAGAACCATCTGATGGATCCTGTGTTGCTTTCAAACTTTTCAGCTGAATTCGGGTTACTTAACTTCTCCCTGCTAAGAAATCTGAAAATAGTAGAGCAGCTGGACTCTCTTCTTTCCTCAAAAAACTTGTTCCGTAGGTCAGGGTTGAAGTGTTTTGTCAGGATACGGCTCAGAGTTACAGTGAGACTCAATCAGAAGTTGCCCAGGCTGCACCTGCTTGATGGGGAAATGCCTTTGGCCTGGTGCTTGCACCCCAACATTCAAAAATGTGTTTATCCTAATGGAATAACTTCAACAGCCATTTTGTTCTTCCACTGCAGAGACCCCTCAAAAACTCCCACAGACACTGGAAATAGCACTGGAGTCTATTTTTAAAACCCTTTTCTTTGCCAGTAAAATTTGTTTCAGTGAAGGGTCATCAGGGTTTGGAGATCACACTGAAACCATATAGGGGGCCAAGGAGATGTGAAACCATATCACCCAGTGATCCAATTGTCTGCTCTGCACTTTGGAAAGAGCAGCTACGTAGTACTGTAGCTCTACAGTAAATCAGATTCTATCTCTTGAGCGACTGTGCTAAATACAACAAAATGGGATTCCACCCATACTAAACCTCCAAATGTTCTTAGAGTATAAATGAATTATGCTAAGAATAACAAATAATAACAAAAGTCCTTTTTCAACCCATATCTGATTGCAGAAACAACTCAAAAAATTGAGTGAAAAATTTCTACCAGAAAGAAAATAGTGTATTTCCAACATGAGATAAATCTGCTATCAGACATTGGATCAGTGTATGAACTGGGCCTTTCTGCAGCTGCCACTCTTGCTTTGTTTACTCCTGACATGCTTACAGGATTTAGGAAAAGCTCTGTGCTACTTCGGATGGCAGGGCTCTCCTTTCCTATTTCTCACTCCCCCTACATGAATGAGCCTGGTGGAGCCCCCTCTGCTCTGACAGGCACAGGGATGGAATTGGGAAGGAGCAGGAGTTTTGAATTACACCAATTATTGTGCAAAGCGCAGGAAATTAAAACCAATTAATTCCTTGTAAATAGAAATGGAGCCAGACTTTCTTTTGATTTCTGCTGACTTTTTACCTTCTCCTAATGGCTCATTTCCCTATTTTGTCATGGAATCCCACGCAGTTCAGAGTGAAATTCACGGCTACTACACTGTAATACAATATGAAAGATAAATGTGTGGTGACTGCTGATAAAAGAGAAAAGGCCCCACGGTGCATTCTTTTAGCCAGTTTATTGGGAGTCTTATAAAACACTGTATCTGTTCAGAGAGAGGAAGTCAACCACTGTTCAGATTCAAGATTGTGTAAGCAAAGCAGTCCAAGAGGGGAAGTGCCTTACAGCATGCTCCCAGTGCTGCAGCCACTCCCAGACAATCCAGGTAAGAGGAGAACAGAGAGAGGAGAGCAAGAGAGACTTTTCTTTTTCCTCTCTCCTTCCACTGTAATGAAAATCAGTGAATATTCTATTGGAGCTGAAAGAGCTTCTTGAAAGGCTAACAAGATGGAAGAGAATAGCACAAGTTCCAGCTCAAAATATTCAAAATGCTAAATAAAAAATGTCCGTAGGAGAAATGATAAGAAAAACAAGCACTTCCACTGCTCCCAGAATGTTAAGTTGGCAGAAAAAAACCTGCACTAGTGAGGTTCAGCAGGAAAGTGACACTGCTGAGCACCCTTCACTATTTCAGCTTGGGAATGAGAACTTGCACTGAAGTGCCAGAGGTGTCTGGTGCCCAGCCTGCACTGGCACTGCCGTGCCCAGGGCTGTGCCTGCACAACAAATGCAGTACTCCTGGTGGATTTCTCCCACAGCCACTCATGGTAACACCCTGCAAAACAAATGGGGCTACAAGTTGTGAGAATTAGTGCTCCTGAAAATGCTGCCTGAGGGGCAGAGGCAAGAGCAAAAAGGGCTGCCACATAAACCACTTTGGGGCAGGGTTTAGTCTGCCTTCGCAGTGTTTTACTCTGTGTAGCGTGTCCAAGCTCCAAGTTCACCACTTTACCTAGAACCATGCATGCTTTAACTGAGATCCAGCTCTAAAGATAATTCAGGCTGGAGAGGATCCCGGACCATCAAGCTTACCTAAGGACCAAGGCTAACCAAAAACCCATCTGGTTCGGTTCTACAGCTCTCACGGGAGATAATAAAAAACACTGAGAAAAGAAAACAAGAAAAAGTCAGGTAAAGAGGGCACTTTTTCCCTCTTTTGGTGTGATGGATGCCAGAGGGATGCTGCTCATGCCACATCCCACTGTTGTCACTGGACCTTAATTCTTACTGTTTTGAGAATTTCTGTTCACCTCTGACTTTCCCTCTTGTTGATAAGCATCATGTTGATATGTAGGAACCACAAGACATCAGATGTGAGGATGGATGTGTTACACAAGTCAGACTGAGTGTGCAGCTAGCACTAAGAAAGGGAGCAATTGAGCCTAACAAAACACTGCATAAAATGAGCTGAAATTTCACTGAAAGAAAGGGAAAATAATTTCCACAGCTGTGGCCTGAGGGGTCTCTTCTCTGTTTTGGAATGGTTGTATAATATTTCTGGTGTCAGTCTTTACAAATCATGAAGCTTATTGGTTATATTCCAGATGACTTGTGAAGAAGAGGGATTTTTAATCATATCTGAAAGCTCCTTCGGGGCTCTGTATTTTATAGAATATGTGGTATATTATAAGGCAGATCGGTTATTTCAAGAACCTTGCTATTTATGCTCAACTATAGCTTCAACAGAGCTTTTAGCAAGGGTTTGCAGTGTGAGCCCCTGGCCAAATGTCAGCTCCCGTGTGGAATTTGTCAGACTGCGAATGTGACGCATCCTTGCTCCTCTTTAACTGCTGTCCCCCTTTAAGTGCCATCCACTGGAGAAAGCATCTTATTAACAGCTCAGTAGTGAGGCAACAGTCTGTCAGATTTATTGCAAGCAAGTGTTCAGAAGGTAAACCGGAACTAGTGCTCCCAAGGTGTCCCACCCCAGTACTATGCCAGGTGACATTTCTAAGGGATTCTTCCCAACTCTCCATTTCAGCTGCTTCTGAATCCTGACCTAACAGTCAGAACAATCCCAGGCCACTGTGGTTATCAGTGCACTTTCATTCAAGTGTTTTGGGTGCATAGATCATGAAACAAACAGAATAAAACGAGCAAAGAATATACTGCAGACACAATTTAACTGCAGATCCCTGGCAGCTAATGCAGTAATAGGAATTGTCTGTAGGCCAGTTTCTGGCATTCTACTCAGAAACATTTTTTCTTGTCTTCAAATGGATTCAGTTTAGGCAATTCAGGAAAAATGACTTTTTTTCTGAAATGAAAAGTTACTAAAAATATAGTAAGAAACTGCTTATTCATTTGTGGATAGGTTGGAATCTGCATCAAAGAATTGCTGTGCTAACTATTAAAGCCTCAAGGACTTATACATCATTAGACCCGTTCATCCATCCACTGATCAAGTAAATATCCATATGAAAGAAGAGAGAATCGGGAAGATTGTTCAGTGGTGAAGAAAGAGATTGTTACTTGTGAGAAATGGGAAGAGATTCTTTAGTCTAATGCAATTACACTTTCAAGCACTGATAGCAGATAGAAAGAAAGGATGTCATGAACACATTTATCTACCTGGATAGCAGACTCTCTTGATTAAACTCTCTTAGTTCATTAACTACTTCTATATATAAACTTTCAATTAATTACTTGAAAATATAATGCCTTTTTGCACAAGCAACTGCAGATCTCATTCAAGTGGCTCGTTCCATTGGGGCTGCTCACTGAAATCCGACCATCAAGTTGCAAACGGGCACCCAAAGTCATTCTCAATTACAATTTGATGGCAGACATTTTCCTTTCCTGCAGATGTGCCATCAGGGCTTCAGACAGCCCCGCAAGTCACAGCCATTGTGGGGAGCACTGCCAGGCTGACCTGCCGGGCCTCCAGGTACATCTACAGCAACCTGGCCTGGTCCTACCCCTCCCTGGGGGCGGCTCATGGTGGTTCTCTAACCCGGAGCGCTGACGCCTACTCCATTTCCCTGACTCTGATCATTGCAAACGTCACAGAAGAGCACGGCGGCCTCTACAAGTGCCGTGCCCAGCACCAGCACAACGGCAGCGGCACGCTGGAGCAGCACACATGGCTCCTTGTCAGAGGTGGGTGACATTGTCCTGCTGCTGGGGGAGCGGACACACTGGACTCCCTCCAGTGTCCCTCAAAGCACAAGGTGGGCAGCATTTCCTACAGACAGCCCTAATACACACTTTGTGGTTTTTCACATTACCGTGTGACATTCGACTCCTAGCCATGTGTATCATTCATCCAGCCATTACCAGCTTTGTATAAAATGCTCCCCTTACTCAGAAACGTGATTTCAGCAGCCTTTATCTCCCTGACTCCCTGTTGGGTACAGGTTTAGTCCTGACTGAGGAACAATGACACTCCCACTGCATTAGCAGCAGCACAGCTCTATCTGTTGGAACTGCCACCCCAGGCTTGGGGGGCTTTGGGAAGGCTGCCAGGATGGTACAGACAGCTGGTGTAACCACAGATGTGTCTGGTCAGGTGTACAAACTAGGGATGTGTACCACTCGTTCTGGGTACACGGGATGCACTTCATTACAATAGTATTTTCTTACATGCACTCAAATCCCCAGTTCTTTTATTTCCATGAATATAATTGTACTGCAGATCTCCGAGCCATGTTTCATTGCTCTGGCTGTAAAGGACCAGACACTTCCTCCAGCACCACACAGAAACTCACTAAAATGAGTGAAGTTTTCTTTATTATGAAGCTGAAGAAATGAGAGGGATCAACTCAAAACCTTCTTGGCAGAACAAGTGCTGCTGAGAAAGTGCCTCATGCTTCTAGTGAAGAAAGGTGAAGAAAAGCCCAAAGCACTGAAAGAGCCAAACTGAAATAAACAGCAGCAAGCAAGGACATAGCAAACAGAGTGCTTTAGAACTGTTAGACTGTGATTTCTAAACTGGCTTCTCCACTCACATTAATGAGTGATGAGACACCAAAGGGGCAGCTCTGTGGCCATGAGCACTTGTCACTAGGCACAGATCAGGCTGCGCAGCACTGGCTGCACTCCTGCCTACAACAAGGCATGAGCACTGCCCCATCCCATAATGTGGAGCAGAGAAAGGATCACACACCATATGGCAGCACGCTGGCATCTGCCTTGTCCAGAGCCACCTACCAGCATCACCTGCCATAGGGCACCAGGATCCCTCTGCATTCAGGCGATGCACTGCTCTCTCCTCTGGCAGATATTTTATTCATTTAGTCAAATTTCCACCTACGCAGACACCTACACACGATGGCTACGAGAAAAACAGTTAAACTGGGAATACAGCCATGGGAGAACTGCAGTCTTAATCACAGCCTTGTGAGAACTACTGGGGTCTGCTATTTGTCTGGCACATGCCAGAGATGCAGTTTTTCTCAAGAATGTACACACAAACACCTCTCCAAACCAGCCCTCCTCCTACACAAACCAGCTTTCAAGTAGTTTTTTTAATATATCAATGCCCATCAGCTACTCCTTACTGACAAAAAATATGTATTTTTTATGCTAGATATTTTATTCAATTGCTTTCCCGTATCTTTTGTAAGTGAACATAATGTATTCTATTCTGTAAAGTGGAGGTTAACATGGTTTGCAGTAAGCAGATAATCCCTCTCATGGTGGAGACAAAATCCTTAGAATGGATCCCTCTTTGCTTCCTCCCTTCTTGTTTTGCATCCACTCTGCCCTTGTTCTGCCCACTCTCTGTGCTCTGCTTCCTTCAGAGGATGAGGAACTTGAGGAGGCTCCAGGTTGAGCTGAATCTGCAGTTAAGCAGCTTGAAAATAAACCAGATGAGCTTCTCCCATGACCTTCTGGGGGAATTTTGCTACCCAATCTCTGCAGCTGACCGAAGGGGACAAGGTGTGGGAGATGCCTCCTGGAATCTTACTGTGTACTGTTTTCCTTTGTGACTGCAGCAAAGGCAGCCCCATATGTCCTACAGAATCTGACAGATCTGGAGGTTAACATCAGTGGCAAGATCATCCTGGAGTGCAGAGTCAGTGGAACACCAGAGCCTCAGATTACGTGGAGCAAGGATGGCTACACCATCTCAGCAGCATCAGGTGAGCACACTTGCTACAGCACTGCTCTAACTCGTGGTGACTAATTGCACTGTGGGATTGCCATAAGCAGGGACCTGCAGCCCCATGGCTACTGCCAGCGTGGCTGAGCAGGGATGCCAGACACGACCCAAGGAAACATGAGCACAAATCCAAGTATGTTGGACCCCTGCAGCAGTCTCTGACTTGGACTTCAAGGTCTAAGCTGCCAACTGGCTGCAACTCACTGCCTGCTCATGCAGCTTTCCTCCCGCATGTAGCAGCGTCTGCAGTCAGCCAGCCAATCTGCGGACATTAGCATAGCATTAGTGAGATTGAGGAGTACAGTGTGCTGCTGCTCAGTCTGCTTGTTCTAGGCAACAGTTTGTGAACAAAACTGTAACTTGCTGCATGCTGGGAGGTTCTGAGAATACCAGCCTGAACTGCCACACATCCCTGGTGCTGGTCACAGTGCACTGCCGTGAACTGTAGCAATTATACCCAATGGGCAGGTCAAGGCATGCCATGATATGGCACATCTGTTCATCTCCCACATCACAGAAAGGAAAATGGTGCAGCAGCTGTTGTGAGCACTGGACAGGGCCTCTTCACCTGCACCTGGAACTCCTCATCTCTCCGTCCTGAGATATCCCCCAAGTCAGGAAAGAACCCATGTCAGTAGCTAGTCCTGTAACTTTAATTTTGCATCTTGGACTAGGTAGGAAATCTAGGATCATACATAATTCAGATCAGAGTGTTCTGAGCAGAAACTCTTTATAGCTACTGAAATTTTATAAATAATTCTAGAGGGACAAGCATGTAACATCCAACCAATGGAAACATAAATAAAATATTTGGAAAAAACACCTCAGGGTAAATATTTCAGCAGGGCACATGGCAAATTGTGTGGTACTCTTGTTAACAATGACAAGATTCATGGGCAGAACACCCTGCAGTGCAAAATGCCCTTCCCTTTTGGATTCAGAGCTCAACATGTTTCCCTGTTTCTACCCCAAACACATCTCTAGTGAAACGGATAAGATCTCAGTTTTGTGCCACAAAATCTCCACAAAATGTGGAGAAGTCTCACATAGGTCATCCCTAGGTCATGTTTCTCTTGGCAGCCGACCACAGCTCCTGGCCTTCTGTGAAGCCAGGATTTTTCCAGGGAAGCATACAACCTGATGGCCATGTTCACATGGTAGAACTCCCAGCACCTCCCACAGCCTCTGAGATGCTGCCTTTCCCCAGTAGTTTCTCTGAGTTCCCTTTTCTTTCAGTGTATAATGTTGCTCTCAGAAAACTTACCTTTTCACCACTTCACTAACTTCCATAAAAGTTTTGTCAGGCTCTGTCTACTTGTAATAAATTAACAGCTGCATTCACTGTAGGATAAGTGATACCCAAGCAATCTAAACTGGTGTCAGGTCGTTGCCAAACCACAAT
This sequence comes from Aquila spilogaster, assembly GCA_024606505.1. Lineage (NCBI taxonomy): Eukaryota > Metazoa > Chordata > Aves > Accipitriformes > Accipitridae > Aquila > Aquila spilogaster. The sequence goes on along the minus strand of JANHGO010000044.1, from coordinate 27,452,663 downwards.
GAGGAATATGGCCTTAAAATGGCTCCTAACAGCAGCATAGACATGAATGGGAGCTCATCTTCAGTGCTCTGCCTCCTAAAAGCATTTGGAGGAAGGTAGATTATTGTAATAAAATTCACCACTTACATCCCTCATTGCAGGAATTTCCATGGAAAATAACACCCTGGTCATTGAGAGAGTGAAGAAGGATGATGAAGGACTCTATGAATGCAAAGCAACCAACGACATGGGCCAAGACAGCACATCAGCCTTCATTAAAATACAAGGTGAGGTCTAAGCTAAGGTAAAACACATATATTGTGCAGGACTGATGAGAACTATTGATCAGTCATGCGTTTTGGCTACATTTAAAATCTGGTTGTACATTTAACCTACAGGTTCTGAGGAGAAATCCAACATCGAAGTTATCATTTTGGTCTGCACTGGTCTAGCAGCTACCCTCTTCTGGCTCCTTCTGACCCTTTTCATTCGGAAACTGAGAAAAGTAAGAGAGCTCCCATACTGCACAAAGGCTCTGAGATTGGACCCCTTTTATGTGTAGCATCAGTGTTTAGGGCTGAAGTCAAGTCAGTGTGAATATTTGGGACAAACAGTAGAAAAATTGTGACAAATGTTCCTATAAAATTTAAGTCCAAGATTTCTGATGACAGTCCCCTGCCTTCCCAAAAGATTACTTGTACTTGTGAGATTTCTACCCACTTCCACAGTATCATAAAATCAGGCTACTCCTTTTTTATGTGCCAAACCTCCTTGCAAGATTTGAAAACAAAACATTAAATCTCCTAAAATGAGGGCTTGATTTCAACAGTTGTCCAGTAAGATTTCTCTGAAATATAAATATTGAAGGGAGCACTGTTCAAAGAAAAATTCTAGCGTGTTTTCTCTAGAAATGAGCCCAAACCACAGAGCTTATTTTATCTCCATGCTTTGGTATTCTTTTACCTCCCTTTGACTCAGGAAACTAGAGTTTCAGTAAAGTTTCAAGGAATTTTAGTCTGTTTCTCCTAAAACAAATCATAAACAGAATGGCAACCTCAGATCTCTGCTCTGAAGCTCACCCAAATACAGTCCTAGTGCTGATACCTGACACTTGAATAAAATTTCCACTCTTACCGCAAATACAGTGATTAAATTCATGTTTTTACTCCCTGTCCCAAATACTGTGCAGAACAGTAAATTTGCTATTACGTTTTACAACCACATGAATCTGCTCACAGGTTCTACCAAATCACAGTTTCTCACTGAGAAGCATTAAGAGTAACTATATTCACCAGATCTCAACTAACTTTAAATTAAAAAATAATTAATTTAATCAAATATTCAATTAGAATTCTGACTAAAGCAATAGCTACAAAACAGATATCTGTGCAGAGTCAAGTCTGCAAAACAAAACGTTGCTAAACTGAAAATGGAGCAAAACATGCTCTGCAGGCCACCAGCAAGTGCAGCTTGTGGAGATCACAGAGGAAAGCACTGATTTCCTTTAATAGATACAGCCAGAAGACAGTGATAGATTTTGTGTCCTCAGAGTGTTTATCAACATTAATCCAAGACTCTGCCCAACACTGATGAGTGACAGACATGCATAAACATTTATTTCCCAGATAAGAAGAAAGGAGAGGCAAGAAACTGAAGGGATGCATTTATGGTTCAGAATAAATTTCAGAGCTAAGACTGCAATACAGTGAACTCCCCAGCTTGCTTTTCATCTTATAAATGACATCTCTCTCCCATTAGAATTGCAAAGTAAACACTGTGAATATTTTTTCCAATTTTTAGCCTGATGCTACAGATATTAAAACGGGATACCTGTCAATTATAATGGATCCAGAGGAAATGCCTCTTGATGAGCAGTGTGACCGTCTTCCCTATGACAGCAGTAAATGGGAGTTCCCAAGAGACAGACTGCGGTTGGGTGAGTGGTTTAGCGATTATTATTATAAAGAATGATGGTTTCTAATGGTCCTCAATTTCAGTGGATCTGTTGTACAATCCAAGAATCAGTCTACCACTAAGGGCTGGCATACTCCCATCCTTTGGTGAGAATTGGCACTGAGTCACAGAATTCACTGTCATCCTTAATCAAGGTGAGACAAGGAGTTTGGTAAGAAAAGCAAAAATGTTGTCTCTCAAAACAGTTATCACCTCTTACTGTCCCTTGGAGAAGTGAAACCAAACTCTTAACAGGGAAAGGAAGGTACCTGCAGGTACTGTGCCTGTCAAAAGCATGGCTTCCCTCCTATAGAGGACTAGGGAAAGAGAGGTGAATCTGGAAGGTTACAGACTTACAGTGAATTTTTCTTTTGAAGAAATCTATCTATTCATCAAATAATCAATTATTTATCTACCATTCAAATTTGGCTTTGAGCTGTAAAGAACTATCAAGAAAAATGGACCAAATTTAACTGAACTCAACTCAATGGATGATAGAGCAAAGAAATGTAAAAATCAGATTGTGTTTGCTTAGAGAAACAGCAACATCTGTGTGCAACAAGGAGTGCAGGGAATATATGTGCATGTGTGTGTGCTCATGGTGATTAAGCTGGAGAATGGAGAAGAGAGGGGAAAACAGACCAAAAAGAAAAGAGAAGATGGGACACAGGCTCAAACTGGCAGAACCGAAGAGCCATACCACGATGCCCAGTGTACCCTACTGCATTACAGGGCAGAGCCCTCAGACCACACTAGGTGGTATGGGCCTGAAAATTCAAATGAATGTGAAAGATCATCACCGGAAATTCCATTCAATATAGTTTTTACTTCAAATAAATGTCAATAACTAAAGGGTCAAAGGGTTCTAACTGTCTGGGTGCCTTAGCTGACTATCTCCATGACTACAGTTCATGAGAGATCAGGGTTCCACAATTCCACATTTAACCTGATTTTCCAGGGCTTGAGAATAACTATATGTAATGTTTTTACCCTTAAGCCATATATATATGTATTCAGCCTTGCCTTCAGCTGAATCCAGATTTATTTATTCTACGCTGTTCTATCACATTCTGTATTGCATTAAAGTCATATGGATATAAATCATACTGTTTATATCCATATACTGCAAATATGTGATACAGGCTTCTGTCGACTGTCAGTCTACGTTGTGCCTGGGTGCTGGAGCCTTGTATTTCTTGCACAGCTG
>JANHGO010000044.1:27429811-27449424 GCA_024606505.1 Aquila spilogaster | reverse complement strand
GTTGCTCATGACTAGCCAGCACCTACCCACCTGCCCTAGGGCCAGAGAATGATCAGTCCATCTGTACTAGAAATGTATAGCAGTTCCTCCAGAGACACCTCAAACCTCCGGTTTCCTCCAGTTTCCTGCCCTGTCCAGCACCTTTCCTGATCACACGGTACTACCATCAGCTCTGCCATACTCTGTGAGGAAGGCAATGGTTGTTCTCACTTTACAGGGAGAGAAACACCCACTGCCAGAGATGAGAGCAAACCCTAGAAGTCTTCAGTCAACTCACAGACTTCTCTTATCACTTGTCCTCAGTCCATCCTTTAACATGATTTGAATGAATGAACTAAGATCATGGATCAGAATTGTCAGGCTATAAAAATAAGTGTTATTCTGTGCCATTCAAGTAGATGGATTGGGAGCTAGCTGAATATTTTCTTTGCGGGGTCTTTGGTGAAGTTCCTATAATTTCATCTCCTCTAGCCACCTCCACCCCAGCTCTGCCAGTTAACAGCTGAGAAGTTTTCCACCCACTTTTTCTACTCCTCATCCTCACCCACATATAGCTAACGAAGTGAAAGAGAGAAGAATTGTTAACTAAAGCCGTTGGAGGGAGGGATTAGACAAAGGAAAAAGAAAGCAAGGAATAACAAGATATATTAATTCATGCTGGCTCCAGCTTAAAAAAAGGTCTTGCTGCTCTGTCCTTACTACAAGATGTCTTAAAACACTCATGGTATATGGCTGTGGAATGTTATTTGGCTGCCTCTAAAATAGCTTGTTTTTATCAGTTCGGGAACATTACAGTGCAAGACATATGGACTTTATTGAACTATTCCATTATGAGTTTTCCCAGCAGCAATGTCTATTTACTTGTCATAGCTGTTCTTCAGAGATCAGTCATTTTATTTCTTTTCTTACTGAGTTTTAAACTTAGTTTATTCTTTTATAGTAATTATTTATTAGCTAATAATCCCTTCTTTGGGCTCGCAGTATTGGGTGGCCTTTAGGTTAAGTAATAGGAAATGGAGCCCTTTACTTTCAAATTCAACACAGGCAATCAAAACTGGTCCGAAGGATGTTTAGTGTTTGGTATGCAGTGAACTCACAGGATCTCAGTCCAGCTCCCACTAGGAAGATGTCTAGACATTACATGCCAATAATTTGTTATTAATTACCAATGGTTCCAGCGCAGTCTGCACAGAAGCTAAGGACTGAACAGCCACGTAGTTTGTGCTACCACTTGTGGCTGGAGTACCTTGGCAAAGGTTAACGTGTCATTTAGCCTGAACTGCTCTTGACTAGGACATGGGATGGAAGGTAAACTAAAAAGTGCAAACTTCCAGGCTGTAAATAGTTCATGAATAGTAATTTCACTGAAGAGATACAATGTTTCGAGACAATTGCAGATTTCACATAGGCATTGTTATTTAGGCTTAGCAGAAAGTCCTGTGCTCTGTCTGGGAGCAGAGTTTTCTCATTAGAAGGCATAAGAAACAGCTTTGATGTGAGCCCTGCTTTGAGTAAGAGGTGGGACAGGAGACCACCAGTGGTTCCATGCAGCTAAAGTGTTTCTGTGATTTCATGAGTCTAAGATGTGGTAAATGCCCACGTGCCTCAAACTTTTCTATCCTGGCTCTGATTCCAGAAATGGAAAATACTTTGCCAGGTGCATGGACTAAGCACACAAAGTAGATTATCCCCTCAGAATTTTTTCCACTCTGTACTAAAGGTCCCCAAATGCTGGGACTGTGCCACTCCACTGAGAGAGAGAGAAGTCTGCTAACACTTTTCGCTGTTAATAATGGGAAAAGATTCCTATGTTTTGTTGCTTGAGTTCAAAACATTTTCTCATTCAACTTCTTTTTGCAGACTTTCCTTGCAATGGTTGCATTGAAAATATAGGGATGGCATTTAGAAGAACAAAATCCTTACCCCTACCTGCCACTATGACCAAGTACAGACAAATTTCAGATTTTCAAATTTTTAAGTTTGTTCAACTTGGGTTGCCTACAGTAACAGATGATGAACAACTGCCTAAACATCAGCATTGTGAATACTATGGGGTTTAACATCTGGGTTAATAGGGGTTACTTTTCAATGGGATCTCCTTGATTGATTTCAATGGGATATCCCTGACCTACAGATACTACAAAAAGCAGATACCACTGCTGGCTTCCTAATGTTTCTTTCAGGTTCCTTTTGGTAAAGGACAAAACTATGTGGTCTTATAGAGGGAAGGAGGATTTGGATGCCCTTTGGTATAGCATGTTAGTGTTCCATAACATCACTCTGTTGAGGACTAAACCTGGATCAGGTTAGTTTGGCAACTGAGAACTTTATTTAAGATGCTGGAAAGACAATTGGACTCCCAATCTCAGGATCCCTACCCGGGAGCACACAGCTGGAGAGAAAAGCTGATGCATAATGATTTCAAGAGATTCATCTTATTACAAGAAAATCACTTAAAATCATTCATTTCTGGCTCTGAAATCACATATATTTCTCTGCTGGATGCTGCTGGTTTAAAAGTCACATTTTGAGGACTCTGGGAGGTGCTAGTTCTAAGACAAGTGCGTTATCTCTTGCGCTCAGGTGTGTAGCAAACTGGTGTCCAAGTGCATTACAGTGATTTTGAGCATACAAACAAGAAAATTACTTCCTCTCTTTTCCTCAGTAAATTTTTCCCAAGAATTTGTCCCCAGATTGCTTCCTACCATCATTTTAACAACTTTTTCACCTTCACATCTAGACACAATTGAGATTAGCTCAGATGAGGTCTTGGTACAGCTATTTGCTCTTTTTTTTCCCCCCACTACCATGTCAGACTTTTCTTGAGTTACGTAGTTAAAGACGTTAGCATCTGTGTGTGTCCATAAGTGTATGTGTGTGTTTACCTCTGGGCCACCAAATACAGCTTGAGGCATTGCCTCAGTTTTTAGAAGAGTCACAGTGTAACCCCTAACACTTTGGACATATTCCAGAATGGATAATTACATTCCCCTTAACGATTTTAACTCGCTCTACAGTATTATCCTCAACTTCCCATCTAGAGCTGTCACTTAGCAAGACTAATAGCTCTTAAATAGCTGTCCAAATTTATCCCCTTCTGTCCTCAGCACATACATTTATATTGGCTTTTTCTATTCCCAAATATAAAATTCTAAGATCCAGTAATCATGAGAAGAAAGATCTTGGTCCTGATTCAGCAGTAATTCAAAAGGCAGTGTCTAATGCTTAAAGTCAGGGGTGGTGCTCTGAACATGTGCTTGTTAATAACCTGTGGCATTAGGCCCACTGCTACAGCAAGAGAAAAAGGAGGAGGAGCAGAATGCTTCTCTGGGTGATTTTATATCCAAGTTAGAGCTATTTTCACATCATAAATAAATCAGAACGGCACAGGTCTTTCTTTGGTGGACACCAGAGGGAGCTGGGTTTACCGGTCTCCTGTTTTCACCCCTAAATTTGGTTTGTCCCTATTCTTAGTTAATTTCTGTGTTTGGTGCCTATGAAAAATAGATTCTTTTCCACTTACCCGTTATTCTGCTGAAAATGTTCCTCATTAGAACGTAAAATGCACATGGGATCAAAACCTTTGAAACTCATTTCCCTACAGGATTTAAAGTGCCAAAGCTCAGAAAATCTTAAATAATTCTCTGAAAATACATCCCACACAGCTATAGACACATTCATGGTGCAGCTTTATGAGGAGTAAAGGAATGTCTTGTGTGAGTTTAGTTTAGGATATTAAAAAGAAAGTCCAGAGATGCTTTTGTGCACTTCAAAGCACTCTCTGGAGATAAGGACAAAGGGCCAGAGGGTGTTATAAGTTTTGATTCTCAAAGTCCTTAGAGAGGACGGCAAAGAAAGTGATATTTGTTCCAAATGTGAGGGCTCAGAGTTCCTCAGGTGAATGGCTGCAGGGGAAGCAAAGTAATCTTTCAAGAACATCTCTGTCTTGGTGGGTTAGACCCTGCTTTCTTGCTAGCAGCCCAAAGGAAGTACTAGAAATAATTAAAGCCATGACCTGTGGATAGTCCTCCATGAGCTTATGATGTTGCATCACGACAGGGACAGGGGAGTGCCATATGGCTGGCTCCTCATTAAGAAGGCCCTATACAGAAGCACAGGCTTAGGCTGTTTAAGGAACGCAAGTTCTTAAGGATGTGTTTGAGTTCAGCCCCATGAGTAACTGAACCACTTCCTTTTTCTATGTGATGAAGCCGAGGGCAAGTGTTCCTTCCTTCTCCTTCATGATCCTCCCTTTCTTTCTGCATTTGCCAAGTGTCTGAGCACAGGCAGCTTCTCCAGAGCTTCCCTACTTACCACACAAGTTCTGGTAAGGCTCTGAGGAAGGATTATGGAATCAAAGGGCTTCCAAGCACAATTTATAAGAGTGAGCTGGGGCCCAAAGGAGCCACGTCCGTCCCTCCCTTTTCTGGGGTTATATCAAAACAAAGCAAAACAAAATCCTGCAATATTCTTTATACCACATTCATATGAATGACCTGCTTTCCATGCAAATGTGGGTGTCCTGTTACTCAAGGAAACCATAACTGAAAAGCGGAAAAGAAAATAGGTGAATGTGGGGCTTCATTTCCAGTGTCTTAGGTTAATGTCCCAGGTCCTCCACTTTAGCTTTTTGCTGATGTTGTCACACAAAGACCTTCGCAGTCTATCAAAGGGGAACCATGTTTTTCATGGGCGAGACAGGAAGAAAAGAAGGGGAAGGTTTAGGAATGAGGAGGGAAGAGAATTAACTGGGCTGAGGTGATGTGAGATGAGAAACCAAAAACCTAATAAAAGCACTTGTCTGTGAGCTTCACTCATTAGTAGAAACTCCTTTGTTAACTGTTTTTCTACCATAAAACACATAGTTATCCACTACTTTCAAGCCTCTCTGCTAAGCCTACACTACACTCAAAGCCTTTACTTCTTCTCTTTGTCTGGCAGATTGTAAGCACATTAACTACGGAAAACAGCAGTGCATCAGGAATCTATTACTGTGTGGCTTCAAACAAGATCGGTGAAGAAGAGAGGAGCATTGAGTTCTACGTCTCAGGTAAACGACACAAGAGACACTACACAAAAACTAGATGCTGATGATCTGATTTACCTTAAAGTTCTATATGGCTGGTGAGTGCTCATTAAAACTTCTGGGAAACTCTGCATGTCGTGTTTTCAGAGCACTCCCAATCACACAGTCCCAGGTTCTTCACCACATGCAAGGCTGGGTCCTGCGTCAGTGCACAGCTGAGTTTGACATGTCCAGCATCAGACCTGATGCCCCTTTTGCCCTTCTCAAGCTGCAGATGCAGGCCCTGAGTCTAGCTACCTGTGTCTTAAAGCAATGACATGACTCATGACATTTCAGCGCTGTCCTCATGAAACCTCTAGCAAGAGCCAAGTCCTCTGTAGTCTTCCAAAGGCCTGAAGCCTCTCCCTGACTCAGGAGAATGGTTGGTCTCCAATTAAGTCAGCAGACAGAGCAAAGGTGAGCTAGGCCAATATTCAGACCTAATCCAGGGCTGATAACGCTGGGAGTTGTTGTGACATTGGATCCCTGCCTGAGCAATTAGCCTTTCCAGTGCCCTTTAAGGAGGGAGGAGGTGGACATGCTATTTCTCCAAAGAACACAAATCCAAACAAATATCTGCTTAACCTTTCAGCACAGAAATTCTTCAGTAGTGAGATCAAGACCTACATAATGCTTTTAGGAAAGATGGGAGTTTAAAAAAAGAGAAGAGTCCAGGGACAGCCTTGTTCAAGTGCTTAACCAGAACAAACTGAACGATTTCTGTGCTCACTTTCTGGATGAGTGGATGTTGGCTGGTAGAATTTGCATCAAAATAACAATTTTTAGAACAAAGAGTGCAGAAGTGTCCTGGAAGGTAAATGTCTGATTCTCACTACTTGGTTTCTTCCCCATGAAGCAAGTTCTGAGGGCAAAGCTCGCTTGTGGCAGTGCTCTGCACTCCTCTGCCTCTCTTGTGTCCTGTGTCGTTTGACTCCATTGCTCTGAAGTAATTCAGCACATTTCAAATCAGGCTAACCTAAAAGAGGCTTACTAAACATTGTTACCATTCTTACTACACAGAAGTGCTAATACGAAAAATGTCATCCAACAATAATGAAGCTGCTGCCATATGGCAGAAAGATTTCACCTCCATTTACAGCTTCTTTGTACTACCCCAATGCCTTATGGAGACAGAAGAGGGTTTAAGCCTCCAAAAGGTATTTTTCAAAGCCCTAATTTACTTAGGAAAAAGCCCTTCAGGGTGCACTTTTGGGAGATACATCTCAGACATAAGAGGTCCTCAAGATGTCCAAGGCAGGCTGGAGACCAGCTATTAATTTTACACTTCGCCACTTCCAAGCGCTGAGTCTTCACGTGGGTTTGTTTCTGCTCTGAATTCTGTCAGCTATTATGTTTGGATGGGTTACTCAAAGCCGTATGTTCCCAAGCTATTCACAGTACTTTGTAATACTTGGTGACTAAAACCAGTGCTGGAGCAACTAAAAAAGCAACCAGCATAAGGTCAGATTCAAAGGGTTAGATCAATCCACACACTTTTCACAACTATGTTTTATTTTAATAATAAAGTTATGTAGGGTTTTTTTTCCCCCACAGTGAGCTAATATTTCAGATTTTTTATTTTAAGATCAATCTAGCAATGTTTTGAGATTAATCACGCAATTTTAATTATGAAGGACATGAATGACTGGACATTGCTGACAGCGGTTATGGTGGAAATGTTTCCACCAAAACACCAGGAGGTGAATAGGGCTTGGCAAGACAGATATATTCTTGCCTGTGAAGAAAAGACTGTGAGTCTGTGACATTCTGGGGAAGAGGCAGATGCTGAACAAGCATGACTGACTTTTATAAGTGCTGTGTTTAAAAATAGTGGTGTTTATGATTAGAAAGAAATGAAATCTTTCTAAATGTGGCCATCCTGATCCAAAAGTAGGTCATGTTGCAGTGGTAAAATAGCAGCAGAGTGACCTGCTGCTGGGTTTCTTTACATGATGGTCCTCTGCTGAGTAATGCATATTACTGCAGCAAGTGGCCAGGCTGCTCTAAGAGCTTCTTTCTGCCGAAGGTCTGCCTCACAGATGAAAAAAAAGCACTGTCTTCTACTGGGTGCACTTGGAGGAGGCTAAGCGACTGCCAGGTTACTCTCACCAGGAGTTGCCTCTAATCTCAGTATTGGAGGGACATTCAGGGACAGTTTGTGAGGCACCAAACAGGGGAAGTCCAAGAGCATAAGGCTTTAAGCAGGCCTCTTTACAATTGCTAGGCTGATTAATTTTATGCAGATCGAAGCTAAAAGCTGAGATAAAGGCTGAGTTAGAGTCTGAGAGCACACAAGTGATGTGTGGGCCTTTAGGACAATGTCTAGCAATGTTTGTAGCACTTCACAGTGCTCTGTTCTCTGCAAAACAGCTGCTAGTTGTGGGACTCCATAACTAATTCAGCAATTTGTGGATTTTAAAGACCTGATCTCCCATTATCTCCTACCGAAAAACAAGCTGGTGGATCCTGAGCTGCTTTCAAACATTTTGGCTGAATTGAGCTTAATTAATTTCTCCCTGGCAAGAAATCTGAAGATGTTACAGAGGCTAAACTCTCTTCTTCGCTCAAAAACCTCTTCCACTAGGTCAGGGTTGAAATGTTTTGTCAGGACATGGCAGTGTTACAGAGAAACTTCATCAGGTGTTGTCCAGGCTGCACCTGCTTTCTGGGGACATGCCTTACTTCAATCTGGTGTTTTCATCACCACCATACTAATTTCAGAAAAATGTATTTATCCCAATGGAATAATGTCAACAGCCATTTTGTTCTTCCACTGCAGAGCCCCCACAAAAACTCCCACGGACACTAGAAATAGCACTGGTATCTATTTTTAAATCATTTCTTTGCCAGCAGAATTCATTTCAGTGAAGGGTCAACAGCGTTTGGAGATCATGCTGAAACCAAACCATATAAGGGGTCCAACATGATGAGAAATGTTATCATTCAGTGACAGCCCTGAAGCCTCTCTGAGCTCCTTCTGCAGATGTCCTGCCTGTCAATGTCCCACTGAATCTCTCCTGAAGTTGTTTACGGCAGCAGAAACTCCCCTAGCAATGCAGTAGCAGTGTTATCCATCATGCCCTAGCCTAACTCTTTATTCCAGTATTTTTGTTTTGTGTAAATCCTTTTTACTGTTTCTTGCAGTTACAAAATCTGTCTCCTGCCTATCTTGCCTACCACAGTTTTGACATCAGTGTTCCCATTTAAGTCAGATGACTTTTTTGCCATGGGCAGAGGTAATGTGGGCGAGCCATCAGATGCTCAGAACTGCCTCATGTCATTGCCTACCACCGGTTACGCACCAAAGGACACTCAAGGCAGACTGCAACCTTGCTAGTGCAGTGAAAAACTGACCTGATGTCTCCTGGCGGTATTCTCTACCATGAACAAGTATTATTTACCTTCTAATCTCTGGTCTGCACCTTGGAAAGGGCAACTATATATTACTGTACGTCCACATTAAATCAAATTCTAGCCTTTGTATGATTGTACTACATACAACAAAATGGGATCCCACCCATATGAAACCTCTGAATGTTCTTGGAATATAAATGAATTATGATAAGAATAACAAATAATAACAAAAGCCCCTTTTCAAGTGCTTATCTGATTGCAAAAACAACTCAGAAAAATGGAGTTAAAGATTTCTACCAGAAAGAAAATGTTATATTTCAAACATGAGATAAAAAATTTGCTATCAGATACTAGAACAATGTATGAACTGGGCTGTTCTACAACTGCTTGCCACTCTCAATTTGCTTATTCCTGACATGTTTACAGGATTTATGAAAAGCTCTGCACTGTTTCAGATGGTAGGGCTCACCCTTTCTTTTTCTCACTCTCCCTACATGCATATGCTTGATAGCAACCCCCCCACCCTGACAGGCACGGGGATGGAATTTGGGAAAGAGCAGAAGTTTTGAATTACACAGATTATTGTGCAAAGCACAGGAAATTAAAACCAATTAATTCCTTGTAAATACAAATGGAGCCAGACTTTCTTTTGATTTATGCTGACTTTTTACCTTCCCCCAATGGCTCATTTCCCTATTTTGCCATGGAATCCTGCACAGTCAAGAGTGAAATTCGCGGCTACTACACTGTAATACAATACAAAAGACAAATGTTTGGTGACTGCTGATAAAAGAGAAAAGGCCCCATGGTGCATTCTTTCAGCCAACTTATTAGGAGTCTTATAAAACACTGTATCTGTTCAGAGAGAGGAAGTTAATCACTGCTCAGGTTCAAGACTGTGTAAGCAAAGTAGTCTAAGAGATGAACTGACTTATAATGTGCTCTCAAAGCTGCAGTTACTCCCCAGATAATCCAGGTAGGAGGAGAAAAGAGAGGAGAGCAAGAAAGACTTTTTTTTCCCTCTCTTTCCTTCCACTGTAATGAAAATGAATGAATATTCTATTGGAGCTGAAAGAGCTTCTTGAAAGGCTAACAAGATGGAAGAGAATAGCACAGGTTCCAGCTAAAAATATTCAAAATGCTAAATAAAAAATGTCAGTAGAAGAAATGATAAGAAAAACAAGCCAGGCCTCTGCTCCCAGAATGTTAAAGTTGGTAGAAAAAAACCTGCACTGGTGAAATCCAGCAGCAAGGTGAAACTATCAAGCTTCCTTCACAACTTAGGGCTTAGAAATTAACACATCAAATTAACAGGGAATTTCCACCAAAATGTCAGAGATCTCTGGGTGCTCCAGCCCATGCTGTCACTGCCACACACAAGCCAATGCCTCATCCCAAGAGATGCAGTATTTCCCTTGGGGTGGGCTTTCTCCCACAGCCATTCAAGGAAACTCACCCTGCAAAACAAACGGGGCTGCAAGTTGTAAGAAGAAATTCTCCTGAAGAAAAGGCTTCCTGAGAGGCAGAAGCAAGGGCAAATGGGGGCTGCCAGCCTAACCGCTTAAGGCCAAGGTTTAGCTTGCCCTGCAGATCTGCAGGTTAAGCCACGACAAGGGGTTCACTGTGTTTTACCCCAGGTAATGTGATCGAACTCCTACCTCATCACTTTACCTGGAATCCCTTTATACTTTCACTGAGACCCAGCACTTAGGATCATGGGATAATTCAGGCTGGAGGGGATCTCAGGAGGTCTCCCAGACCATTGAGCTTACTAAAGCACTGAGTCTAACCAAAGATCCATCTACCTTAGTACTGTAACTCTTGCTGGAGCAAATAGCAAATGCTTAGAAGAGAAACTAAGAAACAGGCAATTTAAGAGGGCACTTTTTCCCTATTTCGGTTTGACAGATTCAGGAGAGATGCTGAGATGCTGCTCATGCCACAGCCCAGTGTTTTCACTGGACCTTAATTCTTCCTCTTTAGTGAAGTTCTGCTGGCCTCAGACTTTTCACCCTTTTTGATAAGCATCATCTTGACATGTTAGAACCACAGGACATCAGATGTGAAGAATGGATGTATTACACAAGTCAGTTTGAGCGTGCAGCTAGCACCAAGCAAGAAAGAGAGCAACTGAGCCTAACAAAACACTGCATAAAGTAAACTGAAATTTCATGAAAAGGAAAGAAAAGAAAAATAACAATTGCCACAGCTGTGGCCTGAGGGGTGTCTTCTCTTTTTGGATCTTTTGTAAAACATTTTTGGTGCCAGTCTTTAAAAACCATGAAGCAAAGCTTATTGGTTCTATTCCAGATGACTTGTGAAGAAGAGAGACTTTTAATGATATCTGAAAGCTCCTTCAGGGCTCTGTATTTTATATAATATATGGTTTATTATAAGGCAGATTGGTTATTTCAACAGCCTCGCTATTTATGTTCAACTATAGCTTCAGCAGAACTTTTTGCAAGAGTCGGCAGTGTGACCCCCTGGCCAAATTCCAGCTCCCATGTGGAATTTGTCAGATTGCAAGTGCAATGTGTACTTGCTCCCCTTTAACTTCTGTCCTTCTCAAAGTACCATCCATTTCATCCTAGCTCAAGAAAGCATCTTACTAACAGCTTGGTACTGAAGCAACAATCTATCAGATTTATTGCAAACAGTGTTCATGTTCAGAAGGTAATCCAGAGCAAGTCCTCCTAAAGTGTCCCACCCCTGTACTACACCTAGTAAAATTTATATGGGGTTCCTCGTAACTCTCAGCTGCTTTAAAATCCTGACCTAACAGACAGAAGCATAATTCCAGGTCACTGTGGTTATCAATGCACTTTCATTCAAGTCTGCTGCGTGGATAGATCACTGAAACTAACAGAATAAAAAGGGAAAAGAGCATCTTTCAGACACAATTTAATTGTAGGTCTCTGGCAGCTAATGCAGTAATAGGAATGTGTCTGTAGGCCAGACTCTGGCATTCTACTCAGAAACATGTTTTCTTGTCTTCAAATGGATTCAGTTTGCCACTTCAGGAAAACTGATCTTTTTTCTGGAGTGAAAACTTACTAAAAACAGAACAAGAAACAGCTTACTCTTTTGTGGTAGATTGGACTCATGCCTCAAAGTATTTCTCTGCTAAATATAAAGGCCTCAAGGACTTATACATCATTAGATCAGTTAATCCATTCAGTGATCAAATAAACATCCACCAAGGCATAGCTGAAATAAGAGAGAATTGGGAAGATTGTTCAGTGGTGAAGAAAGAGAGTGTTACTTCTGAGAAATGGGAATAGGTCTCTTTATTCTTATGCAATTATGCTTTCAAGCACTGACTGCAGATAGAAAGAGAAGAGCTCGCGAACACATTTGTCTACCTGGATGGCAGTCTCTCTTGATTAAACTCTCTTAGTCCATTAACTGCTTCTATATATAAACTTTCAATTCATTACTTGAAAATGTAATGATTAGAATGCTGGGGGCCAAATTACCACAGGTCAGCACTGAGACAGGAGAGGTACATTCATTTACTTAATTCACAAGCACCAGTGCCTGTTTGCACATGCAAATGCGGGTCTCATTAAAATTGGCTCATTCCATTATGGCTGGTCTTTGAAATTTGACCATCAAGTTACAAACGGGCAGCCAAAGATCTTCTCAGTTGTGACTTAATTGCAAACATGTTTTCTCTTCCTCCTAGATGTGCCGTTTGGGTTGCAAACAGACCCAAAAGTCACAACCATTGTGGGGAATGATGTCCGGCTGACCTGCCGGGCCTCCAAGTACATCTACAGTCACCTGGCCTGGTATTACCCCTCCTCAGAGGCGGCTCTCAGTGACTCAGTGATCAAGACAACTGACAACTATTCCATTTCTTTGACATTGGTCATTACTAATGTCACGAAGGAACAGAGTGGTCTCTACAAGTGCAGAGCCCAGAACCAGCACAACAGCACCGACACACTAGAACAGCACACTCAGCTCCTTGTCAGAGGTAGGTCCTGCCAACGGAAAATGGCAGTGGGACATGCTATCGTTCTGCTGCCAGAGCAGAAACACTGTGCATCTGCTGCTCCCTTTGAAGCCTTTCAAAGAGGAAGGTGCCCAGCATTTCTTAGGGACTGTCCTAATATAGACTTTGTGCTCTGGTTTGGGGGTTTTTTTGATTACTGTATGTGGATTGACACGTAGCCATACATATTACTTATCCAGCCACTGCTGGTTTTGTATAAAATATTTGCCTTACACATAAAGGTGATTTCAGCTGCATTTCATCTTCCTAACTCCATGCTGGGTACAGATATAGTGTTGACTGAGGAGAAAAGGCATCACCCACCATGTGACTAACAGCACAACCCTATCATTTGGGACTGTCAGCCCAGATCTATATGACTTTGGTAGAAGACTCCACCCACTTACAGCTGCCAGGATGATACTAATACCTAAGTAGATTTGGACCCAGTAGATGTAATCACAAATGTCACTGGTCAAGTGTATATATAATCAAGTGACATGCACCATTTATTCTGGGTAAGTGGGATACACTTCACTGTAATAACAGTATTTTCTTACTTATACCCAACCCCCCAACTCTTCTATTTTCATAAAAATAGTAACACTACAGATCCTGAAGCCTGGCTTCTTTGGCTATGTGAATATAAAGGGCAGGACACTTCTTCAGTAGAAACTCACTGAAAATTAGTGAAGTTTCTTCTGCTTCATAGTGAAGAAAGTGAGTGATTGGCTCTAAGCCTTCTCAGAAGAAAAAGTGCTGCTGGGATGGGTGAATTTATTCACTATCTTCCAATGGTGAAGAAAAACCCAAAGCACAGAAATGGAGTAGAATTAAAATAAACAGCAGCAAGCCAGGGTGCAGAAGACAGAGTTCTTCAGAAGCCGAATTAGACAGTGATTTTCAAATTGGCTTCTCTGCTTACATTAATGGCTAATGAGACATCGAAGGGACAGCTATGCTGCCATAAGCACTTGTCACTTAGGTGAAAAACAGGCCATGCAGTGCTGGCTTCATCCTTGTTTAAGTGAATGAGCACATTTCCCATGCAGTCTCCTACCCCGTACAGCCAACACCACTCTCACAGTCCCTTCCCCCTCCATGCAGGCACACACACAAGGAGAAAATGCTCACCCACGCCACAGCTGTGGCTAGCACTGCTCAGATACCTGAGTGGGAGGTGATTTATTTTAAGAAATGGCATAAGCACCTGCTTCTTCCTGAAGTGCGGAGGAAGGGAAAGAATCTCACCCTGGTATTACAGAGTGCTAGTGGTTTGGCTTGTCCCCACAGCCAGTACTGGAGCCACCTGTCAGCATCATCTGCCATGGAGGCACTGGGCTTTCTCTGCACTCTGCATTCAGGCAATTCACTTTTCTCTCCCCTGGCAGATATTTTTATTCATTTAGTCAAATTTCCACCTACACAGACACCTACACATGATGGCTATGGGAAAAACACAGCTAAACTGGGAATACATCCATTGGAGAACTGGAACCTTGATCATATTCTTCTGAGAATTACTAGTCTCTGTTATTTGTCTGGCACATGTCAGAGAGGCAATTCTTCTGGAGAACATGCATGGAAATGCTCCTCCAAACCAGCCCTCCTCCCCCTATACAAACAAGGTCTTTTAAATGTACTAACACGCATCAGCTACTGTCCTTATTGCAGATTTTATGTATTTTTTATGCTGTGCTTGTGGTTTTATACATTGCTTTCCTGTACCTTTCATAAATGAATGTAAAGTGGAGGTTAACATGGTTTGTAGTAAGCAGATAACTGCACTCATGATGGAGGACACAGAATCCTTAGACCTGTTTCCTCTTTGCCTCTTCCTTTCTTTTTTTATATTCACTCTGCATTTGCTCTACCCACTCACTGTCCTCTGTTTTCTTCAGAGGATGAGAAACTCAAGGACGTTCGAGCTGAAGCCGAATCTAAGCTTAGTCAGTTTGAAAATAAGCCAAATAAACTCATCCACTCCCCCTATAATCTTTGGGGGGATTTTTGCTACCACTCATCAACCAAATCTTTGCCACTTCCAGCCCAGAGAGGCCCTGCAGGTGGCCAAAGGAGAGAGGATGGCAGAACTGAGGGAAGTGCCTTCTGAAATCTTACTCTGTACTGTTTTCCTTCATGACTGTAGCAAAGGCAGCACCATATGTGATACAAAACCTCACAGATCTGGAGGTTAACATCAGCGGCAAGATCATTCTGGAGTGCAGAGTCAGTGGAACGCCAGAACCCCAGATTACGTGGAGGAAGAACGGCTACCCCATTTCAGCAGCATCAGGTGAGTGTACTTGCTTCCCGAGCATGCTGCGGTATTGTATGTAACACAGGATAATGGACTTGCAGGTTCACCACAAACATAGGACCTACAACTCCACGGCTACTGCAAGCATGGCTGAGTCAGGATGGTATACACAACTTTGGGAAATGCACACACAAATCCAAATATATCAGACCACTGCAGTAGTCTCCAACTTGAGCTTTGAGGTCAAAGCTGCCAACCGGTTGCAACCCAATGCTTTTGCAGCTTGCCTTCCACATGTGGCAGTGTTCGTGTCTGCAGAGTCAGCCAGATAGTCTGCATACATTAGCATAGCATTAGTAAATCAAGGAGTACAGCGTGCTGCTGTTCAGTCTGCTTGTGTGAGACAACGGTTTGTCTACAAAACGGAGACAGAGTGTATCTGCTTGTCAGGTGGGTCTGAAAACACAAGCCTGAACTGTCAGACATCCTTGGGGCCTGATCAGAATATACTGCAGCAAATTGTGGGCAGTCACCTAACAGTGAGGTCCAGGGCACACCATGGCATATTACACATCCTTTCTTTACCTCCCACAACTTAGTAAGGAGAACGCACTCTCAGCTCAACTGGTATAGAGCAGTACAGGTGCAGTGCTACCATGGGCAGGGAGCATGGGCTCCCTTATCTGAGCCTGGAATTCCTTCTCAGCTCCCTGTCCTGAGATCTCCTATAAATCATGAAGAATCCCATGTCAGTAGCTGGTCCTGTGACTTTAATTTTGCATCTTGGACTAGATAGGAAATCCAGGATCATCCATAATTCAGATCAGACCGTTCTGAGAGAAACTCTTTATAGCTACTGAAATTTTATAAATAATTCTAGAGGGACAAGCATGTAACTCATCCAACCAGTGGAAACAGAAACAAACTATTTAGAAAAAGCACCTCAGGGTAAATATTTCAGCACAGTGCATGGCAAGTTATGTGCAGCACTCTTGTTAACAACAGGATTCATAGGCAGAACACCCAGAAACTCAAAATGTCCCTCCCTTTTGGATTCAAAGCCTGACCTGTTTCCCTATTTCTGCCTCAAATATATCCTTAGTGAAGCAGATGAGCTTGCAGTTTTGTGCCAAAAATCAGGAAAAATTAAATGTGGAAAATTAATCAGGAAAATTAAATGTAGAAAAGACTCACATAGGTCATATCTAGTCAACCTACCTCTTCCCACTCCACCTCTACCCCGGCTGCCTGTGAATCCAGGAATGCTCCACACAGTGATTTTTCCAGGGATGTGCATAACCTGATTTCCATGTTCCACATGTTAGAACTCCCATCACTTCCCACAGTCTCCGAGACATTGGCTTTCTCCAATAATTTCACTGAGTTCCCTTTTTTCCCAATGTATCTCATTGCTATCAGAAAACCTATCTTCCCATCACTTCACTAAGTTTCACAGAAGTTTTCTCAGGCTCTGTCTGCTCATAATAAATTAACAGCCACATTTGCTGTTGGTTAAATGAACCCCAAGCAATTTACACAGGTATTGAGGAGAAAAAAAATGTCAGGGAAAGGTTGTTGCCAGACCACAATGAGGAGCATACTATTAAAATGCCTCCTAACAACAGCGCGTACCAGGCCTGTGTGGATGGGAGCTGACTTTCAGTTCTCTTGTCTCATATAAGCATTTGTAGGCAGGTAGGTTATTGTGATAATATTAACCAAAATCCCTTACAACAGGAATTTCCATGGAAAACAATACCCTGGTCATTGAGCGAGTGAAAAAGGATGATGAAGGGCTCTATGAATGCAAAGCATCTAATGACATGGGCCAAGACAGCACATCAGCCTTCATTAAAATACAAGGTGAGGCCCAAGCTAAGGCGAAATGCATATATTGTGTTGGACTGAGAACTATTGCTCAGTCATGGACTTTGGCTACATTTAAAATTTGGTTGTACATTTAACCTACAGGTTCTGAGGAGAAATCCAACATTGAAGTTATCATTTTGGTCTGCACTGGTCTAGCCGCTACCCTCTTCTGGCTTCTTCTGACCCTATTCATTCGGAAACTGAGAAAAGTAAGAGAGTTTCCCTATTGCACAAAGGGTCTGGGATTGGGCCCAGTTTATGTGTAGCATCAGAGTTTAGGGCAGAATGTTTAGGACAGATGGTAGAAGAACTGTGCAAAATGTTCCTATAAAATTTCAGTCCAAGATTTCTGCTGATAGTCCTTTGACTTCTCAGGAGATCACTTGCACTTGTGAGATTTCTACCCACTTCCATGGTACCATAAAATCAGGCTCCTCCCTCTTCATGAGTCAAACTGGTTTGCAAGATTAGGAAACTGAAAAAAATCCTAAATCCCCTAAAATGAGGGCTTGATTTCAGCACTTGTCCTGTAAGATTTCTCTGAAATGTAGGTATTAAAGGGGGCCCTGTTTTAAGAAAGATCCTAGGATGTTTGCTCTAGAAATGAGCTCAAACAACACAGCTTATTTTGTCTCCAAGTCTTGCTATTCTTTCACCTCCCTTTTGTGACTCAAAAAAGTAAAGTTTCAGTAAAGATCCAAGGAAGTTAGGTCTGTTTTTCCTAAACCAAACGGCAAACAGAAAGGCAACCACAGCTCTCTGCTCTGAAGCTCACCAAACTACAGTCCCAGCGTTGATCCCCAATATTTGAGTAAAATTTCCCCTCCTATTGCAAATACAGTGATTAAATTAATGTTTTCCTCCCTGACCTCAGTTTAACAGTTGTGGACAACAGTGAATTTCCTATTACATTTTACACCCATGCAAGTCTGCTCACAGGACCCACCAAATCACAATTTCTCACTTAGCAGCATTAGAAGTAGTAGTTTTCACCAGCTTTCAATCAATTTTAAACTGAAATAAGCAATAGCCATGAAGTGGATAACTATGGAGAATCAAGACTGCAAAACAAAGCACTATGAAAATGCCAAAATGCTCTGCAGTGCACCAGGAAATGCAACTCATGGAGTTCCCATACAAAAGCACTGATTTCCTTTAACAGATACAGGTAGAAGACAGTGATAGATTTTGTGTCCTCAGAGTGTTTACCAACATTAATCAGTGACTCTTTCCAACACCTATGAGTGGCAGGCATACGTAAACATTTATTTCTCAGCTATAAAAAAAAGAGAGGCAGGAAGCTGAAGTGATGCATTCATGGTTCCGAATAAAATTCACAGCTAAGTCTGGAATTCAGGGAACTCCCCAGACAGCACTCAGTCTTGTAGATGACAGCTCGCTCTCTCCCATTAGAATTGCAGGGTAAATACTGTGAATAATTTCTCCACACCCTGTTTTTAGCCTGATGCCACAGATATTAAAACAGGATACCTGTCAATTATAATGGATCCAGAGGAAATGCCTCTTGACGAGCAGTGTGACCGTCTTCCTTATGACAGCAGTAAATGGGAGTTCCCAAGAGACAGACTGCGGCTGGGTGAGTGGTTTGGGTATTATTGCTGTAAAGAATGATTTCTAATGCTCCTCGGTTTCAATGGATATGTTGTATAACCCAAGATGCAGCCTTTCATTTAGTGCCAGTGCACTGACATCCTTGGGGAAAATTGGCAGTGAGTCACAGAATTCAGGATCATCCTTAATGGGGGGTAAAACAAAGGATTTGGTAAGAAAAACAAAGGATTTGGTAAGAAAAACAAAGATGTTGTCTCTCAAAATAGCTACCACCTCTTTTTCTTTCTTGGGGAAGTGAAGCCAAACTCTTGACAGGGAAGAAAGGTATCTCCAGGTACTGTCCCTGCCAAAAGTATGGTTTCACACCCATAGAGGAAAAGGGAAAGAGAAATCAATCTGAAAGGTGACAGTCTTTCAGTGAATTTTATTTTGAAGAAATTTATCAATTCATCAAATAATAAATTCTTTATTAATCATTTGAACTTGGCGTTGAGGTGTAAAGAGCTATCATGAAAAAATGAACCAAATTTCATTCAACAGCTCAGCTCACTGGATGATGGAGCAAGAAAATGTAAAAAGCAGGCTGTGTTTGTACAGAGAAACAGTAACATCTGTGTGCAATGATGAGTGTAGGGAATGTATCTGTATTTGTGTGTGCTCTTGGTGCTTTAGCTGGAAAACATAGAAGGAGGAAGACAGACAAAAATAACAAAAAATAAGATGACGGTGGGACATAGGGTCAAACTAGCAGAACCAAAAAGCCAGACCATGATGCCCAGTGTACTCTGCTGCATTGTGGATCAGAGCTCTCAGAGCATGCTAGGTAACATAGGCATGAAAATTCAAATGAAAGGGAAAATAAAGCAAGATTATCATCCTAAATTCCATTTAGTATAGCTTTTACTTCAAATAAATGTCAATAACTGAAGGGTTAAAGGGTTCTGACTGCCTGAGTGCCTTAGCTGGCTATCTCTGTGACTGTGATTCATGAGAGATCAGGGTTCCACAATTGTATGTTTAAACCAAACTCTGACTTTCCTGGGATTCAGGACAACTATACGTAATGTTTTTACCCTTCAGCCCTATATATGTATTCAGCCTTGCCTTCAGCTGAATGCAGATTTATTTATTCTACTCTGTTCTATCACATACTGTATTGCATTAAAGTCATATGGATATAAATCATACCATTTATATCCATATGCTGCAAATATGTGATACAGGCTTCTATTGACTATCGGTCTACGTCTGCGTTGTGCCTGGGCACTGGAGTCTTGTATTTCTTGCATAGCTGAGAATGCATGTTTCCCTCTTATCTGATGCAGACTGTCGTAAGTCCCCTTTGGCTCATTCTTGACTCTTGCTTCTCTAGGTAAAACACTGGGTCATGGTGCTTTTGGGAAGGTGGTGGAGGCGTCTGCTTTTGGCATTGATAAATCTTCAACCTGCAAAACAGTTGCCGTAAAAATGCTTAAAGGTACATATCCCTCTGAGAT
>JANHGO010000044.1:27337414-27429711 GCA_024606505.1 Aquila spilogaster | reverse complement strand
GCTTTTGGCATTGATAAATCTTCAACCTGCAAAACAGTTGCCGTAAAAATGCTTAAAGGTACATATCCCTCTGAGATTCTCACAAGACTCCTCAGGGAACCTGTGGGCAATGAGGTTTCCAGTTCTCGGCTCCAAACCAGTCCCAAGTTCATTGTCTTCAGAAGGGAGTGGGTTTGTCATATGGGAGCAATTAGTCATTATACAGTGGATGTTAACCTGTAGGAAATGACAAGCGGGCTCCATGCAGTGCTGCTGATTAAGTCTTGTATTCCTAGAGGAGGAAAACAGCAGCTTCCAGGTCTGTGGGGTTAGGAGGGAAGCAGATTACAGAATGTAATTACATTAGATAGTCTGAAATTGGATCTAAGCCTTCGATCACAGCCCTTCCAGATGTAGAACAGTTCAAGGGGTTGAAAAAAAAGCAATGCCAAGGGAGTGAATTAGAGACAACTTGCTTGCAATTATTGAAATTAAGGAAAGCTTTTACCGTTCAGTGGTGGGGAAAGGGGGAACTTGGAGACTATTCTTTCATATTATATTTACATACAAAGCCTCTGCAGACAGCTTATGAATAAATGCATCAGCCAATACATTGACTACTTGGGTTGGAGGTTTTTAACTGTTCACTTAGGATTATTTCAAAGGTACAATCGATGCTCACTTGATGGCTTTTCATAGCCCACATTGCTCTGCATTGCTGCTGCATGACTGTATTAACCCCTGCAATGCCATGATTCAGGAACTTCTATCATGGTATTTGGCTTCTGTTGCTAGCTGCCTCTCCTGATGCTCTGCTACTTCCCATCTCTCTGAAATGTTTCAAAAACATCTGTTTATCACCTGTCTGGACCTCCTCCAAATCTGGTCTCCCTTCTCTGCATTAGTCTGTAGATCTTCAGATCATCTTCTCTACTGCTGTTGTTTCTTCTGTTCCATGCCCATCTCCAGATCCCTAAATATCCTAGAAGCCCCTGATCCAGACACACTCCCTTCTCCAGCCAAAACTTACTGCACCGGATAGCTCTGGGTTTTCATTCACTTCCACACTGTGCTTCCCAGCTGATACTCATGTCAACTCTACCCTGCCTGCACATATTCAGCAAACTATTTGACAGTTCCTCCATCATTTTATACCTTCCTCCCCAAGCAGAGGCAGCAGCCTCCTGCTCTAACCTGTCCCTCCCCAACTAACATGCCCATAATTCATCACTTTCCTGAATAAAGCAGATTCTCTAGTGTGAGTCAATCCATTCGGGGGGGGCGGGGAGGGAAGGCTCTGGAGATGTCTGCATTTCTGTAATTCTAGCATTATCTGTCATTTCCATGAAGTAGGCTGCTATCAGTTCTGGGTTGAAGGCTATAACTTAATGTGCAAGATTATCTGAAACACTTCCCGCTCATGCCAGGGTAAATCAGGAGTAAAACCACCGATGTACACATCCATCTACAAACACTGTTGACTGAAGAAACCTTGGACTTGGAATAGCTCCTTCTTTATGACACAATTTGGTGAAAGATTTGTTTATGGAGAATTCTACAAACAGATAAAGAGGTTACATTTGTCACACCAAGTGATCTGTTATGTAACTGTTTCTTCATATTTAAATCTTACATGATGCAAAGGCAAAAACAGAGGAAACAGGACACAACTCCTTTTGTTAAAATACTTCATAAAAGTTTTGGAAAGAAGGCAGAGGAAACAAGCCAGCATCCGAACAACATTCTGGTCTGAGAGTGCCTTCCTTAGCTTTGGCAGCAAAAGAGAATGAAACTACAGTATAACTGGCTAGCCAGTGCTTCATCAGGTGTCACATTCATGGTTCACACACAAATATGGCCCCCTCTGCTTTGCTGGAAAATATATTTCTTGGGTCAATGAGATCTCACAGGGCTGAGATTGACTAATGCTGTAAATTCTCCAGTACATTTTGGGACCCACCTTAGAGATGTGTTGGATTTTCCACCTGCAGTGGAAAGTTGCTTAGTACTGTGGAAAAATATATTCTGAGGTATTGTAAAGAAGTACTACTAAACTGCACATTGCCATTATAGATGGAGGAACACATTCTTCTGTGTGCTATTGTTGCTTGGAGTGGTTGGTTGTTCCTTTGCTAAGCTTGCAAAATTCAGTCCTTGCAAAGGCTCTCTGGAATCTGATTTGGGGGGAGGGTTCTCCTATGGGACAGTAACCCTCCATAACCCATGCTAGAGAAAGGAAGAGTCACCCAAAAGATAAAGTGTTACTCCACTTCATAAAGGTCAACAGACAATGAAACGGATGAATTATTATCTGTTTAAGAGTCTGAAAAGCAAAGATACTGCAAGTAACCTGGGTGGGTTTTGTTTCCAAGTATAAACAGGATCTTGCTGTGTCCTGTTAAAAATATCCTGTTGTGTAAAGATCATTTTTTTCCTGTTTATCTTAAGCAGAATGTGCAACTACTAATGAATGCAAGGCTTTAATGTCTGAACTGAAGATCCTCATCCATATAGGACATCACCTGAATGTAGTCAACCTGCTGGGAGCCTGCACCAAAGCTGGAGGTGAGAAGTCCTCAGTAAATAAGGAGCAAAGAAGAAACACTTTTCAGATACAAAGGTGTTTGGATGTATCTGTGGTGGAGTCCAAGTCTCATGCGCATGCAGTTAATGCAAGCACAACTATTTCTACCTCTCTGCTCATAGGACAGCTCCTGCTACTGCAGAATGCAGCCACATCTCATCAATGGTTTCTGAACGTCCTCTCCCAGCCAGCGGTGTCACTTCTCTATTTTCTTTTTCTCTGTCCTTTGTAAGCTTGTTTACAAAAGGGATTATGGACTGAAGGGAGGCAGGATCCTTAATTGCAATTAGGTGCCCAATTCCTCCACTTAGGCACTACTGATCATTTCAAAGGTTCTTCTCCCTCTTCTTCCCTGCCTTATCAGGAGGATGCACCAGGCTGAGCACTTAGCTACTTGAGGCCCCCTCCTTTCCCAAGCACTTCACTCTTGCCAGGCAAATGCAGGCATTTCTTGCATGGTATACAGGAAGCCTGAGGCAGTCCAAAGCTGAATGGAGCAACAGCATGGACTTCCAAGGGACTGAGCTGGCACAACTGGCTGTACATCATTCAAAGGATCTGTTGCAAAGTGC
Source organism: Aquila spilogaster (assembly GCA_024606505.1). Classification (NCBI taxonomy): domain Eukaryota; kingdom Metazoa; phylum Chordata; class Aves; order Accipitriformes; family Accipitridae; genus Aquila; species Aquila spilogaster. The sequence continues at coordinate 27,426,576 of JANHGO010000044.1, read as the reverse complement.
AGACTTAAACAAAGGACTCCATAAATCTTAGACCTTTGTCACTAAAACATCCCTTCCGATCCCATACTGCCATACAAAGCACCCTTGCCTCTTACTCTACTGTGCTTTAACTTCAGGGTAACAACTCTCAGAGATGCCTCTTTACTGCTTACAATGAACCTTCAAAACAATCCCCAAAGGACAGATTTAGGAGAACTGAGGACAAAAAAAACAGAGTAAAATAAATGAAGGGGAAAGAGTGAGAGAAATGGTGCACACATGTGTTGTCATCTGAGACTCCAAAGCTATCATTTTCCCAAAGAACGTGTAGTTGTCCAGTCACAGGGGGGAAAAGAAAACTTCAGTGAGGTAGATTTGGTAAGATGCCAGGAAAGAAATCTTCTCTCCAGCAAGATACTCCCAGTTCCTCAAGAAGCAGTCAGCAACCAGCAACCACAGATACTGCTGTAATCTGGGAGCCATCAACGGGGAACTTGCAGGAATTGTTGTAGCACTGCAGACCCCAAAAGCTTGTATGGGAGGATGGCCAGCTTTAGCTGGAGGGTTTTAAGATTCAGATGCATAAGCAAGTAGCCTTTGCTTGGGACTGAGTAGAGGGGAAGTAACATTATGAAAGCTGGTGATTCTCCTCTCTTGTCAAGTCAATGAGGTAGCTTAGTACAAACAGGTGCCTAAAACATGGCAGCATTACTAAGAGGTCAATAGTTTTTAACCAAAGCACTAATTCAGGCACAGAGTTCTACCTGCATAGTAAGACACATCTCAGTAACGGATCAAATACTGTGACCGTCCAATCTCTGAGGAACTTTTTCTCCTGAGAGTCCCTCAGTTTCCCATTCTCCAGGCTGCTCCATCCTGATTGCCCTCCCGGGTGAAGAGGTAACCCTCACTCCTCCGTGCTAACTGCCTAGGAAAACCACCGATTACTCTGGGGAGCAGTGGACAGAGCACAGCAGCGCAGCACGGCCTTGCAGGGCACTGAGGAGCCTCTAGGCAGGCACTGGTTTGTTTACCTTTGAGCAATGCAACTGCAGACTAAAGAAAAATAGCCTTGAGCTCTCAAAACAGACACTGGGATAAGAGTTACTATTAAAATGCCATTGCAGAATACAGTGCTTTCTCCCTCCTTCTTAGTTTTTATGTAACCGTATAACTGTATTCCTGATAAAGACTGATATTAGGTATGCACGTATATTATTTTAGCAATATAACAAATAACAAATTTTAACACCTTGGCTGAGAGTCTGATGTTAAGCAGTTAGAACTAATGCATAGTATATGCTTTACAATGAGGAAATAAAATATGGAGATGCCATGTCTAGGAAGCATTTCAAAAATATGAATAAATCACTAACTGGAGCTTTAAAGCTGTACTGGAATCTGCATTTCCTCAGGGCATCCATGAGGGACATTCACCTTTAGGTTCTTCAAAACAATGTCCCCCAGATATCTCTCGGGCACTGCCAGATCCCAGCACTGCTGCCTTTAAGCCCAAGTGAGCAGTGTTGTGTGGTCAGCAATAGAACCATTGACAGCTCCCTTACAGCCGTACTCCCTCCCTCCTTCCTGAATGGCCAAATACAGCTCTCAGCACTTTTCCTTTGAAGTTCAAACTCCTGAGTCTGAACTATGGACCTTCTAGACAGAAAAAGGTTTCTGGACATGAAAGTCTGGTTGCTTAGGACTGATAATAATACATGTTTACATGCATTCTAGTCCCACAACTTCACCTTATCTTACATTTGGTGATTACAAAAAGCAGTGATTATGCTAATGGTAGAGAATGTAGCTTTCCCCTTTCCTAATAGCTCACACTGAAACATAAAAGCATTTTCAAGCAGATCTTAAAAATATGCATAATTGTATAAAAGCAGCAATTGCAGTGAACTCTGCAGTAGTTTGCACAGAAATAAGAAAGGAAAAAATTGATAGGACTTCCCAGGCTTTCAAAAACTTCACACTAAATATTTTTGCAACTTTTGATTTAGATCCGTCTATGATCCTGCATCCTTTTATTGCCTCTACTGGCACCAGCTCCACCCAAAACAAACAATTGTGAAGGCAGCAGTGAAAAATGAAGACTGCCCCATGCTATGGATCTATGTATAGAGTAAAACAACCTTAACAGCATATGGGATTGTATATTCTTATTTATCATTCTGAATTTTCCTTTGTTTATAAATAAGGAATAAATACCAACTGTTACCATCTAATGGAGAAAACTAAGAATCCATACTGTATTCCCTTCTCTCCATATCCACTACTGATTGTGTGCTTCTGGAGTGTCACTTCTCTCTTTCCTCTGTTTCCTAATTTCCTCATCTGTATAACAGGAATGACAGAATGTACTTATTTTAAAGAGGATTTGTGAGGATAAGTTAGTATTAAGTGCTTTGCAGTGCTTCAAAACTCATTTGACTTTCACTGTCTTTTTAGGTCCTTTAATGGTCATAGTAGAATATTGCAAATATGGAAATCTGTCCAACTATCTAAGAGGAAAACGAGGAGATTTCATTGCATACAAGGTAAAAAAATGACTGGCTTCTCATAGTCACAAGGCAGAGAATTAACAACCAGTGACCACAAGCTGGATATTTTTTTCCACATTGGCAGTGAGAGAGTTTGGTATTTATATAGGCACTTTATTTTCTCACCACATTTGTATGAGCAAGAAAAGGAAACTTTTTTCCCTGTAGGATCTCATTCCCATCCTCTTCTTTTCTAGCACCTACTAAAGAATTAGTTGCAAAAACCCAAGCTGTCTAGTACATTTGAGAGAGAGAGGGAATTACTTGCAAGATAATATCCAGCACATGGCAGGCAACAAAGTAGTAGTGAAAAACTGGTATTAACTGTACTAGGAGAAGGTGAACCCTCCCAAACTAAAAGCCCAATTTGGGGATTTTTGTTTCTAGGCCCACCTCCCCTCAGCTACTGAAAGCAGCTCACCCTTCCATCATCTGCTCATTCCCATCTTCCGTGTTTTCCCTTCCCCTGTGCCAACCTAAAAGTCTGTGCTGTATGCAGCGGACTGGATCACGAACATGGTCTGCATTAAAACTAACCAAATGGTTTTGGTTTCCAATCAGTTGTCGGCATCCACAAAAACATTTGTGCTAGCACAGATTGGGCTAGGATATGGAGGAAGACACAGGAGACCAGAAATCAGCTATGGGGAGAGTATGAGACTACCTCCTCATTGTGAAAATACAGCATCAGAAGGGGTCTCTGATCTAAGCCCTGCCAGAAACTGGAGCCTCCCCAAGATTATTTTCCCGGATGATTCTATTATTATTATTATAGCTACTGTGTACAGGCAAAAAAGTACATAAGGTACTTTGTGTAAGAGAAGGAGATTTTCCTGGTACAGTCACTCAAAATTTCTTTTCTCACCATTGTTTTCATGAATTGCAGGGATTGGTTATGTCTCACTCCCCAGGACAGGGTGAGACAGACGCATTTCAGTGCATATCACGGACATTACAGTATCTCTCTGCTCACCTATCAGTCTCACCCAGCCAGCTTCCAACTAACTTTTATGGTGGAATACTGCTATGTGTAAAATGGGAGGTTCTCTATTAATAAATAGGAAACCAGGCTTCATTAGTTCTGCTATTCAGGGAATATCATGTTCAAACATGTTTTGAGATCATCTTCAAAGGACACTTTCTCCATATCGCCATTCTGTTACATATTTTGAATCCCCAGGTGTTGTGTCATCCAAAGCTAAAAATCAGTTTTATACCATTTCTAGTCCCAGGAAAACTCTGACCAAGCAGAGAAAAGTCTGGATGAGTCCAACAGTGATTTGACCGAACTGATCAAGAGGCGCCTTGAGAGTGTAGCCAGCACAGGAAGCTCTGCCAGCTCAGGATTTATTGAAGATAAGAGTTACAGCGATTCAGAAGATGATGAAGAAGGTAAAAGAAACCTACCTAATCCCAGATCTTTTCTTGTAAAGATTTGTGTTACTTGGCTAGTGCCACACACAGTCACACACTTTACAAGCCCTTACACAGCTTGACTTGTTCCTGAAATCGCACATTCTTTCTCTTGCCTATGCCCCACTCCAACTTTCTCACAAAAAGAGATTTGCAATAATGTATGCATATAAAAGCTGCTCCTGTTGTGTAAGAGGAGTAATAGCAATATTTTACCAGAAGATTTGTGGGGCCAGTCTGTCCCTAGTCTCGTCACTCGCTTGCTATAAATAGCCTCCCTCAATTTTATCCCCAAATGTTGTTTTCCCCATAGCTAAATGATATGATTAATGTTGGATGGAATTTTTTTAATCATCTGATCTTCTGCCTCTAGGTCAGCGGGTCCTAAGCCAGAGTTGTAATCCTAGTAGAGAACTCATGTAGCAATACTCAGGTGCAGGGCTGGGGTCATCAGCATGCAAGTGGCATGAGTGCCAGACAAGTTTGGAGCTGTTGCTCTAGTGTTTTGCTGTGTCTGTGATCTCTCCTAGATGCTGAGGATCTGTACAAGCGTCCCCTGACTTTGGAGGATCTGATTTGCTATAGCTTCCAAGTGGCAAAAGGCATGGAGTTTCTCGCCTCCCGAAAAGTGAGCTCATTAAAATGTCAGGGCTGAACTTCTTTCACAGAATCATGAGTATCTGATATGAAGAAATCCAAATATATATTTTGAGCCTGAGTAATCTGCTTTTTGCTCTTATATTAAAGTGTTGGAGACCACTTTAGCTCTGGTGGTTAAGCAATAAGTAGCACTGAAGAAGTTGTGAAGGAATATCCATCATGTTCTTGGCTACAAGGACTGGCATCTGTAACATGAGAGTTTAGATAGAAGGAGTGTGAGACAATTCACGGAACTGTCTCATAAATAAATGCAGAAAAGGCTTCTCATAGGGAAAGATCCTTCTAGTATGGTCAATGAAAATACTACTGAAAAATGAAGAGGGAGTATCCAGCTATTTATTTAGCTTGTCAGCAATGTTGGAGACTATCAGCAAAGTTAGGACCTCTTTTGGATATAAAAAAAAGTATGTTTGTAGGCTGTGGAATACCTGCTTTTCAAGTAAATTGAATGTAATAGGCATGCCAAAGTATGCACAAAACTGAGAGCTTGCCCTTACCACGTAGCTACCAGGGTAGCACACACAGAAATCATGACTGCATTTGCAAATGTAGCTGCAGCTGCTTTTTGACCTCTCCCAAATTTCCTGCAGAACAATTAACTGGAAAATGGCACTCCCTTTGTCTCATCCTACTTGTGAAAGTTATTTCATGTAGAAAAATCAGAAAACTAACAGAAATACTTGGCTTGCTCCCCAAGTTATTTTCTCTTTTGCATATGATAATACATTTGCGGCAGATTCCCACACACATTTTCCTTCTCTAACCTGCTCGCAACAAAAGTTCATTTATCCTTCCATTTCCAAAGAAGGTCTCACACTTTCAACTCGTAGCAGTGGCTCATTGTCCAGGCAGAACCTCTGATTGTGCTTGTCCTCATTCCTTCACAGTGCATTCATCGGGATTTGGCAGCAAGGAACATCCTTCTTTCAGAGAACAACGTAGTTAAGATCTGTGACTTCGGACTAGCCAGGGACATTTATAAAGACCCTGACTATGTACGGAAAGGAGATGTAAGTGGAAGAAACTTGAAATGCTAATCTCAAGTTTTTATTCCCCTAGGGTTTGGGCACATTAGGAACAACAGTTCTTGCAACATGTTGTGTCTTTTGCATTCTTAGGCAAGACTTCCACTCAAATGGATGGCTCCAGAAGCTATTTTTGACAAAATTTACACAACCCAGAGTGATGTATGGTCTTTTGGAGTGCTACTATGGGAAATATTTTCTCTAGGTAAGAATGGTTTAAACCCCTTTTCCCTCCTAATTTATGGCTGTATTGTTAAGAAAAGCTTTTAACAAAAGGTGATAACGTGGTGCCATGTTTCCATTTCAGTTAGTACAAGTGCACAGTGCAGGTCAGGTGTAAAATAAAGTCACTGGACTGAAGTCAATGAGAACTCCACCTGGCAAAGTACATGAAAACAGTGAATATTGGGAAGGGGGGAACAAAACAAAATCCAAAACCCTTGACCTAACATTTGCAATAACTGAAACCAACAGAGCACAGAGATAATGCAAGCCTCTGCTGCTCGAGTGTGAAATATTTCTCTGAGAGCAATAAAGAAGTTTCTCTGTCAAACCATATTTTCCTCTAAGCAGTCTGCTTCAGGAAACCACACAGCTCAAAGGTTGCAGAGGATTACACTGCTGTTGACATAGTGGTCTGACGTTGCTAGTGGCAGCCCATGGAACACAAGGGAGTTTGCCCCCATGATATTTTATCCCAGATTGATTATTTTCCCCACAAAATCTAAGTAAGATTTTCTAAGTAAGAAAAATGTATTGGCAGCAGCTGCCATCAGGTTGATACGAGAACCAGTGCTAGACTCTGCGTAAGTCATTTTGGCAGCAAACAGGTAGAATGCTTACTCTTCTGGCCATATCATTTGCAAGCCACAACATTTTTGAAAGAATAGTAATGGTGTTCTTTATGTACTATAGATTTCATCTTACAGTGCTGTTAGAAATCTCAGCCTCACTCAGATCTGGTTACTGTCCAGCAGATAAAGCCCTGAAATTTAGACAAGCAGTCTTACAGATAGTTGGGCTTTGCCGCTCTCAAATTCTCCCTGCAGACTGGCAAGTTTTGTTTTCCTGAGGGAATTTAGGAATGTCAGCTCTGGCTTTTCAATCAGCATTTGCAGACAAAAGAAAACAAGAAGCATTGTCAACTTAAGCTGCTGAATTTTAAAGCAAACTCTGTAATCTCCTACCATCTTTGGTTCATGGATCAGTTGAAATTAATGATCAGGCTGAAGATGCCAAGTTCAGATCTCACTGCGAAGTCTGGAGCTGTTTCTATCCTAATCTTTTTGTTTAGGGCTGGCTGCAAAGATCACAACCTGATTTCAGTCCAAGTCTTTGATTTAGACTTTTCTCTAGTTCACATCAGCACGCAAAACAGAAAGTTCACACTCAAATGGTTAAAACAAGTGGCAGTTATTGCCTTCTCCAGAGTTCAGTCCTATTTATTTAGAGTTTTGTTATTTTGGTGTAACACCTCAATGGCTCTCTAACAGCATCACCTGTTGCATGTGTTTTGAAACACCACAGAAAGACGAAGCTCCGGAAGCACCATCAACGCCCCAATTCTAACAGATTATTCAAGAAGATGTATTAGCATTAGCATGCAGAGACACACTCAGAGGGGACAGTCTCTCCATCGGGCACCTACAAGGAACCAAATGAGCTGAATACTGATGAATGGCAAGGACCACTGCAGAAGGCAAACTGTTTATATCATTCCCAAAGGTCCTGCCAGAGTTTAACAGATGTGAACTTTGGGTCATTTGGCCTTTAATACCAAAGATGAATAAAAATTAAAATATAGTCACTGAAATTCATCTCTATTTTTAACTACTTTTAAAAATAATTTATCTGGTTTCTTTTAATTTTAGATAGCCTCTTTTCTTAACGAAGGTGCTTACTTGGAACAATAGACCGTTCTCTTCTGAATTCAGAGGAATCTACTGAATTACTCCAAGGGCTGCCATCCGTAGAGCAGCCTCTGCCCTCGTTATGACATAGATCACAAACTACTTTCTTCAATCCATGGCACAGATTCAAAAGCAGTCATTTTCTTTAAGAGGGTTTTTTATACAGATCATCCAGGCATGTCTGTGGTTTGGCACTACTCACATCTGCAGCTCACACGATAAATATTTAATTAAGGATTTGTGTCACTGATTGAATTCTCTTATATAAAAGTTTTACAGATCATTGAGAGTCAAGGGATGGAAGTTTTTTGTTGTTGCTACAGGGTATGCTTTGGCTCCCATTTACAACTGCTGCTTTTTACTGGGTCCCACAGACTTAGCGCCCTCTAAAAAAAGGAAAAAATACTGATTAGTAAAATGCACAGTTTAGTTTGGACACGGGTCCTTTCAGGGTCAGAAGTTGAATGAAGCATGATAGGCTTCCTCCAGAAAGGCTGGCAGACTGGATCCATTGTGGTGATACGCAGGGAAATCAGGACTTGAGAGACTGTTACTTTTCATTTGGGGCTGAGTTTGCATTGAGCTTTGCGTTATTTAAATGGGGTCAGCACACCTCATGTCAGGTAATGCCAGCAATGTTTAATACATCTTGAAATCACTTACATGGCGCATTACAGAATGTTGGTGTCTCCTGGACTTTAAGTGTACACTGTTCAAAAAGCAATCAAAGGTAATTATGTAAACAAGCAGTGCCTGGTAGTATAACATCAGCATCTTATTATCCTACTAAAATAAAATCAAGATCAAAAGAGTGCTACCATATCCAATGCATGCCATGTCTTTGAGCATTTTGGAAGAGATTTCCCCTACGGAAAATGCCATACATAGACCTTACACCATATGTTTCAGCCTACATTTCTCCCAAGCTGTCTTAGCATCCCAAATCCAAGTTATCAGGCTTATCACATAGTCCAGATGAAGTACAATGGTGACTGGAGGTAGAAAAGGGAGAGTTCCTTGCTTTTATGATCTGAGCTGCCTCCAGCTGGTAGGAGGCCAGCACCCGTCAAAATATAAACTACCAAAAGATCTTGCAATCAAGAATTATTCTTTTTTGCCTTCCTTGTACTTGCTCTCACCAACATATTACAGTTGATATGATCAATGATGTAATCAAAGAAAGATAACTGAGATTGTGAGATCAAGTGGGATTCTCCCATCCCTCCTCACCCAGTTCTACCATGTTGCCCTCAAGGTCTCAGTTCCAATCAACATATATGCAAGTCTAATTCTTACCAATAATCTCTGCTGTGCTCATGAGCCAGATCTGGCCAGTGATACTCATCAAACTGAGGGGTTTCTTTTGCATGTCAGAACAGTCAGTGTAGAACAGCCATTCATCAATGGCATGACTCCATTCAGCTCCTCCTAACAGAAGTTGGTTGGCCATGATGGCACAACAATTGCATAATGCAGTTGGAAATGAATGAAAAAGGCCACGCAGCCCATCTATTCTCTAATGAGAGGTGTTGTTTTCAGTGTTGCCCCAGTACATTGACAATCTAGGGCTAACTAGAGGCTTATGCTCACTTCTCTGGAGAGGCTGCACCACTGTTAAATAGATACGGGATCAACCGGACAAGTTGCAGAGGTATTAATGAAGCCTCAGTACCTTGTAAATGTTTGTAAAGATAAACCTGCACAGATGAAAAGACAAGCCAGTGAGAGTTCAGGAGATGTACACAGACAGCAGTTTAGTAGCTTGGACAACAGTCAGTGCCCCCAGAGCCTGTTCTTATCCTTACCCTTCTGTCACACTGTAACTGCGAGAAAGTGACACTATAGTTTCTATCCATCAGTTTATTCAGAGAGATCATGGAGTTGATAGAAGCCTGTTTTGAGATCTTTGGCTAACAGGTGATGCCATGTGAGCTGAACATTTAATTACTGGGTTATTATGACCATAATGACAGGCCAAAGACAAAACTAGGAAGGAAAATCAGGATATAAAGCAGAAATGATGCTACTGACTATTTCCAATCTACATAACTCCAGGAAACTCTCTTAATACTGTGATCTGATACTTGCACATCAAGGAAATTCAGATGTGCTGTGGCTAAGCATCCCTGAGCTTCGAATGTCATCAGAGCCTATCTGTTGTGTTGAGATGCCCTCTTAGGAAGTTGCTGGGATCTTTGCTCCCCAGTGCATAGTTTTGCAGATTAAGCAGTCAGATTCAGAGAGTAGAATAATTCTGGAAACAGCCACATTTTGGCACCCTCTTCACTGCTTTTATCCAAAAGATTTTTGCTGTGCTTGTTGTGCCCCCAAGTGCACAGCACATGATGCTGTTTCCAAATGGGGGAAGAAAAAAAAATGCAGGAAATAGGCAGGAATGTTATAGACGGTAAATCATATACAGATTCTTCAAGGGCCGGATACAGATCCAGATTCCATTCAATCCCCTATGTTAAGACTTGATTAAATTTTTTCCAAATTCACCAGCCAGCCTCCAGGATGCCAAAATGTGAAAGACAAGGGTTGCACTGCACGTGAAGCCTTTGCTGAGAAGGAAGGGAGGAAAGCTTACAGATCTTTTAGGTCTATCCACAATAGGTCCAGTAACCTTTCAAATTTCAGTGCAGACATCTCTTGAATTTTAGCTATGAGGTCTGGATTACTCAGATGCCAGAGCACTTTCTCAAATTATATATTTGTTCCCCTTATTTACGGTGCATCATGAAGTGCAGGTGTCAATCAACAAAGATCACGACCTCTGAAAAGCCCCCATTCGCTCATTAGTTGAAGAGTGCATTCAATGCATACATAGATTTATACTAGTAATTCCTGTGAAGATAACCAATTAGACAGGAAAGTGAAATAAGTCTCACTCCTTCATTTTGAAGATTGCTAGGCCAACTTTTGTCCAAGTTAATATAACACTACCAGTCCTTTTACAGAAGTCTACCTCTTAAAAGCAATTCAGTTGCCATGAACTGTCGTCCCTGGTTTCACACTAACAGTTGAGTGGCCCTGAAAATAAGCAGCATTGAACTCACACTTAGAAAAGAAAACAAGGCTAAAAATTTGGAAGATCATTTTCCAAGGAAATGTTACCTGTAGGACTGCATAATATATATACAATATTAAATTGGTGAACCAGGAGAGGCAGACTACAATTCCACACCTGAGGTTGAACTGCAAGGTTCTCACAGACTTCTGCAGGAGCCAGATACCTACAGCTTTCTCTGCACTTACTCACAGAGGCCAGTAAGGCCAGAAGATTCTAAGACAATGAATGATGAGCAGGACTTACTTCACATGTAGTCACTTAGTGCAGGATATTGGCAAACCATATGTAATCAATTGAATGATCTGGAACTTTTCTACCACTGACCAAGAGGTCATTTAAAGACTCAAACTAATAAAATTTCTTTCTCTTCTGCCATATTTTACCTTGGAGTGGTCCTAGCTGTATCACAAATGCAGAGGAGACAGTATGGTTGAAATCTCTTTAGAGACAGTGAGTTTGTAACAGGTTTCCAAACAAAACATGTAGGTAGTAAGTGATTGCAACCCCTTCTTTACTCTAGCTTCTTTTACTGTCAGACTCTAGGTAATCTTGAATGTGCAGCAGAAATCACCAATATGTGTTTAATTCACTGGACTGTGAAATAGGCATTGTGCCGTTCTGGACCCTCCTCCTTATTTCTCCCATCAGGTGCCTCACCATACCCTGGAGTGCAGATAGATGAGGACTTTTGCCGACGGCTCAAAGAAGGAACGCGGATGAGATCTCCAGAGTACTCTACTCCAGAAGTGTAAGAGCTCCTGGTTTTATATTGAGAGCTGATACATGTTATTTCAGTATTACAAAAGAGACTGTATTTAAGTGTGGAGGAGTAAGGAGACCTCATCAGATGATAGCTATGTATTTTGTTTTCAGTAAACACTGTAGTTGTGCATATCTCGGGTGTCCGGATACCACAGACAAATGCTAAAGACAGACCAAGTCAGCTTGACCTTTGCCAACAAGAAGATTAACACATCTCCCCATGTCAGCTGGAGGTCATGAATCTCAGTTCAGGAGACTACTGCGTCTGCCTTGATTTCCAATTCCATGACAGAAACTAGGCATCCATAACTGGGACTTATTTTCAGTGGGGCCTATCAGTCAAATTTTAAGTAGGGTGAAAATAAAAAGCCTTCAGGCTCAGTTGAGGCAGGAATATAGAAGGAAAAAGCATCCCACATGGAAACTAGAATAGAATTTCAGCACATGGAGATTTGAACCTGTCTTAATCCAAAACTATCCAAACAATGACCAAAACAAGCAGCAGCAGAAAGAAACAGTTTGGAAGCAAAGCTCCTATCCTTTTTCTTTCTTAATACTTGTGTTTTTCATCTAGCTACCAGACAATGCTGGATTGTTGGCATGGAGTACCCACAGAGAGGCCTACTTTCACTGAGCTTGTGGAGCGCTTAGGAGATCTTCTTCAGGCCAATGTACAGCAGGTACAGCCATACAAACATTTCTTCAACAAAGGTGTATATATAGATGTATATAGATATGTGTATGCATGTGCACAGCTAAAGACTATGCTGAGCAGTAATATTAGATTTGACTTTATAACAGAGTTCACAAGGAAAATGGCTGCTAGGATGAGTAAAGAAAATGTTAACTATTCAAATGGGATTATATTTCAAAACTAGTTGTTTATCCATCCATAATAAGCAGAAACTTACATTAATTAAAAAAACCGCTCAGTTGCCCCGTAGAGGAACAATAGTGCTTTATCTCACAAACAATTTTAATTAGATTCTAACATAGTAAACTGCCAGTAGTTGGTCTGAACTTTCTCTCTCATTTTCTGAGCTTATGTTCATCAGTGCTCTTAGGAGCTTTAAAATGATGCAGTTTAAAGCTCAGAAAGTCAATTACATAATTATTAATTTCATAATAGTTAAATCAGTTGTTTTCTTCTTCAGTAAAAACAACCAGACCAGTTATGTAACTGTCAATTTAATTTAAGAAGAAACCAAACACTCTCCTCCAGCTCCTTCCTGTTTGCAATCAAATTTAGTGAAGCTAAGTTGAAGAGGGCCCAGTTTGCAATATGAAGAGCTTGTGAGTTTTATCCTATAACCAAAGTAAATTAAGGAGACATAAAAATCATGATAAGGGAATAGGGCACTTAACTGCTTCTCAAAATTAAAAAAAAAAAAAAAAAAATCAAGCAAAGGGAAATTTGGACAAATAGTTTTAAGACTTAAAGGAAGACTAATTTCTGAAGATTACTGCAGGGGTGTAATGACAATGCAGAGTTTATTAAGATGTGTACTGAATTCCATTAAACTTGCAGCATCAATTTCTTGTAAGGACAAGAAATAAAATCCTTTAAGGCTACCATTTTAAGGACCAGCTCTTCCTAAGCTACAAGTCCTTAAGATGAATATAAGCAAAAAGTCTATACATAGGCAATATTCTTTTAGCAATTCCAAAATCTGTTAAAGTTGTCTCGGCCATAGGGGTTTTGTGACTTCATGCCCCTCCCTCCCTTCTCCCAAACACATGGATTTAGGTGTCCCTGAGACAACTGGTCCCTTGGAATTCCCAAAGAGGCCAGCTCAGTGACAATATAGAGGACTGCTTTCCTGAAGTGCAGATCGGTGAAATTCTGTTCACCTTCGCTGAGGCAGAGCAGCCACACATCTGGAATGTAGTAATGATCACAAAGAAATTGCTGCAAACTCATCAAAGATGCTGCTGTGAAAGTCAGCAAAGCCAGCTACTTTTAAACTGGATGCACATATATTGACACCCTCAGTACAAACGTCACATTACTGTGCCATATGTGAGGGACATTTAGAAGTCTGGTAACTGCTATAAAGACCAGTGAAGCAATAGCTCAGGCTGAGATGCCTGGAAGAGAGAACACACTAACTGCAGATGAGCACTGGAACATCAGAGACCATTTTCAGCCATTCTCCATCGTAGGTTTCCCAAAGTGTACCATTTTCCTCATACAAAGCCTCCTACACAGTAAATGTCAGATAAAGCTATACATTTGAACTTCCACATGTTGTGAAGAACATCATAATCACTTTGAAGAAACATCATAAAGTAAAGTTAAAATAAAATCTAGTCCTTTCTCAGTGTAAAGCTCTGTAGAACACAATAACCTTTTACATCTGAGATGTAGTACAAAATGAACTTTACCAGCTTTGTGTTCTTTTATGTTATTAATTATATAGGATGGTAAAGACTATATTCCACTGAACATCACCTTGTGTCCTGATGGAGAATCTAACTCCAAAACTTGCCCTGTGGAAGAAAACTTGAACAACTGTGTTAATCGCTGGAGTGCAGTGGAAACTGGGTAAGAAAATATGTACAGGGGGCAGGAGGGAAAGAAAGATTTGATATAGCTGGTCGCTGTTTGTTGTCCTCTCTCAATATGGCTGTTTTAAGGGAGTTGGACGGACAAATTTGTCAGGGCACAAGAGATGAAAAAAGAACACCAGTCTACGAAATTGAGCTGTGTCAGGGATGTTAATTGAGCTACCAACTGGTGCAGCATCTGCTTGGGTTTTATGCTGACACCTCAACTTTCTTGCTTTCAGTATCAACAGCAAGAAGCGACCACTGAGTGTGAAGACATTTGATGAGGTGCCAGTGGAAAAGGAGAAAGTGATGCATGAGGTAAGTGAGGTGATTGCACCCTTCTCCACCAGGTTCACAGATCACTTGTCACCAGCACCAGAAACACTTATTAGAGCTTTTGAAATCTGTTTGGTAAGAAAAAGCTTTAAATCAGGCATATTTGGCCCTACTATCTCACACATAGGTCCGTGTGGCAACAGAGACCTGCATTTAGCTTAACAAATAATTTAAAGAGAAGCTCATGCATGATTATCCTGGCTTTGATCAGGCTAAGGGGTTTCATATTACATATTTCAATATGTTTTTTCCACCATAACAAAATGGCAGCTCATTGAAATGGAGCCTTTTGAAGGAAATGTGTCCAGAACACATTCTGTCTGGCTGAGACAGCCAATAACTTGGTGGTGGTGAGGGTGTTCAGTTCTGGATAGACAAGACCAAGATTCAAGTTCCTGCTCTACTTGATTCACACAAAGGGCTCTAACCCTGGATTTTCCTCACCCTAAGTGAACATATTTATTGCTAGTTTAATGGCACTGCAGGGTGGGAGAGTGTTGAAAGGTTTCATTTTCACTCCAGTGGAAAACAAAAGCTTGTTCTGTTACAGAATGATGGTTCTGCTTGTTGGCTTCCTCTGAAATTACAGGTTCCAAGGGTGGAGGGTTGTGGGGTTTTTTATTATTTTTTCTTCCTTATTTAAAAAAAAAAAAAAAAAAAAACCAACAAAAAACCACAAACAAACCAAAAAAACCACGCAACTCATGAATTTCCTCTATGGTTCAGGTAGTCATTGGCTGCAGTGCCAAATGCATTCCACACCACTTGCCTCGATGACAGATCCTGTACCGCTAAGGAGGGATCTTTGTAACGCATGCGTGTTTGAAGCAGATCAAAGTTTAGGGAGGAAGCATGAAGCCCTCAGGAAACCTTCTAACAGAGGAAGAGGGCAAGCATCAGATGGCTAGGAGAAGCAGAAGAAAAGAAACAGGTGTACAGTTTTATAGAAACAAGCCAGTCTGTCTACTCTGCTAGTCAGGGAACTGTCCCCCGAGCTCCAGCTAAGACTCCCTCTTGGACAGACAGCCATTCCTCAGACCAACTCTCTTGGGAAGGGTCAAGTCTCTAGCTACAATCTGTCCTGGACATATTTCATGTCCTTGACAAATGGAGTGTATTTCTCATCTGTTCTCTTGTTAGCACGAATTGATGCCCATTATTCCCTAGTATTTTGCCAGATGTAATTTCTGTGCCTTTATCAGTGCATCTTAGGGATTAGAAAGCTTAGAATTTTCTCTGGCTCCTGCATCTTTCCTCTTGCAGGATAAAAATCTGTTCCTCTGAATCACACAAAGACATTTACTAGATAGATCTGTTATCAGTAGGAGATTACTGCTGCCAGCATCAGCATTACTTTCCTAAATGCTCCCTGTTCATGACATTTTAAAGTAAGTCCTTACATGAAGGGGGAAAAGTTTCAAAAAAAGGGTAATAATACATTAACAGATCAGAAATAAATGTGATGTTTCAATGAGGATCTTTTAAAGCAAAATTATGGTGTGATCTACTTTTGGACAATGTAAGTGCACTTACGTTACTAAAATTATCTTACATATCAAGACATTAATACTGATTAGATCATTATTTCAAATAGTTGCCCAGGAACTAACTCTAAAAGTGCTCTACCACACCTTCCTGCAGTTGTGCTACTTACCTGTAGTCTCCGTTGATATTCTTTTAACAATTCTTCTGTAAGGAAAATGCAAAGCAGCACTCAGATAAATTGTTTCTAGACCACGTATTTTTAAAGGGAAATAGTCAAGATAAAAACTAGAGAGAAAAGCTGGGTTCTACTGAGGTTTTGACAGACCTAATTAATTTAGGATTTTACTTTATACTTTGAAAACCAGTTTCTAGACTGATCTTATTAACAACTGATACATTACCAAAGCATTTATAAAAAGGCTTTTGCTTTTTATTTATTGTTTGCTGGGATTATTTTTTCTGTTTCAATCAGATTGACTGGTAAAATAAGGCTAACTAAAGCTTCACTTCCCATGTTGAAGTCTTTTGCTTTCTTGGCTTTGACAGACAGACAGACATGCAACTTTCCAGCATCACAAAATATTTCAAATGCAAAGGAACCCCCCTGAACATTTAATATTTTTTAAATTACTTAAAACAAGGACTGTGCATGTCTGTGAACTTGTGTAGCACTTAGCACAATAACAGCTTGATATTAATTGCAACCTCGTGACTCAACCTTAAGTGCAGTGGAACCAGAACCTCAACTTTAAAACTAATCAAGACAGTTTTGTTGGACAGCTCAAAAAAATCCATAACCAAACTACAGTGAGCCTTTTAGGCTAGATATCTTTGCAAAGCACTTGGATTTGTCAAAATGATACTGAACTTCCACTTCCATAAAATTTCAATGTTTCTAATAGTGTATTTCTAGTAGGCATTTAGGGTACTTTTTCTCTGAGGAGTCTAGCCAGTATTATTGCATATATTGTTTATGAATTTCTGTCTATTCATATCTCAGCTATCCTACCTAGACAGTATCCATATGTCATGCTTAATATCAATTTCAAGCTTGAAAATGTCAAATTATTTTTTGATATGTTCATTTTAAGGGTGCTCTTTCAAAATACAGATCAAAACTTTACCATCACAAAAACAAGGCAAATGTTCTCAGGCTAAATAGCAGCATTATCAGGAACAGTTGGATAAAAACTGATAATATAGGCCCTGATAAGAGAATATTCTGAAGAATAGGCTTAATGTCATACACCAACTGGACATATCTATGTGTTAAGCACTTTACTACACAGCACAC
The DNA here is from genome assembly GCA_024606505.1 of Aquila spilogaster. NCBI lineage: Eukaryota > Metazoa > Chordata > Aves > Accipitriformes > Accipitridae > Aquila > Aquila spilogaster. Next base: position 27,409,540 of record JANHGO010000044.1, on the reverse strand, counting down.
AATCGAGAGTTTTGATGCAAACATTTGCCCTCCAGGTTGTTGGTTGAAATATTGTGATTCCATAGAATAGAATAGCTGGTAGCTCCTACATGAGTTCCAGTACACAAGTATCAGTATATAACAGTACAATATAACACCTACAGACGACCACCTTGTTGGCAGTCTCTCCCTGATAACTGCATAGACAGGGATCCCCAAACTCTACAGGCCACAGTGAAGGAGAATTTGCATTCTCCTGCCCTTGCATTGTCTGCTCTGTAGCTGGAGACAGTTTTATAAGGTGAAATTCTATCAACTTGCCTAAGAGCAGTATCATCACAAGATAAGATAGCTGGAATTTGGTATTCTAAGTAGCTCCTTGGCTTTCCTTCTCTACTGACTTTAATAGCCGTTTAGTCTGACTTTTCTCCACACTCTCCCCACGGAAGCCATTTCTAATTTAAAAGTGCTCCATGCTGTCATGATCATTTGGCACTCTGCTGATGTTCTCTTCTTTTTGCTGCTCAGGAGTCAGACAGTGGGATGGTGTTGACGTCAGATGAGATAAAAAGCCCGAAGAGGCTGGAAATCCGTTCTTGGCCTTACGGGATCATGGCTCTAGCGTAAGTACTTTTTGGCATTTCTTTTTAAGACAGCGTCCCATTCAGAAAAATGCTTCTGAAATTTGCAATTTTGTTTCTGATTCCAAAAGGAAAACTGTTTCGACTATCTAAAAAAGCTAGAAGGACAAGCAACTCTGGATTTCAATCCTATAACTGAAAGACCATGGTTAATGTATCAAGAAAGTTGTAATGTAAACTTTGCTTCCAGAAAGAAGTTGAACATAAAACAGAGTTGCAAGTCTCTGAAAGGAATGCTGCACTGTTGCATTTAATTTACAGGAAGGTTAATTAACATGAAACATGTTGATTCGCATGATAAAAATGAAAACTTATTTCATCAGCTTTGAGCACGTAATGTCTTGTCAATCAGTTTAACTCTTCTTCCAAAATGCCAGGTTGCCTTGTGATTCTGAATCCCATTCAACAAAATAAGAGAGTGCTCTCGAGTGAAGCTGGCGTCTCCTGTTTGTGATCTGATCTCCTGGGGCAGAGAATATTCTGCACATGGCAAATAATAGGAGCAAAAGAGCTAAGAATATACATATCTACTTTAGCTGTTTCTTGACTGCCTCTCCAGTGTTCTCCTTTACTGATGGAGCAAAGTTAGAAGAACTTGATTTATTAATCCAGAAAAGAACATTTATCATTATACCAGCATCTAACAAAGCTATGTTTAACTTTAGATGTACAGAAGGACTGGCACCTTTGCAATTCATGGATGTGAGAAAAGTTAAAAAGGCATGTATAGTGAAGAGTAGTATAAGCACTGCAAAGAAAGTACATTTACCAGAACCGTGATTTCTACATTTGCTTTATCACAGCTATGAAGACAGTCCTACAGAGAAGTCCCTTAATCCTACCACCTTTGTGATCCTATGAATTACATAGTTCACACTGGGTTTACAAATAGAGGCTGTGACAGTGTTTGCTATATGTTTATCCATTCATAGTACAGACAATCACAGAAGAATAAAAGCAGATATTTAGCTTTTAGCTAACAGTTAGCTCACAGTTCTCTATATTTCTGTAACAATCAGGCACAGGCAGAGAGTTGACCTAGTAGTGAAATAGGTCTTCCTCACCTTCCTAGAAAAGTATCATAACAATAGTAACCCATTTTACTGATTCACACATTAACTTGTAGAATTTCAAAGAATAGGTATCCAAAATATTAAAAAAGAAACAATTCTGTAGCAAGGAATTCCGTGCCTATTCAGTTAATTAAGCTAATTAGACTTTTACTGAATTGTCTAGTTTTCTCTGAAATCTATTGATGAGATTTCTCTTAGTTTCCTCTGTATTAAACTCAATGATCTTTCCCACCAGAGCAATTGCTTGTTCTACATCAAGTCACCATTTTTCTACATTAAAGAGAAATGATACATGAGAAAAAACTAGTGCAATTTCTGCATAGTATGGAAGAGTTCACATGAGAGTGCGTAGTCAGAATCTAACAGTATTACAGAGGGGCTAACCCCCTCACGCAGTGAGAAAAACAAGATGGAAGGAGCTTGCCTTGTCTTTTCAGGCCTTAAAACCATAAATTCCTAGGTATTTGAAGGCAGGAGAGAAGGAGAAAGAGGAAAAGGGAAAAAGTTACATAAGGAAGCCCAGAGAGACTTGGAGCACTAACAGGGAGCATTCAAATGCTACGGATTCTGCTGGATAGGAGTGTCACTTCAGGAATAATGTTGTTCAGCAGTATTTCCCCTGTAGTACCGTCCCAGTGTTGTACCTGTTGGGGGATTAGCAGAGACGTACACACAGTTCCATGTTTTTACCCTGTGCGCATGCTGAGAGGATTTCTGCACAGCACAGTGCATTGCTATGGAGACCAAATGGCATTAGCTCTAAAAGAAGGAGCTCAAATGTCAGGAACTACATTACTATGATGCTTTACCTGGGCTGATTTACCTCTTTTTTTCTGCATGATATCATGTTGACACAAATCCAACACATACACACACACAAACAGCCTCCCTGATAGGATTTATCCTTCTAAAGATTTCTGTCAATCACCTCTGACTGCTGTTTCCCCTACTGCATTTCTCCCATTTGGATAAATAGTTGGCAGAGGAAGGTTCTCTCTCTCTCCCTTAGAGGCTTTCTGCTGAAAATCAGAAAAATCAACATCCAGCCAGATGTAGAAACACAAAAATTCCATAACAGCCTGTTCTTTTGAGATTTCCAGGAAAACCTTCTGAACTGCTATCAGACCCACTGGGAGTGAACGTGAAGTAACACGGCTCTGCTGCTTTCAGTGAATCTCTGCCTGACCCACACCATCTGGGGCTCTCCCCATTTACAGTCAACATTTCCACAGGGATTCCATTCATCACAAGATACCTGATACCTTCTGTGCCAGCCAGACCATGAAAGACCATCTTAACAGAGGTCTGCTATAAAGGCAAACGCTGCAGCAAGCCGTGTTTGTTGTCTCCTCCTTACCAGGACCCTAGCTACCATTGAATGGACAGAGATGTGCTTTTTCTTGGCCACATCCTTCACTGAGTGTTTGAGGTCCAGCTGAGAAAGCTATTTTGTCAGCTTTTTTTTTTTTTTTTTTAAATCTTGCAAACTATCATTGGCACAACTAACATTTTTAACATAGTTGCAAGGCATCCTGATGCCCTCTCATTTGAGGACATGACACCCCTTGGCACTCCTGCACTGCTAACTTGAAAAAACAAGCCTCAAAAGCATATAGAATAGTCTAGGAGAGGTCAGAAGAGAGTGCTGGTTTAATAGGGGAGATAAAGTCACCCTTGTTAATTATGTATCTCTCTCTATCAAAAACATTTACCCTGGATCCTTTTCAAACAGTCTTTCTTTTCTAAAAGAAAACTGTTCAAAGGCTTAGCATGTTTTCTAAACCAGGGTGGCTGCATTTATTATTTTTGCCAAAATCTTGCTGTTTATTTATCTTGCATTCATTTCTCTGTCAAGTTTAAAATTTGGCAACACTACACACCATGGAGTGTCAGTGTCAAGAGTTTATTGAAGATTAATCTGATACTCTGGGCGTGGAACCACTGTTAGACTGGACTAACCATTTCTGAGCTCCAAGCATTTTATACTGCTAAAGAATAAAGTCACAACAGCAGCTGAAGTGAGAAAGAGAAAGATTGACCGGGATAATGACACTGGAGTTAGCATTCGAGGAAGCACATTCAACATAGAGGGGATTTAATGATGGGATGACTCTGGTGTCAGGTTTCATCTCATAATATTAACAGGCTACTGCCAAGCACTGCTTTAAAATTCTCCCAGAGACTCTATAATCAAGTTATTGTTTAAAATTACAATAGGTTTGATATCTGCTCACTTGTCCTCCCTCCATCCCTTTCCCTCCCCGCCCCCCCCCAGCCCCCAATTATCCTCAGTTGCTCTGAAATTACTTATCTGGTTCTGGCCAAGGTCCATGACACCAGCTGACTGAGGCTCAGCTGATACGCTCCTGGGCTCTGGATGCTGCATCCAGATCACATCACTGAGGGCTCTGCCTTTGCCAAAGCCAAACTGGGCCTAAAGCAAGTCAATAATATTGAAACAAACTGATTTTGCTCAGGAGCATCAGGCATTCATATCCAAATGCAAGGTGCCCAACCAAAATGCAACCCAGCTGATAGGGCTAGAATCCTTTTGCACCATCTCAAAAAAATGATGCATGGAAATATGTTTGCTCCATAGCAGAACTTAGTTTCAGAAGATTTTTCTTCTACGATAAGCACACTGAGATAGCAAATGTACTTACTGTTGTGTCATGCAGCACCTTGCACTATGACGTGACTTGAGCTTTCCAAAATACAAGTAACTGAATGAGTAGCTACTCGGGAATTATGTAAGCCACTTTTTTCTAGGATTGCACTATATGCTTACAGTGGCAAGGACTAAAAGGAGAATTGTGAAAGGCTGTGGTCCCCAGCTTGGTTTTGACTGCAGTGCTTTTCATCTGGCTGCACTTTCAGTGCTGGAGCTAGTGTCAGGGACAGCTGACCAACTTTGCCACACACGCAAGGGGATGCATACTTAATGAGTGGGTGGCTCTGGCCTGTTAAAACTTTGTTAGCTATACTTTGTATTTAGAAGTGTTTCAAAACAATGAATTCTTGATCCTAACCCCTTGAGTTCTCCGTGCCAGTAGACTACTGATGCACTGATACTGCCAGAGGGGAACCCAGGATTAAATTCTTACTGCACAGCACCCTGTCTAAAATGTATTAAAGCAAACCGTGAATCAGTCATAACTATCAGAAGAAAAAATAACCCTTTTATTTCTTTAATTTTTTAAAATTTTTTCTGCAATTAATCACTCCTACTCTGTGCCTCATTAAACACCTATGAAAGCTGTTAAAAAGCCCTGAAGCTCCTACATGTTATTATGAGAAGTGGTCATGAGACAAACTGCTCTACTTGGCAATGCTCAGCCCAATTTCTCATCTTTCCCTAAACACAGCTTCTGAACAAGGCCAGGATTTCTACATGGACAAAATAGGCTATTAGTTTTTCCTATCAAGGGCAAGATACTTGGGCATCTTATTGCAAAGCAATAAGAGCTGCTCCACAGCCTGGAAATAAGTGCTATGCTTGGTACTGTAGTCCCTCACTGGATAGGGTGATTTTCTTACAGTCATCTCTCTTTCTCCATGCTCCTCTAAGTCACTGACGCTGAGATTTAGGCTAATAGAAAGTGGCTCCTTCTCACATAGAATAAACAGCTCCAGTAACGATTGCCGAGCTCTTTGATGATTTCAGTATTTTTCTACCTCTAACCAAAATCTCCGATTCATACGGTAGGATGAAAAAGTCTCATTAGGTCATTTAGGCCTTCTAGCTATTACAGGATTATCCTCTGTGGTATCTTCTAAACAACTTTGACACCTCTCCAGAAAACTTTAAAAAGATTGTGAAAGATTACTTAATATTCAGGCTAACTTCTCCTTCATCTAGTTTAATACCTAGACTTTTCAGCTTCATCTGTGCCAGGAAATCTGACATAGCACAGTAAAAATGGGAACTGTTAACGGCTCTCACTACCCACAGTACCACACTAAAATCCACTTGTCCAAGCTTTCGTCTGGGTCATGAGACCTACCAACTACATTGTGGCCCTGCACAGACATACTGCATGTGCATGCAATAGCACAGAGCCCAAGCTCTGTGATAATCAGGCTCCTTGATGCAGTCCTATTTACAGACCAGGTAGGCTTTCAGTTATCAACACTGGGTCCACACCAGTAGGTTCCTCCGCCTCATTTGGTTTTACATCTAACAGACTTGACACTGGCACCAGGCTCAGGGACACTACAGAAATACAGCCTGAAGAGTAGCAGGATTTGCTGGTAATTATGAATGTCACTCTTGGTTGATTTGCTGCTACTGATTAGCATTCTTCTAATCTTCTAGTATTGGTTCCTTCAGTGCTTTCACCACTTTTGTACTTTCCCCATAAACCTCCTTAGCTTGTAGGTATCTCTCTGAAAGAGAGGAGTCCAGTGCTGCACCTTGGCTAACTCTAGTCTCAGCCTATGAAACAAGGCTGAAGCCAGCTCACCACATTCTGTGAAACATGTTTCCCCAACCAGCACTCCACAGAAATGTGCACATTATGAAAGAGAGTCCTTTACATTACAAAATCTGTTTGAGGTCAGGAAATGGCAGTGTTCAGATTCTCATCTTTCCCCTCATCCTGCCCCAAACGGTACACATTCTTGCAAGGACAAACGAGTTTTCAGGTTGGTCATTGTGTAAATTGTGACCAGCTTGGTCAGTGAGCAAATATGTTTCAGTTGAATGTCATGGTATTCACACGCCTAATCTTCAGTATTGTGCCATGGTGAGAATACCAACAGTCAAGTGGGACTGAGCTGAGACATTCACATTTATGAGCAGTTTTATCAAAACTGAACATCTCTTTTATCGCCTCCTGCAGCTGTGGCACTCAGAAGTCAGGCAGAGGCAAAAATCAGTAAGGAAATACCTTTTGGGCAGTGTAATGCCAACCCAGGAGAAGCAGTGAACCAAGTAATGGCTAGCTTTTAATTAAATTATTTAATTACATAACCATTATTAACTTCTGCAGCTGCATAATTGTGTGATTAATCAAATCTAATGCCTTCAGTCAGAAAATGTTTATCGGTGGGACTCAGGGAGAATTTTTCTATCTTATACAAGGTAGTACAATTGGCTCAGAGCATAAAGGGGTTTTTGCTTTCCTCTGAAGCATCAAGTACTGACCACTGCCAGAAGCAAGACTGATGTCTGATTCAGTGTGGCAGTTTCTATGTAGCAAATGAGATTTCAAGGACAGACAGAAAAGGGATGCTGCAGTCTCCTCTTCCAATATACAGTCCAAGCATATGCACATTTCTCTGTTGCTGAGGATGAACGGAATAGATTGAAATGTCAGTAATATAGAGCATTAAAGGGAAAAATGCAAAGACCCTTGGATAGCTTTAATTTAGGAAATGCATTTAGATGAAAGGAATAGTTTTGAAAGTTAATTGCATTTTGGTCTGCCATAAGACAGCTAATGACAAAACTTGCTTCTGACCTAACTCATCAGCTTTCTGTCTTTGGAGCAAATATTAGATGTCAGCATTTAAGAGTCCTTCTTCAAACACCAGCATGATTTCAGTGATAGGCAGAGTCATTCCCAGATATCCAGGCTCCTGACCTACAGGGGCAGAAACCTAAAAAGAACACTTGCTGCGAGTCTACATGGGTCTGAAAATTTCCCATTGTGTGGCCAAACTAAACCCTAATAACATTTCTTTTTCTTCAGCACTCTGAGATATGCAGGCTGGGGGCCAAGTTAAACACATACTTTCAAGCTTCCCTCTGTCTCCACTGACAACTTTAATACCTGGCAAATTAGAAGCCAGAGCATCCATGGAATTGTCTGACACGAGTCAATAGAACTGAGCAACAAAAAGAAAAATACATAAATAAACAGTGAAGCAAAGTTGTGGTTCCATTGCTCATGCCAGGGAAGAATTTATCTACAGAGAAAGTGTGTGTGTACAGGAAGGGACAGCTGCCAAATGTATAGTATACAGAAGAAGTTTCCACTCACATTTTTCTCTGGACAAAGAGGAGAAACAGACTGTGAAAGCAGAGCGTGCTACGTTTTTGTTGAAGTTCTCAGGGTTACTATTTATTTTAGAATTTCTGCTTTGCCACTCAACAGGTTTGGTTTCAATGCCTTGCACAGTTGTAAAAGCACAGTAACATCAGCTTTAATCTATAACCTCTGCATTTTAGAAGTCACAGAACCCAAGTTTATTCTAGATGTGCAAGACGTGGTGGGCTGGCTCTCACAACTCAGGGGTGCTGCGTTCACTTCCTAGAGACAAAGCTGGAGATGCAAACATGCTGTAGGAAGCCACCACAGCACACTAAAATCAGGCAACTATGAAGCAGCCAGTCTCCCACTGCAGCTGATTAGAGTTGCAGCTGTTTGTTATGTCTGAATTTGGCTGAATATCTCAGCTCCTGGCTTAGAGACTGGTTTTGCAGACTATGATGTACAGAGTATCACCTACTCCACACACTCCCCCAAGAAGAGAACTACAGGGATAGGTAATTTACAGATGGACCCTACAGGCTGTTCAGTGTGGTTGTGCACAGATCATAAACCAGTGTTCTACTCTAGCCAATGCACTGCACACTCATGACCTTTGAGGAATTAGCAAAAATTTTAATTGACACTATTGACACTAGTTCTGTCAGCCAGACTGAGAATATCTACAGCTTGTGGGAAAACTGAAGCTTTTGACAGGTTCCAGATTAAGAGGCAAGATAACTTCCAAAGCCATAGTAGCATAACCTAGCAGGACATATTTACCCTTTCATAGCTGAAGGGATCTGGGCCTACTGTATATTACAATTCTGTCATGCCAAGCATCAACATGCTCTTAAGCCTGCAGTGGTTTTCTCTGCTGTACCATCACAAAAACTTGACGGTGTACACAATTGGTGTCTTGGATCTGCTACTTTTCCTATTCATTATTTTTGTTCCCCTTTCTCCAATTACTGTATCTGTCTCTTAGCTCTTGTTTTATTTCCTGGAGCAGGAACTGGCTTTGCTTTCTTTCTAAAGCACCACTCTGAATCCATGATCAACTGCTGGGGACTGTAAGCACTGCAGCAGTACAAATAAAATAAGTGTAATGAATTATACAATTATTTGATGAACTGTTGATTATTCAGGTTTGGTTTAGGGTCATTAGAATGTAGCTTTATGCTCCTTTAAACACATATGAAATATACACACAAAGTGCTAGCACTGCCTGATTTTACATTCTCCCAGGCACATTCATAAGTCATTCTGAAACGAGACATGAGCAATACCATAATCAGTCTGTGAGTGAGGCTTATCCCAAAGAGATGCATGTTAAAGGGTCCCTAAGCAAAGTGGAGAAGTTCAAAAGCCATTCTCCAATTGGGATCCTTTGAGAACCAACCCTAAATTTTCCAGACCTCTTCCAATGAATTCCTCAGATGGAAAAACTTAAGGCTTAACAAAACATTATTTTTAAGGCAGCCTATGACAGAAAGTACCTTTTTTCTCTCCACAACACTTGCTGTTCCTCAAGGTCACCTTGTGATACAAATCCTCTGCAGGGTTCTTCTACTTTTAACATTGAGGTTGCTCCCTGTGATGCAAGTTGCTTCTCTCCCACTGCCTTCATCACCTATAATAAGAGAAGACAGCAGAAAATGAAAGCTGGCTCACTTTAATAGCCTCAGTTACAGGCCAGCAGTTGTAATGTTGAAAAGTGCTGCCCTTCACTAGCATACTGCTAGTAATTTTAAAGGGCTACAGAATATAAGAGAGATTTTGCTCTACACTACAAGAGTGTGTTCAACACACACTCTTGCTTTCAGTATCATTTTAGATTAGAGCCTGTCATAGATTATTCATTATTTCATCCTTTATTATCCTTAAAGAAAAGTCATAGCCTTCAGTTCTGCTTTCAGAAAAGTCAAATTTTTACTGACCTGTGTCAGAACAATGAGAGAGAATATTATTGTATGTATAGGACAGGTGCCTTTATAACTAAGATATACATAGTGCACTGAAATGTGGTAAGCTAAAAAGACAGGGTAGTAGGACTCCTGGATTTACTCCTAAATCTACTTTTAAAACACCGAATTATTTGAAATACCTAATTCAGTTTCCTTACCCAATCTGTAAAATGTCACTGTCTTACAGGATGCTGCAAAGGTAAATTGAAATGCTTTATATATTTTTTTTTTAATAATTTTGACCATTAATTACACATAGAGACAAAAGCTTATGGAGACAGGGTCAACATATTATACTGTTTGTTCTCAACAGGCGGAGAGCTGTTACCAAGAGCAAAGAATCCATACTATCTGATCATGAGGCTGTCAAGTACCAGCCAGCAGTACAGGTAGAAGAGGACACCATGGACTTCACACTGGAAGACTCTGTTCTCCTTCCTATGGATCCAAACCTGGAATGCCACAGCCCACCTCCAGATTACAACTCCGTCATTCACTACTCGGCCCCTCCAGTGTAATCAGCCTAACCTGACACAAAGCATCTTGCACCTCTCAACCATGCTAGATTCTTACATGCCTCCATGCCTGGGTAAAGAGGCTGGTTAAAAAGGGGAAATCTGACAGGACAACTGTTCATATGTTTCTTCTGGCACATCTCTGACGTGAGTGGAAACATTTTAAGAGCATCTTCTTTGCTATCTTTAAAGGCCTATTGCAACATATGCAGTAAATTAAAATTCTGTCTATCAGAATTGTAAGTAGGAGCTGTAACCCAGAACTGCTTCCACTCCTTCTTCCCCTAGCTGGGACTGTTCATTGGCATTTGCAGATTTACAAGTTCCTTCATTCACATTTTACTCCATAAGAGTCACGTCAAGCTAGTTGTGAAAACAAGATTCATTCTACTGGTCCTGCACACATCCTGCAGGGATTGTTTAGTACGATGCTGTAAGGGATCAGTTGAAAACAACAGCCATACACACTAATGTTTTGGTTTTGGAGAAAATCCAAAATGAAACATCATTCTTAACTTGGGATCTCACCTTCTGTAAATATTTCTGAAATATTCTGAAATCCAAAATATTTTTGTTACAATTTGTGATTTAATAATTTCCACTGCCTATAGGATACATTCCTAAAAATGATATAGCACAGACAAAGCAGTAGCGCTCATGTATCAAGAGGCAGGATGGTCTTTTGAGCCATCAGGGCATACAATGTGGTTAAATCTGTTTCCCTGTGTTTTCTCCTTGTTCAAACTGCAATTTATTCAGCATACATGCAATAAGGAACCTTGATGGAGATGCATCTATAATGATTGCAAGGCAAAATCACTGCGTTAAGAACCTTCTTAAGCTTAGACAGACAGAATTTCCCAGCACACATGCATGTTCATGTGAGTGTGCATAAAATACTCATTAACAACATGAGATTTACACATAAATGCACACACCCCCTTGAGGCACCTGCAGGGTTGCAGCATTTTTATGTTTCCTTTCTGCACACAGGCTATTTACTAAAAAGAAAGGAAGTTAAAAAAAAAGGCATTTCCTTTGGATTCTGTGGCAGGTGCCCAACAGTCTGATCCTGGGAATACTAGCCCATGCTAAACTGTAAGCATATGTGACACATATTTGTCTCTGACTGTCTTGCCAAGGTAAATATTGGTATGATGTGCAATGCCCTTTGCATCTAAACCCTTCACGGCTTCATGGTAATTCAAAGCTTTTTGTGCAGCCTAATCATACAAGAATGAATGGATCACAGATTCTCACATTTGAGAAATTCAAAGTTTGTTGCCCCCTGCCCAAAAGCTGTGTGTGGCAGCGACTGTTGGTCTGCATGTATGTATACCCAGGTCCTATGCATACCCCATGCATACTCACAACTTCAAAAATAAGCAAATAATAAGCAAATAATTGTCATTTAACGTGCTATGTAACACTCAGAGTTGACTTTAGAAATCTAGGAAGGGAAAAACTATCTAGATTGCAAGTAGAAAAAGCAAGGATGAGAAAGATGTTCATTGACAGTCAAGGTTATAACCTCCTAAGTTAGAAACCCAGATCTGTAAATGACTCTGTGCAGTTTCCTCCAAGGTCTGCACAACCCTTTCCTTTTCTTCTTAGACTTGACACTGATTTGACTTCTTCAGAGAAAAAGAATTTTTCTTCATGATTGCAAACTGAAGGGAAAAAAAAAAGTAATCCAACACCTGCAAACCGATTATATTACCTTGGCAAAGACAGCCTAAACACCCTCGCAGCAGTGAAGAAAACATTTCTGGATGATCAGTTACAGTTGGTTACATTGAAGTAAACACAAACAAGCCTCAGGTATTATCAAATGGGGAAACAAATCTCCAAACCCCATACCATGTTAACTGTGAAAGCTAAAGCATCTGAAGTATGGGCTCTTGGGAACTGCGCTTCTCGCTCTCCTTGACTTCAGATTCGATGTATTAAGGAACTCAGCTGCAGTAACTCATGAGCCCCTTGTTCATAGCGCACCTGTTAGATAGCTGTGGTCTGTAGTTGCTTTATGGTCATATTTGCACTTCTTTGTATTTTAGTACCTATGTATTAAGTAGAGCTGGTCATGTAACAGAAGAAACTACTGGGAAAGAATTCATCTGATGAGCCCCAGAAAGCTCATTGGATCGGTTTTCCATCAAACAGTAAATTAACTATCTATAGCTCTGATCAATTAATCAATCACTTCTTTTGGAAATAATTTATTCACATAGCAAAAATTAAAAAAGGCGCAGGCAGTTTGTCTGGCTCTACTGTTAATGGCATCAGTGTGAGATGGTTTGTTACTGTGCCTTTTCTGGAGGGTAAGAAAATGACAATGTTTAAAAACCTTTGCTTATAAACTTTAAAATAAGTACATATAGGGGAAAAAACCTGCAAGCATGCTCTCTATTTTGAAGAAGAATGGGAAACACTGCTGGGTGAACTGTCTGCTTCTAAGAGAGCCAAGTATATTATCTTTCCACTTTAGCAAGGATGAACTGTAGAGGTTTCTCTGAGACCAGAGGAACACGAAGCATGTTTCCTGAGTGGGACCCGAGCGGACACTCTAATGGAGCGTTGGTAGCCAGGTCCCTTTCTGGCTCTCAATAACGTGTATCAGCCTTTCTGCATTGCGTGAGATGATGTGAAAACAGAGCGCAGGCTCAAGTGCTCAAGACACATTTTAAAACACTGGTTGCGTTGACAGCCCCCTGAAAACTGAGGGCTCCTCTGCAGTGGCAAAATCAACAGCTGCCTTGAGCAGTATCGATGGCCATTTCTTCAGAGAGCAAAGATACCCTCCAAACCCGTGATAATGGCCTTCAAGTGTTCTGGAAATGGCAAGTGACTGATGTTTGGGCAGCTGTGTTTCCAATGTTTATTTTGAGTGCAAGTTTTTTTCCTCCTTACAGTAAATGTAACAAGCAAAATTATTGCCTGAAAAGTATTATTGAACATATGTCTTCTATTTTATTTACTAATATTTTGTTTGTCCTTTTCTCTCCTCCCTTAATTTAATTATTGTTCTTTTCTTACAATGATGTATATAGTTTACCCAGTAGAAACAAATATAGTGATTCATTTATATGGTAAAATTTGTAACATTTTAGTTAAAAGAGAAAGAGATACCCAGACATAACAGAGTTAAGTATTGTTACTAAACATTTCACTAATGCTTGCAGGCCAGGCTCCCGTTTACAGTACCCTACTAGTGCCATTTCATAGCAGTTCTCTTCTTGGCTGCGAGTATCTCTGGCTGTCACTTATTCTCCACGTTATTTAGTGTCAGTTAGGAAACAGGGATCTGGAGGAATCTGGCAGGTTTATCTCATTCCTGGAAGTGTCACCATGCAGCTCATAGTAAAGGCAACGAATTTCCACTGCCTCCGTTTTAATTGAAGGCTGGTGTATTAGCTAGAGGATCAGAAGGGGCCAAACTGTTTAAATGATGTGATGTTTATTATTTTTTCAGACTTCTCAGGGATTCTTACTCGACTCCTCTCAGCCACCTGCTTTATCTAACCTGACTGAGCTCAATGGTATCTGATATTAACACATACCTTTGTTTTCTTTAATGGTGCTTACTCCTACTGTTTTTGTCCTCTTGTAACCCCAGAGAATTAGGGCAAAGGAACTTGGAGCTCACCACAGAAATGTGTTGTTTTCTCTCCAACAGTCACCTGCCACATATGTGTCCAAGGATAAGTGCCTTCACCTGCATGTTATTGTTCAGGCTGGTGTTTTTAACAGTCTGGTTTCCTATTTCCTCTTTTCTCTACTTTTCATCTATTTCTTGATATTTATTCTTCACAGTCCCTTTGGATTTCTTTTCTCTGCCTTTTGAACAAGATCACGTATAGGACTCACTTCACTCTGCTATTTCCTGTATATTCTGCACTTGCAGAAGCTGAACTAGATAATCTAAAGCAAGCTTTTTTTCACATTAAAATTTTCCAATATAGGCAAGGGAAACTAGTTTATATTGGTTTGTCTGGAAGCCTTTCTGTATCCTTCCCTGAATGAGCGAAGCTTTTTAATCGATTGATTTTTCAATACTTGGTATCTGGAGCAAAACAAAGGTTGGTGACTACCTATGTGAATCTCATCCTTCTCCTAGTCCTTTATCAAACAATGAGGTTTCTCTTAGGTTCTTCCAAGTTATCCTCACAAGATAGGGGTCCTAACCAGGATGCTGGGCCCACAAGATCCACTCAGGATATCAAGGAAGGTCAGATAGAAACCTAAAGTCTGAGTAATAGCCTCAAACAAAACCACTGAAATTTGAACCCACTGAATGCTGAAGATGTATACATTTACAGCTGCCTGCAGGCATAAACCGCTCTGCTTAAGACATCCCGCTAATACAAACACTACTCTTCAGTTCGCCTCCTTGGCAAACGCCTAGGGTAACCTAGAGTGTCCAGGAACTTCTCTCTTGTTATTTACACTCTTGTATACTGTAGGAATGTTAGTCAGCGTGTAAGCCTCTAACTGGCCAGTCAACAGTTTATGACTTATCTACTCAATGATCCTTCACGCTGAGCTTTGGCACTGCCTTGTCATGTCCTACCTTGCTTTACAAATTTGATCTGGCCCTATTCCAGCTGTATGGGTGTGGTCTTAGGTCAATGGTCTCTAGCTCCCACCAGCACCAACTGGACAACACCGGGAAATGTTTGGAGGGCAACATTACTAGCAAATAGCTACATAAGAAGATAAAGCATTATTGGGTTTTCCTGAACACAGGACTTAGCCAGGATTAGTACCATACTCAGATATCAGCCTATAAGTATTTTCTTATCCTAAAGTGAATGGAAAATATAGAAGGTAGCAATAATTCTTTTGTCCCTCCCTGCAAATATTGGTAGCCAAACCCTGAGATCCATTTTCCTGTTTTTATACTACACCACAAAAAAACCAGAAAGAATTTTGCCAAAGTAATGACACCAACACTATGTCACGCAAGTAAAATTCAGGGAGGACTTCTGGATTTGACCCTATCAATAGTCAGTCACTGTATAGGATGTAAGCATTGAGCCCAAGCACTGGCTTGCTTGTTTGACACCTGTTGTTTTCATACTGTGTTAACACAGAAAACTTGCTGGACTGGGTCATTTGGGACCCCAAGCAAATATGATGCCATAAGGGCCATGGTTACAGGAAGACTAGTGTGGTATGCACTGAGCAGTGTCCCATTCATTGTCCTGCCTAATAATCCTGTGCCACAAGAGCCAGCACATCCTTATTACTCAAATTCATTTTTCCTTAGACCTTGAGTTGTCAAAGCAGCTAATGAAAACTGGGAAAACCCAGTAATTTGGGACTTAAAGAAAATAAATTAAGTGCCATGTAATACTCAAAACACTAAGGAATGTTTGTCTGCCATGTTCCTGTCTGTCTGAAGAATGTATGCACTGAAAACAATGCTTTCTTATGTAGTCAAAAATTGTACTGTATCTATTAACCAAAAAAATAAAAAGATTCTATATTTATACAGCCCAGGGCTCCTTTGTGTCATCTCTTGGCTTGAAAAGCGTTGTGCTTGAAGCAGAATATAAATAAATAATGCAACAGTTTGGAGAGATTTTTACAAGCCATAGATCTCTCATTAATTTCTACAGGGGGTTCAAAACTTAGGACGTAAGCCTGCCACACTGTCATTGCTCAGAGGTATCTAACCACTACATTTGCTTAAAAGATTCACAGATCTCACAAAATGCTGGCCCAATTTGCTGGAGAAATACACAAATCTAGCTGCCGCCAAGAACAGTTCATGAAACACAGAGACTGCTGTCTTGCTAAATTTAAAATAAATAAATAAACGGGGCTGAGATAGTAAGTACTTAAGTCTGTGAAGATGATTTGCAGAACATGGTAGCATCTGGGGGTTGTTCAGATTCAAAATTCCAGAAACTGTGTTTCATTTAGCTTACCATAATATTCTAAAAGGAAGACAAATAAATATTTCCCAATACACAGCCATGATGATGTTACTGAATTCTCACTTGAATCAACTCTGCACTCTTGAAATATAGAACATTCCATGCACTTATTTTGTAGTTAAGCTCTAATATTTAGAAGGCTGAGGAAAAAAATCTCCCAACAATAGTCAAGTACAGAAGGCATGCCATTTTCCTTACCAGCTGGCTAATCTTTCTGAAATACTATTTCCCATTCCTCTTTCCATTTGTGTGGCACAGCAGGTAACTACTGGCAGAAAAAATATGAGATCTTTGCAGATTTTTACAGACTGACAAATACTAGTTTCTACTTATGCCTTAAAATAAATACAGTTATTAGAAAAAAAAAAAAAGTGTGTTAGAGTTTCAGAGCCATTCTTCCATTAGCACAGTCTTAAAAGTTATTGGTCTGTGTATTTTGCTAGTCACATTAAAAACTATGAAGCACTCAAGTCACTTCAAACATTTTAGTTTCTCTTCATTCCCTGTTCCAAACAGTCCTAGAAATAAGTGTCTAAATTATACATGTCATCTGAAATGCAGCAATCTCCTTTCATCCACATAATGAGCAAGAACATTCTTCTCTGTAAACTATAAAATGTTTTAGTTACTTATATAACGTATGAGTCATTGCATGCTAGGCAATATAGAGTCTCCTTTATGGGGAAACTAATGTATTAAATGGCGGAAGGAAAACATACAAAATTAACTCTGATTTGCTTTTAGCACAAAATGTGAATTATTAATCACATACAGCTTGAGTTACACTTGTGGAAGGTACTCTGTTATAGCATGCCTTGGAAAAGAATTTTGGGGAAAAAAGTACAACACTAGGAATCAAGAAATGTAAGCTTTTCTCTCAGGTCTTGGCCAGGATACATAACTTCTCTGTCCCTTACTTTTGGCATATATGATGTAAAAGATTTTTGGTTTTACAGCAACAGCATGTAGAGATGCAAGACCGGAAAATCTCAATCTAAAGTATTGAAAACTTGGTGGTTTGAGGTCATAAAAATCCAAGAAGAAAATAGGGACTAGCAAGAGAAAGATTTAGGAGTAAGATAAACAGATTTTGTGGTGGTCACATTAGAAAGCGGAGAAGAGAATCCAGCTGATTTCCAGTCAGGTCCTTTTTCCTTCCTCCCATAATAAGGCTTAACTTACGAGGGTTTATAAAGTGCAAAGGCTTTGAAAGAGTGGAAAATACTGTTAATTTTATACACTCTGTACAGTGAGGGCCATAAGCAGTAGATAATAATTTTGCCTCAAAACCTATGAAGTAGCCCACAACTTTCATGGGATCTCAGTATATATTTTATCACTGGCTATTGCCTAACTGGCACACTGAATGCCCCCTACTGACTGTACTGTAATGAACTTCCTCTGCATAAAAAGTAGATGAAGCCCTACAAGGGCCATAAATATAACCATTATTTTTAACAGTACTTACATCAGTTATGATCAGTCACGATTGTTATTACAGCCTGATGAGTTAGTATTCATTAAAACTTAGGAGAAACTATTCTGTTTGAACTACTTCCTTCTACAGGGACTTAGGAAACAGAATGCAGGAAATTATAGTTCTGGCGGTTCACTTCATCTTTCCTCATCCACACCAATGCGCAAAGTGAGACGTGTCTGTTCCTTTCCTCACTGCAGAGTCAACGAATACTTACTCCATATCTACACAAACCACCAGGGCAGAGTAACATGGCTTCTAAATATTCTTATTCCATATTTCTTTAAGTAGCCTTTAAGATAGGGCTGTTGCTCCCAGGAAGTGATAGGACTGAAGGGTATATCAAAATATAAGCTGACATAATACCAAATGCCAAATGCCAAGGTAATGAAATTAATGAGGAGAGCCTCCCATATTCTTCCTATGCGTTTGTCACTGATGATACTTAGTCCGAATATGTGATGTACACAGAATCCCTTGGGTGTGAATCTAGCCTATTCTTCACTGAAAAGAAATAATACCCAGTAAAGAAGAAATATTTCCTCTGTGGTTTAAGCTGTGCACTTTCTAGGTCCAGAGATTTTTCTTCAGAGTATGGGTTGATCACAGAGGAGAAAAAGAGGCGGAGTTAGTCTGTCAGCCCTTCACTGGCCAGTGAGCGTACAGAAGTAGCTTTAGTTGAAATAAGAACTTGCAACATTCTGTGAAAAATAAGTAACACCTGTAACCCAATGTAGGCAAATGCAACTGTTTGTGTTCCTTTAATGGCAGGTGATTAAAGCACAATTCTACCTACCCTAGAAAGGGTAGGAATATATGTCTACTGGGTGCTCTTGTCTAAATCCATGGTAACGATACTAAAGGATTAAATCTATCATTTGCATACTTCCTAAGGCAAACTGTAGCTACACAGGTGGTTTACTCAGTTCAGTGATTTCACTCAGAGTAGGATCTGACCCATCCAAATGAAGAAAAAAACCCACCAAACCCTCTTTCAGATATTAAGACCGACATTAGGAATGTTATGAAATTCAACAAGGACAAAACCTGCACTTGGGAAGGACTAAACCCTTGAAGTAATACATGCTGGGGACTGACTGGCTGGGGGAACAGCTCTGCCGAAAGGGCCCTGTGGGTCTTGGTAGACATAAACTGAAGGCCAGCAGCATCCTGAGCTGCATTAAAGGGAGCTCAGCCAGGGGAAGTGATTATCCCTCTCTACTTAGCACTCATTAGACCACGTCTAGAATACTGCATCCCCTACCAGCACAAGCAAGACGCTGAGAGCTGGACTGAGTTCAGCAGAGGGCCACCAAAATGGTCAGGACTCAGAGCACTTGCTCTGTGAGCAGAGGCTGAGGGAGCTGGGCTTGTCCAACCTGGAGAAAGGACAGCTTTGGGGGTACCTAACAGCAGCCCCCACATGCCTGTGATGAGGCTGTCAAGAAGGAGAAGCCAGACTCTTCACAGTGGTACATGGCAGGAGGAAGAGAAAATGAGAGACAAATTGAAATGAGAGGTGCAGATATGGACATAGAGAGGAACTTTTTTCTCCACAACAGTCAAGAAGAGGAGCAGGTTGCCCAGAGAGGCCCAGACCCTGCTCTGTGCAGGAGGGTTGACTACAGACCTCTTGAGGTCCCTTCCAACTGAATTATCCTACGATTAAGTCTGACTCATTGTTTCACTCTAACGTCTATGCAGTCAAATTACCAGCATAAAACCTCCATGCCACACAGGTCTAGCCTTTCAAAATATTAGCGATTAGTTAGCAGTTAGGTTAGTGATTCACCTTGAGCCTCAGCAGAGCTCTGGGAATCACATGTAAAATGGCATCTGCTAATAGTGAATGACTTTTTTTGTCTGCATCAAAACAAAAGATGTGGCAACACTGATCTCACATACAGAAGTGAAACCAATGGCATTCTTCTTGTGTAAGTAAGTGTAAGCTGGCTGCTCTATGAAAACTTACAGGCAATTTTATCTTACGGCTTCATATATACACTTCTGCCTTTTGTTTTCTCTTAATGCCACTCTACTTCACTTGTCAGATAACAAAAAGGACTCAGTGTTCTCTCATACCATAATTTATCCATTTATCACACCTAAACAGTGATACTAGTCATTAGCTAATCATGTTCACTATATTAATTGTGAACTGTCCATTTCCCTGAACTTCTTTCGGGGCCACATTCTTGCCATAATCCTCTGGAAGGGCAAGTCTCCAAAATCAAATCAAATTTCTAAAATCATTATAGAAAGTTTTTAAAAACCTAAGACAATAGTCTTCTCCTTTGCAAATGAAGCAGGAATTTTATTTCCTCCAGGTCATGTGGAGGAAAGAGGACCATGCAGCTGTCAACAGAACACTGTTCCTTGACTAAGTCAGATATAAGAGTGTTTCTCCATTTTCCATAAATTTTTTTTCATAGTTGTTACTGTGAAAACTCTGTAATTTATAGCTTTTCTCTTTTGTCTTTCTCTCTTCCACTGTAACATTGCTAAAAAAAATTTCAAACCTGACAGCAGATAAGATAAAGAGACCAATAGCATAATTAAGTCCTTGTTTTGCCGCTGAACTAAAAAAACCTAGCCACGCAACTCCCATATGTAGGCCTGTGCCTTCTGCCCTTCCAGGCTGCTGTGGATGAGCAATATTAGCATGACTTTTTAAAGCTAGGACTACACACCTGGGGATCCTCAGGGCCAACAGAATAAACCTGGACATCTCTGGACACTCCACCTGGAGTAGCAGTTGTTTATTTTTAAGCTGGACCATTGTCACAGTGAATTCCTCAAAAAACCAAAGGTTAATTTGCTTTTCATAACTATGCATTAAAAGAAAAAAAAAAAAACACCAAGAACTTTATTCTTTCCTGGGAGAGTTTTGACCTTTTATTCATGTATATTTTTCAAATCCTGTCTTCCACTGTTTATGCCCCAAGCTAGAATGTCACAAGCCATCTTAGCACGGAGCAGAACTAAAAAGACAAGCAGGGGTAAGGCAAGGAGAGCAGGTGGAAGGGGGTGAGAATCATGAATGTGGTGGATCAAGGTAATGAGCTTCCTTAATCATGTCTACTAAAACATGTGGGATGTACAGAATTACTTTCCTCTCTTTCCCCAAAGCTTCTGAAACAAACAACAAACCACCCTCGTGATACGATGTCAAGACAGAAGCGTAACATGACTTTACAACCCCATGAAAGCACTAAAATAGCTAGATCAAAATCTGAATATCACAAATGACTTCTTGTCTGATGGATTGTTTCTGAACTCCAAGCTGCACTGGAGGTTACATCAACAATTCCTCCTATTGTCATGATGACTCATAAATGGATCAGACCATTGCACTGACACCTATTGACTCAGCATCCCTCCACTGCTGAATGATGTTTTTGTCTGTGCTGATGCAACACTGCTTTTCATCTTTGAATTTGTGAGATCCCAGATGCCTTCAGGAATCTGTAATAAATGGAACATGCCAACAGATTGCAAAGAAAAACCGAAGTTGTCTTTGTCTTCATTCCTTCCCTTTGTACCATTATTTCCTTCCAGAAAGGAAAAGCTAGGAATTGAGAAGAAAATATGCGCTCTTCTTCAAACGATGCTAAAGACAGTTTTGGAGCTGGCCATGATGCATTGCTTCTCTCTGTTTTGTGAGTAAAGTACCCACTTCTTACTGGTGCTTGGTCCTGCATTGCTGCATCAAACTTCCTTAAGGGAACTTCCACTCAAACACAGAGATGCACTAATTTTGCAGTTCCCTACTCCGTGTCTCTCAGACTACATATGTTTCAGTCAAGGTAAGAAAGAATATCCCCAGCTGATAAAGACAGAAAACTAGATTCCAGATGTACCCAAGAAGAAGTTTTACCTATTCAAAGTACAGCCAGAAATTTTCTCTGGACTTGAGCAAACCACAGCTCTTCAAGCAAAAAATGTGATGCAATACTGCCCTAAACCATGCTAGGTAGTTCCTTCCACCTAACATTTTCCCAAGAGTGGTACAATTAACAACAATCTATTTCCTAAGACTTCAGTTAGTATTTAGGTGTCAGTGAGTATTTTATTTAAGCAAGACTAATGCCCATCTTTATTTTTTTCTGTTGTAACCCCATTCAGTAAAGAGCAATATTTTTAATAGGCTTAAATACTAACTGCTGAGTAGTCTGTAAGTAAAAAGAGAAATGCAACGAGTATGCAAACCCTGTTCATGCTGCTCTATTCCAATCTGATATAATGGGAAAAGACCTGAAAAGGGAAAGTAAGTACTCACGGTAGCTTGAAAATCTATGCAAAGGCAGAAGAATCTTGGTACTGTGACACTAATAAATTTTGCTTGCATTAAGGATTTAGTTAAGTCCCCCTGACACCACAGACTGAGCTGCACTGATGTCTGGATTAGTGTATAGTCAGACCACTTGAGTCTCTCAGATATAGTCCACAATTTGCCCTTCAGAAAATTCACTCCTTTTCTGTTTCTGTGCAAAGTGCTCAGCAACAGTGCTACAGAAAAAGGGATGTCATCTGAAGTGAAAACCAGAAACATCTCCCAACTGTTTCTTCAGCTGAGTATTCCTTCTGTTTTGGTCCTCCTTTTCCAGTAATAGGGCCTTCAACTTAAACTGATGGCAGAAATTTCTCAGTGCTTGCCAAGGATACTGGAAAGTACTTTAAGAGTGAGTCAAAAGAGAGTACACAAACAGAACCAGAGCAGTGTTCCTGTTGGACTGTGGGAAAGTAAGAGACCAGCAACTAAACTACAAAAACAAATAAACAAAAAGAACAACAAAAAAACCCAAACCAAAAAACATATTCATGTGAACACATTTATGAGCAAGTGGTGACTAAAGCTTTTTAATTTGTGGGGATCTCTGTGGAAAATTCTGTAGACTTGTGCATGTATGTGAATGTATAGCACAACAGAGGTTTAAGGGACATAGTACAAAACCAGAACAGTATAGGGTATTCAATATCAAGACAACATTAACAAGATGAGAGTGTTTAGTCTGCCATACATCAGAAAACAAGAAAAAAAGCCCATTAGCTCATAAAGAACCTTGTAATTTTCTCTAGAGACCCTGTTTCATCCTCAGTCCAAGTCCTCCCATGCCCACCTCCGTAAGCTTAGCAATGGTCGGTGAAATCCCTACTGAGGGGTAGTTGCTGGTGCATCGTTATATGTTGCAGTTTAACATGGACTGTATCAAGTTGCCATTGGATTTTGTTGTTTATTTTTTTAAATTACATATAAACACTTGACAGTGTTCTCGGGCATCTGCCAATTCAGACTGAGTGCAACAAGAGACACATAAGGGAAAATTATACTGTCCTTTACAAGGTAACTACTATTTTTTCTGTTTTACAACATACAACACACAAATATTCTTATCATGATAATGAATAACTAAGTTTTGTTTTTTTCTGTAGAATATTGTTCTCCCAAAAACTGAATTATACCACCACAGCATGCCACTAATAAGACAAAACAACAAAGAAATGTTTACGTGAGATTTATAAAGCTCTGATAGGGATGGACCCTATTGTCCTCAAAGTACGTACTATCCCTGTTATGTAGCATAACCCTTAATAACAAAGAAGCTTAAACTCCATCTCTGCCTGTGTTTTGTAAATTCAAATAATGGAAGACCAAGCACCTGATGGCAAGTATCTGATCAGCACCCACTGAGTAAATATCTACCTCCAAAAAGTAAATACAAAACTATCTCTGCAGTTATTTTTGTCTTTGAAACCACCAGCACAAACATGGAAAATGCAAGCTGAGGCCAGTGTGTAAACCAGTTCCTAGATCTTCTTGCTAGCGTTGTTACTCGTTCTGGAGAGGTTACCACTTTCTCTAATGTATATGGCGAAGATCACAACTGGAGGAAGACTAAAAACATCAAAACGAAGCAGACCATTAGACCACTTCATTACTCTAGTTCCCTGCCATGTATTTGGGAGTTTAGGAAATTCAAACCAAATTACTATGCAGGGAGCATACTTGATTTGCTTTAAAGGCAGACAAAGGCTGCAAAACATTTTGTAAACACAGTACAAGTTATGTCAAAATATGTGAAAAATGTCTGGCAAAGGACAGCATAAATCCCAAGATGAAGTCAAGACCATCCCTTTGTTTTTGAAGACTCTTCAATGGGAGCCTGAAATCTGGGAAGAAATACTGAATAGGCTGGATTTCATGGGAGTCTATTTGCTGGTGTTTATATTCCCACACATCAGACCTCACCTCACCATTCCCAGTTACTCCATTTGAGTTGGGCTAGGTCTTAGCTGTTGCTCTGGAAGGATCAGGCATATTTTTGGTTATTACTAATAGCTAAAAGATTCTTTCCTGATCTGTTCTGACATCTCAAGCAAGTAAACTGTGTGTAAATACAGATTATGTATTAAACATAAACAAAAAAACCAAACCAAAAAGACAAAAAAAAACAGGCACAGAAAAGTTTAGGAGGTTAGGTAAAATCTAGACCAAGGACAGACCATCCATGGCACAGGTGGCCTTTGGAACAGGTACAAACCAAGTTTTCAAAGCACTGTCACTTCTCGTGGGCAAAGAAGTTAAAATGCCTGAGGGATATCACAAAAGCAATGAACCACCAAAAAACCTTTCAGTCTTAAAAGCCCCAAGTTGAAGAGACAGAAGGTAAAATCACACTTGAGTAGTGCTACAGTTTCAAAGCAAGACAAGCAGGACAAAGAGCCATAGCAGAGCCCATCCAGGTCCCCATCTGCCTCGCTTTTTTTTCTGAGGCCATAATAGGATATTAGCAGGCTTCTAGCAAAGTCTCAGGCATTTTTGCAGCTGGTTAATTCTTTTCACCATCATCAAGATGTCATTATGAAGTCATACCAGAATGAAGTTACGAAAATGATATTGCAAGAAGTCAATTGGAATCAGGTTGGCAAAACCAATTTTTATATATAGAAAGTAAAAGCTCTAAACTAGAATTTTTGGCATGTGATGACAAAGCCGTATAGGAAAGTGTTCTTTTTCCAGCATGGTTATATACTTATGAGGAAATGAGCTTAAGATATATTCCAGATAAAGAAAAACTCCCATAGAAGGATAACTCCTTCGTATTGTACTTTTATTTTAAAATCTAAGTCCCAAAAAGCGACATGAAGCATCATATGAAATATTTCTAGTATGAAATTGAAAGAAAAACATTTCCCAGGCAACTAAAAGAAGTTTGTCACATATGCCTCCAAAGAATGCTTGTTAGGACTCTATTTTAATGAGGGATGAAAGGGATTGCAAAGATAGTCAATGGAATTTTAACACAGCTTCAATATTTGCATTTACTGGTGAACATAATTTGCTCACAGAAAGACTGAAAATGTAATAATGACACTTCATGTTTCAATATTTTTGTTTGCCACACAGATAAAAATGTGTATACATTTGCAAAACCATGTCAATCTAGCATCACTGGCTCATGTGTCTTACAGAGCTGAGAAAACGTGCAGAAACTATGAAAATCAGTAAAACATCAAGTTTGATCAATTCAGAGTAGACACTACTTGTAAAGATGAGGCACTCCTCTTCGCAAGACAGAAAAATGACCATAGTTCTTTACTGGAAAAGTTTTTGGTTATGGATTTATTAAACTGCCAAGACTTCTGTAGTTTTTTAGATGAAGGAGTCTGTGGATGGGACAGTTTGGTTTTAGTTGTGTTGATGTCTGTAAGAGAAAAAGTCCTTTAAAAAAGACTTGCAGAAGGCAAATAAATACATGCTGAATTTTCTGAGAAAAAGATGTTAAAATCTTGAAGTCTTTAGGATTGAAAATCCATAAAGAGAATTGAATAGCTGGCTTTTTTTTTTTTATATGTGTAAGGTTTCATCTCAACCACTTCAATACACATCTAAAAGGAAAGATAGTCCTTCTGTATACACTTCAGTTGAACTATCTGCTTTCTGACAACACAGACTCAAAAATCTGCCATGCAATAGCTTGGGCCACTTCATTTAAAACAGCTGAGAAATTACACTAACAGAGATGTAAACTATGAGAAATGCTGAAATACAATTCCCTTTCTGTTAGACTCATTTGAGTGTTGATGTAAAGATTTTAAGGCATTAGAGAACCCTGTGATCTTGTGTTAGTCTTCTTCCCCACAGCTTCTGCCACAGATGTTGACAATTACTTCCTGGATTTACAGTTGGAACTAAAGAAGTCAATTCAGACTGGGGTAAATTCAATCAACTCTCTATGTAATGTTATTGATACAGGACATGCCACCATTCTGGAAGTTCCTCCCTTAAAACAGATTTTCCTCAGATCTATTATCTTGCTTTTTAGTATTTGAACAGATTTTGGTCATTTATAAACACTTTTTGCTGACTGATCTTTGCAACAAGGCCATGGCAAAGATGAATCCAAGAGTCAACTACAATGTAAAAGAACATTTCAAAACTCCACTAAACCATCACCATAATATCCTGATTACAATTATTTTGTGTTAATTATAGTGAAGAAGTACATGTCTGGAGTTTTAGACATTTTACTACTAATACTTGTTCCACTAACGAAGTAGCATGGGACATTCATCCCATTTAACTTTTACTTCTAGTCTTTTAGGCAAATATTGTTGAACGCTTAAATAACCAGGAAACAAAATAAAACTGACCTTCTCCACAAAACACTTATTCTCAAGCAAATATATCTTTCTTGTTCCTACACACAGGAGCTACAGATTTTGCACTGGATTTTATTCACTTCCCTGTGTGTGACATGTAAAGATCTGACATACAAACCCTGCTAACACGAGACTACAGAACACCGTAGCTCAGCAGCTGAACCACGCAGGGTGTGTTGACAAACAGGGAAATGCAGCATTAGGTCAGGTGCTCAGTGTAAATTTGTTCACCTCCAAGAATTTCCTGATAGCATGAACAGGGTGTGCTGAACAGGTATTCTGAGAAATAGCTGTGATTTCAACAGTTGGTTTGATTGAACCAGGCCTAAACACCTTTCAAGGCCTGAATTGAATCTATTGCTGCTACTTCACTAGTCAAATGGAAAAATTGAACAGAAATGAGACACTCCTGTGAAGAGGAAGCATGTTTACTGGCACAGCACTGTCACTCCCAGCTGACCCTATAGCAAGGGGTTTTATTCAGATTTCCTATACCAGCTTGTTTTATTTTGGTGCACATATGTAAGCCGTTGCACCTATAGGGATATTTAGGCAGGCTAATTCTCAATGTATTATTAAAAAAACCCAAAACAAAAAAACAACAAAACACCACAACAAAAACAAACCAAACCCCACACACTTGAGGAATAAAAGGAAACACAGCATCATTGTTCTCATTGCCACTGTCTTAAGAAAAAGGAAAGATGGAATATCATAAATATCCATAAGTAGATATGCCAAAAATTCATCCCCTATCTACAACATACAAGAGCCAAAGAAGGAATTTACCGTCCAACAAATTATTCCTAGTTTTGACACTATTAAACGAGGATGCTGGAAGTTTGATCAGTGTGGCACCGTATCCCTGTTGTACAAACACAGGTAATATGGCTCAGAAAAACATACCGCACAGTAAAAGCTTAGGGCTCTCATTTAATGAGCTTCCAGTAATCTGTGACATATCAAGAGTAAGAATGTACTTTCAGATCTTGCACTGTGAACACATGAGCGACACGGACCACAAAGAAGGAGCTGATCCAAAAGCTTTCAGGGAGATTTATTTAAAGGGCCTTAAATACTGTTTAAGATTGCAAGACAGCACAGTAGACAGAGCAGCCTAGGAAGCGCAACCTCAGGCTCAAATTGTGGGACTGCATAGAACAAGGATCTTGGCAGATACCACAGGTTTAGTGGTTCACTGGCAGCTCTTAAGTCCCTGATCCCAGACGTGAAAGCATTGGCAGAAACAGCTGAGAAGCAGCGTATCATTGATTCTGCATTAAGGTGCTGCAACATCCTCCAGGATACAACCCAGTCAATGCTAAGGTTCATTTCAGTCTCCCTCCAAGAAGCCCCACAAACTGATGTCTGTGCATCTAGCACAACTGCCAAGGAAACCAGAAAGCGATACAGCCAACTGTGAGAACACACTGACATTGTGCCAAGAGTCAATACAGTAGCGATTGTTGAAAGTTTCAGTGATTTTTGAGATGGAAAAGGGTGATCAGGATGCAAAAAGAGAAACAAGAAATTTTCATTTCCTACTTCATGTGCATAGGGCACTGTACAAAATAACGCAAGACACCAGGTTCGTATACATGTCTGAAGTACTATGACCCTGAAAGGAACAATGCAAATGATACCAGACAAACAGTGACTGCGAACACAAACAACAGTCACTATCAACTCAGACACAGCTTACGTGCAAAAGCAAACACAAGAACCATACAGGATTCTGGGAGATAGCCTGTAGGATTTTGGGGTTTCTGAGTTTTTTTGAGGGTGGAGGGTACAAAGAACTCTTTTTTTTCACCCAACACTACAGAAAGCACCATTTGACTGTGCTTTATTCCTAAGGCAGAGGTTAATCCAAAAAGATTAACCTTTTCCATATCCTTTCCTTAAAAGAATCTGCACATCTCAACTCCCCAATGTCTAAGAAGATGGCACTCTGAACTTCTTACACTGATGCTGTAGAAATCACTGGTGACATCAGCACATGGTATACGTTAATTTTTCCACCAACCACTGGACAAGGCAGGTTCTGTTACCTATCAACTATAATGACAAAAAGTTTTATGCAAAATGCAGACTTTGCTATCAAAGCATTGAGCAATCAGCTTGGCCAGCCAGTCAGACTACTCTAGAAAGCCAAGAGGGATATGTAGAGGAAACTGGAGGTAAGACTGTACTAGCATAAAAGAGTGAACAAAACCCTAATTAGTCTATAGATGGGACAATATATATTCTAAAAGTGCAAAGTATCTTAAAACTACTAATTTCTTTTAAGCATTTGGAAATAGGAGGAACTTGACTGAAATTTTGCAGTATTTTGTTAAGTTCATTATGTCATCATTTCTGATCTTCTGTTGAAATGTGCAGTCCTCTGCCAGGTGTCTTAGGATATCACCCACAGCACATAAATATCAAACCAAGAATATTTTTATAAAATGTTCAGCTGAGCATTCTCTGAAAAACTTGACAAAAAGCACTCATCAGTTCAAGACTGCAGTTAGAATAGGGAAAGGGAAGGCAAAAATAGCTGTAATCCACCTTTGCATTGTCCATCAATTCAGACAAAACTATTATTTCTGATTTACTTGGGAGCTAACAGCCTTAGGGCTGTTGCAGCTTCACTCTGAACACAGAGGCCAGCAGCAGATAATCCCCAAGAATGGCTAGCATGAAGCATGCAATGGATTCTGGACTTTCTCAGTACACCCAAAATGACAGAATATGTTGACATGAGTCAGTGCCTGGGGATTCCTGGTTTTTATAAGGGTCTTTGTGCAATGGAAAAATACCTTTTATTCATAAACTCAGAAGGCTGGTGTACACTGAGCAAGAATGGGTGTAAGGGAATTCCATTATTTTTCTTCACTTCCACAGTATAAAGACTCAAAAGCACAATGTCCTTGCTTGCAATCTTATTGCTGGCAATGCTTTTGTTAGGGTGCCTAGAGGCTTTTGTGCAGGCAAGAGCAGTATGTCATTTTAGTATCAACTCCTGCCCTTGGAAATTATTAAAATCCAGCACATCTTTTGAATGAGAAATGAAATGTGTTCTCCAGCAAACCCTAAAACTGCTCATGTTGCTGGAAGCTATGTTAAAACAAGTGTGTTCAAATAAAATTCCTATTAAAAAAAATTGAATTGAACTTTTCAATAGAATTAGGTTTTCCTGAAATTTTATTAGCTGGCTGGTTCATAAACTACAACAGAAACAAAGGAGGAAAACCAAATCATTCTTTATGAGCTATAAAAAGGTAGCAAAGGGGACCAAAAAAAGCACTTTTTTGAAATATTAAGTCTACGAATGGTAATTTTATTTCTTTCTGACAGTAAATGGCTCCTACAGATTTGCTAAGGTTATAAGCTTATAAAATGCGGAATAAAATGAGCTCTCTACTAAATTTCAAACAGCACTCCCAGCTACCTTCCCATCACAATGCAGAAGGGGATTAAAAAGCCCCACCAAACCTTCAATACCCAGGTGGCATTTGCTTTTACGAATATTCACAGCAACTACACAGAATGGCAGTGTGTTCTCAGCAAACTTCATTGTCACTGACTGAGACTAAGACAGAAAGATGGGCATTCAGCTTTGCACAGC
Source organism: Aquila spilogaster (assembly GCA_024606505.1). Classification (NCBI taxonomy): domain Eukaryota; kingdom Metazoa; phylum Chordata; class Aves; order Accipitriformes; family Accipitridae; genus Aquila; species Aquila spilogaster. Next base: position 27,379,697 of record JANHGO010000044.1, on the reverse strand, counting down.
AAATCTGTTGAGGAACGACAGTGACAGGACCTGCCTTGGGCGATTGCTTTGCACACTCCTTACCTAAATATCATAACTCATCTTGGGGCCTGGCCATTTCTTGTCTGAAGCCCAGCTTGTCCAATTAACTCCACATGGCAAGTCACTGCACCTGCATATTCTAGGGTCTGTAATACACCCAGCCAGTCTAGATGATCCAATAGTCCCTCCTGGCCTGTAGATCTACGAACAAGCAAATAGGCTTTGAGTGACTTCAAAGAACTTCCTTTTGCCCCTGCAGGGACAAATCATAAGGGATCCTTTTGCCTTCCCTCCTCCTACATTTCTAGTTAAAACCATTTTCTTCACCTGCTGTCCTCAAACAACTGCCATGTAGTAATTCAAGCCACATTGCATTCTAGAAGAGGCTGCATTCCAGAGCAGGGCAAATTACCTGGTTTTCTATAAGGAATTTTGTAGAGATGAGTGCTTCAGTCTGAAAAGCACTGGAAAAATACATTGTTTTCAAAGATTTAATTGAAACTACTCTTGAAGGGCAATACCTGATTCACTGTCACCTTTGTTCCACATACTTCTAATACCTACCAGACCACAAGTTAGAAACACTTTCAATTGCTGCTCAGCAAGTGAATCCATTTGACTGAAACCTTATAGCAATATACTGAATATATACAGCTACTTCTGGTATATCAGCTTAGTTATGTCTCTCCTAAAACTACTCAGCAAAATAATACACACAATGGCTTTGCCTCCAGGAATTGGTTGTCATAAACAAAAGAAAGAGAAATTAAGCAGTCTGAGGTCAGACAGTCCTTTGACCAGGGGACAGGATCCAAACCTGTCCAAAAAACCTCCATCCCCCTAAATAACCAAGAGCATCTCTTAATCAGCATTTTAAATGTTTTGAAATTAAGTGAGAAGCTTCTGGGGGAAGCTATGAATTATGAAAGAGTGTAACTGGTCATTCAGCAAGGCTTACATTATCTATAGCCCTATATGACATAGATAACATTATAAGCTTCTTACTGTCCCATCACTAATAATATCATTAATGCTAACAGAGATTAATACTTTAACTACGCACCTGAGCAGAACAGTCTTCCAGAACAGTCTGATCATGTCTGAAGAGTAATTTCAAGCCAACCCCTCCTTTTCACAGATCCTGTGAAAGGTAATGACTCTACATTAGCTACACCTGCAGCTTTACAGGAGCTCCTGGGGGGAAAGGAAAACTGGCAGGACAATGAGATACAGATGCATCGCTTGTTGCTATTTATACTGAGCAAGCCTGTTCTGTGGACTGCATTTCCATTGCTCTAAGAGTAAACCTGCTACCTCACCAAACCATTTTTGAAAGGTAAATACATTTATAATTTCAAATAATGACAAAACTGCATGGGATATCCAATAGAAAGGGTTTCTTTGAAGTAATCTCTTAAAAGAGTGAATGGAACATTGTCGTGCTGGAAGCTAAGGGTCAGACTGTCCCAACTACCAACATTTGTGCATATTCAGCAGTGACTCATGAAATTATGAGCCAGAGCTGGTGACCTGCAGGAATTCAGTAAGAGCCAAAAGAGAACTGAACATTTGTGTGGATAATTAGAACATCCACATTTAGAAGGGGTCAAAGAAATACAATATTAGAGGAGAAACAGAAACCCCTTGGGATTCAAAGTCAGAATACATGAGAGAAACTTTCCCAAAAGTTGCTTATTACATTTTCATTCTCTCTGCAACTTTTTGCACCTTTCTCTGAAAGGTCTGGTTCTACAAAATGCTGGATACTAAATGTAGCAGCAGCTGGGTGTGAGATGGCACCCTGTGTTCTCCTGTAATAAGTGACTTCAAAAACATTCATTGTGAAATGAGAACTAAGAGTTCCTCATCTATACATACTGGTTGTGAAGAAATAACTTGCTCAGGAGCAACTGTGAGTGCTCCACTCTACAGTATCTGGGAAGTATCTGTAAAGCATATAATAATCCAGATGTGTTCCCAGTCCCACCGCTCTGTAACACTGAAAGTGCATTTTCAGAAGTCCAGCATTATGCACTCCATTTTCCCTGTTACTGCACAGAGATATACACAATTTCTTAAGCATGCTGCCTCAAAAGTCACTTCACTAACAGTTCTTAAAACTGGAGGCCACCTTTTTGATCATGGAAGAAGTAGAGCACAGGGTATGATGATATGCATCCTTGATGATATGTATCCCACCTCTAATGACAGTATGTTCCTGTGACTCACTTCTTCCCTTCTGTTGAAATCAAGCATACGAATGGAAGTGCTACACCGTGATGAGAAAGTCTCATCTACATAATAAAAGACTCAACTTCACAAAGCCATTTTAATATCATCTACTCTGTGGCATTTCTAGGGCTTGGTTCCATATCAGGAATATTTCTCTAGTGTACAGCTCAGATTTGCTCTCAAAATACAGGTATGCAATCCAGACAGACAGTCCTGCTCTTTCAATATTTGCTTGCCTCTTCTAGAAACTGGGGCTTCCTCATGGGGCATTTGCCTACTAAAAGTGGTTTTCCACATCCAAAGGCCAGCAAAGAAAGCAGTATCTTGAGACATTTGACAATAGTAGCCATTTTGTCAGCTCTTCCAAGAAGCTGAGTATTAATTTGGGCAGCTTTCCAGGAACACTTGATGCAGTAACTACCACAATTGTGCGTGATGTAACTGCATTGTACTACACGGCACTACAAATCATGTTCTTGATGGGTTTCAAGTTTTAATTTTTTCCCAGGGGACAAGAAGCTGTTAAAGAAATTGCCATATCTATAAAGTCTTGTACACAGCATTTTGAGGAAAGGGTCAATAAATGTCATTCAACAAATCTATATACCACAAATGGGAATGTGGGTGCTTTGCAGAGAGTGATCTGTTAACATAGCACACGTAGTATGGTAATTCAGTCTCCAAAAATTCTCATAGTGCCTTCATTAAAGAGTGATTCCCTGAGTTTTTTTCTATTTCTAAAACTGACTTAAAATAACATTAAATAGAACAAATTTACTGAGCTACAATAGAGTTAATGGACTGTCTTAAGTTTGCAAAAAGTGTAGACCTGATTTCCTCTTACATCACTGTAAATCACACTGTAACTCAACTTGATAGTATACTCACACAAGCAAAAAGGAATCACACCTTCATTTTAGGTTCTCCTAACCATTTGTCCAGTGTGAACACTTTTTGCAAGACCAACAACATATTACCTGGTTTCAGGCATTCTAATCAACTATGGTTTCTATTTTTTCTGCTAATTTATTCAGCAGCCATATAGTCTTCCTGATATTAGAGACCTCACTCGAGCTTGTCTAAAGATTTTATAAATGTGAACACGTTATCTCTTATGGTATCTCCTTTTTCTGCCTTCTTAAATGAAACAATAACACAAAATGATACAAAACCAATCAACAAGTGGTATAAAAAGCATGCCTTTGAAAACAAGGTGCTCATTTCACACCAATATAAACCTCACTGGAGGATGTGGCATTACACCAGTATGAACATTAACCCATATCTGGAAAGAGATGTAATCCCATCTTGAATAAATTACTTGACAATCACACTAAACTGAGGACTTCCTTTAACTTTGCTCTTTGTATACCCAAGGCCTAGGTAAGCAGAAAGGATCGTGGAAAAACTGGAACAAAAGTAATCTATGGCTTTTTGTTGATGTGAATTTGATTCTCCAATAATTCAGCTCTACTGAGAAAAAAGTTCAAGTTCAAAGAGCTTTCACACCTCAAAACAGAATAAAACAATCAAGGGAATTTTTGGTTAGGCAAAAATCTCTGCTTATCCTGCATTGTCATTAAGACCTCCTTCAAAGACACCTGACTAAGGAAATGTTCTGCAAAACAAATTAATACATGATGGACCGAATCAATCCTGGTTAATGCTCAACCCGGGTGTAGGGATGATACCATACATCTGGTATGACCCAGCACATAACAGTGCTGATAGGAACTGAAATACTTCTGAAACAGCATGCTCCAAAAATTAGCACAGGAAATTCCGAAGGATGGTTCTTTACCAGCATTTTATTAAAGTACACTGCATGGTTTAAGGAGGTGTATGATAGGAACAGGGTAGGAAGTATGTAAAAGAAGTAGTACCAATATTTACTTGCTCTTCCACAATTCAGTGGAGCAGCACAAAGTAAATTTAGCTCTGAGAAAAAGGTAATAGCTTCATACAGAAGCCTGCAGAACAAAATGTCTCTTTACAATACCAAGGGCCAAACTTTCTTAGGAATCAAGAACTATTGTATTAGTAAAGATAAAAGATAACTAAATATTCAATCTCTAGAACATAATCACAGACAGTTGGTGGTTGATTTGATAAAACAACCTCTCTGGTCAATTACAATTTTGTGGTTCAAAGGTTTTCTTGCACATCTAGGATTTCTGAGGTGTCCAGTTCTGATCTGTCAAAGACACTTTAATGAAAGTGAGACCCAGAGGTCTCATACAGCACGGCAATTCCTATGTTCCACCTAGCCTGCAGTGTCCCAGTGTCATATAACAGAGCGCTGAGTGTATACAATCTTTCAGATTAGGCCTAAATAGTGTTCTGATCAACTGCATTTAAAAAATTCCATAGACAAATCAAATGTATTAAAGAGAAATGGCACTGAAAATTGCTACTCGCGTAATTATACATTGCTTTTGCAAAATTTCCCTTGTGATTTTATATGGAGACACAATCTTTCATCACTTCCTCATCTAAAACTGCTGAATAGTGTCATTGTGAATTTTTTTCAAATCATAATGCACAATTCTTGCATAACCTTGTTCATCCATAGAAGACTTTACCTCACTGGTGAAGTAAGTTATTCTTCTAGGTAAAATCAGCACATTTAGAACAAGGCTCTATGAAAATGCATCAAAAAAGAGAAAACCCACTTCTCTTCTTGATTTTTGTGTTGTATTTTATTTGTCTGATTACTATAAAGCATGCAGTTGGCTGGCAACTTGGTCAAGATCATTTTTCCCAAGTGCATAATGAAGATTTCTACAACTTAAAACAGTCCTGTTACTTTCTGGGACCTCTACTATATTAGATTTAAAGTCTTGGAAAAGAAAATGAGCTTCAGACACAATCTTGACAGCAAAATAACAATGTCTAAGTTTATGTCAGCTATTCAGAGCCCACAAAATAAACACAGGCCTAGTAACCTCATTAGGAACTAATTCCATGAGGTGGCCATTCTGGTGATGACTTCACTGATAAACAATTCCAAGTATTTATAGCCTACTTGGATTGTAAATTAGAAATATTAGATGAAAAAGGAAAAGAATAGGTTCAAATTACAGTGGCATAAGTTTAAGTTCTATCACAGTAATCCTACTTCTCTGCTATTTTTATAATCACAAGAGCATTCTATTTCATTTTACCCAAGGTGAATGGCTCAAAGGCGTATGGAATAAAATGAATTTGCCTTCTTTAGGACTATATTATCACCTTATTTTAACAGATGAATAATAGCAAATCTCTTATCTTCTGCACAGCAAATCTTTCTTACCGTTTATTCTACATTACTATGTAGGTAGCTATGTACATGGTCTCATACATACAAATTTAAACAGTATTTGAAAAACCAAAGAGCAAAAAAAATGAAGTGGGTTATATAAAAATAGTCCTGATTACAAAGGCAAACAGCAACATTACCATAAGGGCAACATTCACTCAGAATGTGCATTTATGTTAAGTCTTTTTAATAGATATTTCCTCCTATTTTCTTTCATTTTAAAAGTTGAATTTGAATTTGTTCTCTGTGTTTGCTCATAGAATAAAAATTTGTCAAAATTGTCACTCACTCTGTTAGCCCCCTAGAGCATAACTGACGTCATTATTGAAATGAATGCTGACCTGTAACCAATGGGTTGTTATTAATATGTATACCACTACACAGCTAATAGAGCATTACAGAAACAAATGCAGACAGATTCATGACATACATATAAACAGTTAAACCAGACTTGTTTCAGTCAGAAGACAATGAATGCAATTCAGGGATGTGAAGCTGTATTCCAAAATCTGCCACTGGAGTAACAGTATTTACCTGACAGGACTCTGTTAGGGCTTAAGTAATTTTGACAAGCCACAGTCTCAACAGTGAGAGGTAAATGTTCATGTAATTACATGTTTAAAGGGAATATCTCCTTTTCTCAAAAGTCCTTTGCATGTACAGTCATCCAGCATGCCATCCAGCAACTTTCAACTAGCAAACAGCAAGAATCACCACAGGCCTTGTCCCCCAACAACACAGTGACGTCTCCCCCAGAAGCATGAGGCGTGGAAGAAGCAGCCCTGCATTAGCTCCCATCTCTAGATAACAAAGCAAATCTCTGCAAAATGTAATCTGTAATCCTGCCCAGAACCCTTTTTTTTTCCTTCTCCCTGATAAGCAAGTTCTACTTCTTCCTGGATTCAGGGCAATCACTATATGCAGTAAACATAATCCAGGCATCTCAAACTCATACTCAAAAGGTGGTTGCGTACTATTTTAAAAGTAATCACACTCAGCACTTCTTATGTTCAGGGAACTAAGTAGACAAACATGTATTAGCATTAAGCAAAGAAGCATTTATGAAACAGAGGACCAAATACTATATACACCTAGGATAATATTTTGGTAACATTTGGGACTGGCAAACAAGCTTGCTGCTTTCCTGAATTCCCCCTTTGCTTCCCACCTGCGCAGCAGGGAAGGAAATCAGCAATCCTCTTTATCTTGGTCACCTCTCCAAAGCTCTACCTAACCTCCCAGAAGTTCTCCAGAGCTGCCATCATGACCCTGAATGCAGGTATGAGGCAGTGCTGCCTGCACTATGAAGGCAGGACTGGCTGGAGTAATGATGATCGGTCAGAGACATCTAATGGTGAAATTAGTGAAGTGAAAGTATTTTTGCATCCCTGGCAGAGCTCTCACTTGAAGACAAAAGGAGGGGAGCTTCAGAGCACTGACCTTTAGATACAGTACTTGCTTTGTTATTTTGAGATGGCAGACAGAGTACTGCAAACTGGTACAGTTTATAGGAGCATCACATGGGCCAAAAAAAGCAAAATAAAAAGGACAGAAGCATTTTTGATAATAGGCTTCCAGGTGCCTTGCTCAGCCTGAACGAACACACAGGAATGTTCTGTACCCACTAGAACAACTACTGCCCAATTGTTGGGGCTAGATTTGCATGTTTAATTTAACTTATGCTGTTTGCATCACCCCATGTAGTCTTCTTAACAACTGGTACTTCAGCATCCTTTTAAAGTTGTATTCTTATTCCACTAGGTCACTGCTCAGCCAAGTGATTCAAAGGTGATAATTTTATCTCTCTTCATGAGTCAGTGTGATCCAGACTTGAGATTAGTGTCTGGCAGTTCAAAAGAAAGAACTGACAGATGATAGCCCTGCTTGATAGACAGAAATGTTTTAAATAAGCAAAGAAAAAAAAGTTGATAAATTGGAGAAAGACAAGAAACCTAACAGGTTATCCATTCTACTTCCCTTGCTAGTACTGATTTATTCGAGATACCTTATTTCTAAATAGAAAAAGTAAAAATAAAATTTAAAAAAAAGGTAGAATTAAGAATTTTATCCTGATATGAAGCAGCCCAAGCTCGAGCTCTGTTCTTTCTGTTCCTTAGCCCTCATTCAAAGAAATTCCACTCACCTAGTACAGAAAGCAGCTTTATAGCCTGCTCCTCCCACAGTTCTGCACAGCACAGGCAAATTGACACCAGCCATTTAATTACTGAAGGAGCTTTGTGCCTGTTTCTTTTAAAAATTTTGTGAAAACAAGCAGGAATGAAATTATAGGTTTAGAAATACGTTCTTTGTCATTTTTTGCTAAATCAGTTAGAAAGTCCAGCTCCCTTCCTTCATGAGCATGCTCCAGTAAGATGAATTTAAGAGGAGGAAAAGCCAATAACCCAGCTTCCCCAGGGTCAAGGGCCTTGCTTTGCCTTTCTTCTACAAAACTACCCTGTGGGTGTAGTATTCCAAGTGTAACAAAATGTTGCATGACCCAGGTCAGTAACTTTAATAATTCCTTTCTATCTATGACTAAATGTCCTTCTTCAAGATTGCAGGTGCTTGTATTATTACAGACAAAAAATTCTAAAAGGCAACTTCATGCCTGAACTTTTGTTAACCTCTAGGACTTCCCTACGGAGGGGTAGTGAGGAAGGAAAAGTTTGAGCTTGTAGGAAATAATTTTTTAATTCAGAAGATCTTTATGTTTGGGAGTCTGGTTTTTGTCATAAAGTATTATAAAATGCCTAGCTCTTGAAACAGCGATTATATTTCATGAAAACCAGGTCACTGTGATCGGGGACCTACCTCAATATCTAATAATTGAGGAAATAATTTTTACTACTTAATTCTAAAACATTAGTTCAAAATAAAAGAAATCTGCAGCTTCAAAGAGAAATTATAAGTAGATGGGAGAGCTGTTGGAACTGCATCACCACTGTAAACTGTGAGGTCCAAAATGGGCTGAAAGCAAAAATTTATCTGAAATGACAAATAAATAATTTTTGAGGTGTTTGTTGGCTTTGGGTTTTGGTTTTTTTTTTTTTCAAAATTGCCTTTTGAATTGCAGAAAACTGATGTATAAAATCTTATTTTCCTGTTCTGGGCTAGGATTTAAAAGTGCACTCTTAACTTAAGCTAATACAGTTTAATACAATCATAGTCAAAGTAATGAAAATTACACCCTAACACCTGCTAAACTGCTGACTTAAAGTTCAGGTGGAAACTGCATCTTTCTGTAGTTTACAATGGGCTTCTTTATTTAAGTTTCTAAACTACTCTGTCCAGGCTTTGAAGTCCAAGTCTCGACAAAGCCTGTTAATTGAGCTCTAGGATTTTTGAAAAAAACATAAAGAAGCCTCTAAATTTACTTCATAAAAATGTTAGCCAGTAAAATGAAATGTAATTAAACTAAAATGGCCTGAAGAATATGGCTGATAATCAGTGCCTCTCTTTACAGAACAGCTGTTGCTTTCTTTCAGCTATTATTCTAGCATTTTCTCCAGTCATCATCATCTAGCTTAGATGAGACCTGCATTGGCAGTAGGTATGATATCTCTTTGTATTTTGTGTCCTTGTAATAAGTTACAAGATTTTAAAATCCTAGGGAATGCACTCATGCAACAGGTAGCGTTGTTCTAATGGAAGTTCATTGGGTCTAATCTCTGTGAAACTCAAGAGGAAATTTTTCCTCAAAGATGCAATGACTTTAAAATAGACTTTGAGCAAAGCAGAGAAACTGAAGTTGACTGAGATAAATACAGGACATATGGAATTTTGAGCTATAACGGGCCTCAGAGGCTCGAAATTGACTTCCTCCCTCTAGAGAGGACAATGTGTATATTGTAGCCTCATCCATTCCTGACTTAGAGTGTTAAAGCTACCTGCTGGAGAGACTCTTTACTGAAGTTGCAAAAATTTCTTTTAATCTCTGGGACAAGCCAATGCAGTCTAAGATGTGTTAAATTATTTCTGCAAACAATGTTTTTTCCATTCCTTTCTGGAACATCAGTTACATGAAGCCCCATTGAACACATGAAAGCTAATGCTATCTGATTTCCTCTGGGTTTAGATTTGAATGCTAGTTTTTAGCCTGTGCTCCTTCAGACATGCCTGCCTGCTGATTGAGCACAGTTCTTACTTTGGCATATAACCAAACACTGTAATTTCCATCTAAACCTTACATAGTATACACCTGCAGCATCCAGATGGCAGGTGCTATTTTAGTATTGAGTGTACTACTTCTACTTCCATAGCAGATCCCAGATTTGATGCTCTTCAAAGATATGATTTATATGAAGTACCACAAGCCATTAGAAGAAGAGTCTTTAAAACTGTTGGAGAATGTGGACTTAGTGTTAAGGGCACGTGTCTTAAGTCATGGGAAATGGACACATGCCATCTCAGCCTTCTTCCCTTCACCTTCACCCCCCATTAGAGTTCAAAAATACTTTAATCTGTCTAGGTGGAAATATTCCAGCTTTGTTGTTTAGCTTTCTTGAGCACAAACTAAGGAATGCTTGTCAAGTTTATCCCTAATCTACTTAGAAAAGCTGCCACAATCACCTCAGAGTTAACTTTTATATTAGTGTGATGTGGAGTTATATCTGAGCCAAGTTCTTAGAGGTAAAAGAACAGTTGGGTTCATTGTACTATCTAGACTGTTAAATAAATCACAGGTTAGCCTTTCCTCTCCAAGTATGCAATTATATTACACATCATTTGTCCCTAAGGGGGAAGTCAAAGGGTTTAAGTAGGCGCAAAGGCAGTATAGCATGTGTGGCACCAGCATTTTAATACTTTGATGCTGACACTCTTCTGACAGTTTCAAGTTAAGCGATCTCCATGTGGTTAAGGCACTTGAATAAACAGACCAAAAGACGCTAGTGCTTCTGCAGACCTTACGTGTCAGGTATTAAACTTGGAAATGCTCTGGTACATACAGTTTAAATGGTCACTGATTACTTGATTGCCTATCAGTACTTGCTTATTTATCTTCTAAAAATAATCTGGATCATATTTTTAAGTTTCCTTACTGGGAAAATCTTGCCTTCTAGCGATGTTGCAACCCATTCCCTAATTGGGATGTCATGTTTGTCACTGCTTCATGCTGTGCCCTCCCAGGACTTGTTATAATCTCACTCCAAATAGTTAACATAAAGAAGAACTTTTGTTAACTTTGCTAGATAGAATCTGAAAACACTGATTCTGATCTCTTTTGGTAAAAAGCAGAAATACATTTACAAATGCATACAACCCGTTCACAAAGCATTTTTTGGTACCTTGGTAGTTCATGAAAAATTGCAACTTGGCTGTGAGAATTCAAATTACATTCATTGGTTAGGAAAAAATGAAAAAATAAGATCACCCACTGTATCTTTCAGTACTGAGTAACTTTAAAAATATTTTGAAGGGTTTTTTTGTTGGACCACTTTTTCTCTACAATTTGTAACTGGTATTAGAATAATTACATTCTTTCAACAAAGCAGGATGAAAATAAGAAGAAATCACTTCTTTCATCAAAATACCTCAGACTATACCAATGCCTTTTGGTGAAAGTGGAAGATGATTGCCTGTGCTTAAACTCTCTGTGGCTCTGAACAAATTAGTTTCATGAAAGTTTTGAGACATTGAAGATTTTCTGTCTGAAACGGGCCTCCTGTCATTTAATGATTAACAAAATTAAGAAGGGTAGCTTAAAATGTTGTTGCTTGAGTAGGAAGGCAAGGTCTCTACTACAGGAATTGAGTTGTATTTTGAGGATTTATGCGTTACAGTTCAAGAAACAAGATGGCATATCTCCTACAGGTGAATATTCCAGACGTGGCTGTAGAATTGGGTAGGCATTGCTGTTTTCTCTTTTCATTGATTAATGCTGTCTTTGTACTTGGAACCACGAGGCACTTCAACGTGTGTCTGACTTCCTCATTTAAATGCAAATGCTGCCATTGAAAAAGAAGTTCCACTAGTATGCAATAAGTTTAGCAGTAGTTCCAGCTGCTCCCATTGTGGTGCCTGTTAATCAGGGCAACTTCTGTACAAAGGTGACTGACTAGGCAGCTACTTCATCCTCTGGTGAAATCAAAATAGGTCGCTCGTGTTAATTCCCAAATGTTTCCAGGCACCGAGTTCAACAAGATCTTTGTGAATGATATAATTCACCCAATTCCACAGCTTCCCTATTTCAAGATGTGTTCCTGAGAAAAGCTGCTTTATCTGGAGGATTTTACTATTACTCCCCTTAATGATGTGAATTACTTCCCCAGTTAAAAAGACGTGTATTTTAAGTGACCTGGCAGATTTAACATCCTACCAGTTCTTTCTTTGGATCATTTTTACTTCAGATTCAGCAAGGTGCAAAAGCAGTCATTATATACTGGGTGCAAGTATTGTTCACTTCTTGGTTATGTCCACAAAGAAAGAATGGTCTTATAATAGGGAGAAAAACTTAAATTTGGGGTATCGATTTCTATTCATGCTCCCAGAATACTTAAACTAGTTGACATGACTAGCATCACTTAGCTGTACTGTTAGTTTTGTGTCCCCTTCTGTCCACATGTCCTTTTATTTATCAGCATTTCAGAGTAGTGACTGTCCTTGTAAGTGCAAAGGGGTCCTGACCCTACCATATAGCTCAAAATTAAATAAATGCTGCCATATAAGGTAAAATTAATAAGAATCAAAAAGGTCCCCTTTCCCACTGAATATGTTTAAGCTCTCCATTAGAAGATGCGGTGCCAGATTACAGATCAAATTCCTTCTTGGAGACAGCAAGCAACAGTGGTTATTTCACCTGCTTATACAATTACCAGGTTTAAGTCCTAAATGCCTTCTCAAAAGACCCCAGCATTCATATACTAATAGATTATCAGTGTATTTATCTTGGCTTTGTTCCCTCTGTATTACTGGCCTAAGCAGGTGTGGTACTTGGAATCTTGGAGAGAAAGAGGCCCGATTCATGAGAGGTATCATTTACCTGAGGCTGAAGAATGTGAATAGGAGAGAATAAATCAGAAGTCTAATGTTAATGGTGTAATTTTAAAAGGTAACTTAACTTTGATTTGCCAATGCCAGCTCATGGCACAAAAAGTTAATATATGGATGTTTGTGCTTGGCCAGTACAACCACATGTAGTATCTTCTGTGCAAAGAGGCACACCATTGCTTGCAGTATGTTTAACTACAGAGTGGCTTTGTTGCCTTTTTGCTTACTATTTCAGACTCAGTAAGAGTGAATTGTTTCTGAATTACACATGTAAAATCCTTTTACATTAGCCATTTATGTCTTCATGAAACATTTATTCAAAGTGATCAGGAGAAACTATTTCCTTATCCCTGCAAGCATAACAAATACGGAGTTAAATCTTTGAGAAACAAGCTCTTGCTCTCACTGAATTGTTCCCTAGCTACTGGTACTGGAGCCTTCCCAGAGGCAAACTAAACCAATTCTGGAATGCTCCCAGACTCTATCAGCTTCTGAAATGAACCTCCTTCCAAGATATAGTTTATTTTCCAGAGGTTAGCTTGAGGCTCTGACATAGCAGAGACTTTAGCAATGCACTGAGTCATGCTGGGCTATCAAAACATCTTTGAGGTGCTTTGTGCCTCATGTTGCTAAGCTGATAAGCAAGGATGATTGTTTATCAAGTCTCTGAATTGCACCCTGTGAGTTTTGGATTCAAGTCTCAAAGAGAGATGGAAGGACAAAAGCAATCTTCTCAAGTGCAGACACCCAGAAAGGATCTAGGAGATACTAAAGCAGATGACACAGGGGTAATTTCTACCAAAACAGAGATTTAAGTCACTCTAGTTTGGCCCCACTTATTACTCCAGTACAAGGTTTACTTTGAAACATAGGATGAAGGGATGCCCCATGAAAATAAGAGGCTTTACAAGTAATACTGACCAAAGGAACATAACAGAGCTGCTTGAACGTTAACTTGATTCACAAATGCCTTTTGAGGTTTGGAAATATATTTTTGTTCTGTCTTGGGACATAAAGAAACTCTGTGACTGTAACTGTGCTTACCTTCCTACTGCGCCAACTCCAGTCCCCTAAGAGACTCTCCCTCAAGTAAGGGCAAATGTGTTTTTAAATAGTTATTCATGGAATGAACTGCATCAGTTTAAATTCAAGACATCTACTAACTCATTACAATCCCGTTTATTAACAACATAACTTTAATACCTAAAACCTGTGTCTTTGACCACAATGTATGATGTAAAAACTAAACTGATTTTAAAGGAGACTATTTTATGTCATTCTTCTTTTTGTAGAAAGTCTTTTACTTTCTGACAGTCCCAGCAGAGTCCCACATTGTAATACTTGGTAAGATTCTTTAAAGTTTTTAACATAAAAAAAAAAAAAAGGTAAATTATTTTATGAACTTCTAAAACTATTTCGGATCTTAAATTACCAGAAATCACCACTTACTTGACAATTCTAAGCCAGCCCTTACCTTCCCCTTTAAAACAATAGGGAAGAATCTGTTCATCTGGATGATGAAACTTTTGGAAGTAAGAAACAATTTTAATAATTTATGAAATAGCCTCCGAGATCAAAATCACATTTACCATCAAACCAGTTCAATGGATACAATAAACTCTTCAAAGTGTGTCAACACAGACCTGTATGTACCTACCCCTATAGCCATGTCCCCCTTGTCTCTTCAGCTCTAACAATTCTGCCTTTCCCCACCCACCCATTTTCCCTGCCTCCTCAAACTAGGAGGGAGGAAAATGAGAGAACATAGAGGTGAACTTAGGGCTACGCAGACTCAATGTTTCACATTTGCCTTCCAGGGCCAGATTTGGAATAGTTGAAACTTCACCTCTCTCCTACCGCTCAGCAACTGCACAGCGCTGTGCAAGTTAAAGGTCACCTGGGGCTAAGACTGCTGAGATATCTCCAAATGGCACCTGAAGACCCTTCAGGATTAGTAGGCTTTGTCCTTGCATCATCTAAACACTGAAGGCATAACAGGAAAAGGGAAAGTTATTTAAAGGTCCTCTCTAGCAAAGGTTGCAGTAATTTCCTCCTGCATAGCATCCAGCTCTCTCACCTGCTCCGCAGGTGGGAGATGATGTGCACTGTAGCAGGCCTCTCTGGCTGACCTGCCAAGAAGGGAATTGCTCCACCCACCACTGTGCTACTGCCTTTTGCTAACAGCAACCTCCAGAAACCTAGGGAGGCCAAAATTAGACACAGCAGTTTAGATAACCCTGGGAGATATTACAGCTTTTCCTTTGTTCATTCAGCATCACTAGTACAGCAGGCCAGCTCCTGAAGCACTATATTTAGTTCAAGTTAACACCATTTGGTCACACATGGGGATGCGTTTTACCTACATGGTATGTTTGAGAGTCAGATAAGCTTTGCCTCCACACCCTTCATTTTGTATTTGTAAACTGTTCTCTTGGTTCAGCTTCATTTCTCATTCAGCTATAGAGGAATGATAGAGGATTTCAAGCTGAAGAGTGAAACAGGAGTTTAAAAAATGCCTGCAGCCCCTTATTTCTTCCTCCCTCATCCAGGAGTCCTAACTCTCTTCCGCAGCTATTTGGCCAGCAGCTTGTTTCATTGGAGCAGTACAGTGTCAGTTGATTAGTGACTAAATCAAAAGTATGGATGGCTGTTTAGCCTGTGTAAAATAAGCTAGTAGTTTTGAGGCTAGGTCTTCACATCATAGGAATACAGCTGCCAGAACCTCTGTCCCAGGAAAGGCTGACTTAAGTCCTTTAACCTCAGTGCTTCGTTTCTTATTTAAACACAGAAAAAGCTAAATGAGTGATCCTCATTACAAACAGCCTTTTCTCCTCGCCTGTCTTGTAAGGTCTGTGCCTTTCTGCAGTGCCAACTGTGGGTAATCACTTGTTTCCTAGAGTCTTTGATTCAGAGTTTTTCTGGCATCTCTCTCAATCAGAGCAGCCTGTTGGCTTTTGTACTGCCTGATTAGCTGCAACCAAGAGGCAGCTGATAAAAGAGAGGTGAGGCAGGGCCCATGCCTGCTGAAACAGACAGGCCACCTTATAAAATTACCCAGGATTGTACATTCTGTCAAAGCAAAAGAAAAACAGTTATCAAATGAATGTCCTGGTAAACAAGCAATATCCAGGTACCAGGCTGTAAATTGCTCTAAAGGAAAGGTTTATTTTTTTAATATGGAAAAAAATGATGACATTCTGTAGCAATTAAAAGGGAAGTGGAGGCAGACAAGGGATAGTGTTAGATCAATGGACACAGATTTGACCGTGGTAAGGTTGTTAAACAAAATGTAAGAACTGAGGATGGAAGAGAGGAAGAAATGTCAGAATTTAATAGAATTTAATCAGATACCCTCAGGAAGCAGATAAAAAAAAAAGTCATGCAAATATTCAGTCCTCACATCTAAAATGATCCGGTGTAATGCCTAGTGGTTTTGTTTACTCTTCTACTGAGAGGAGTAAGCACTGTTCTAGACCTCTGCAAACCCCACTCTGCTAAGGTGATTTGCTGGCTGGGCCAATGGTTTAGGATTTTGCGCTTTGGGAATTCTGTTCTCTGTTGTATTCCTGTTCTTGCTATGTAGTTCCTAAATGAAGGTCATTGATGAAGTTCTTAGTCTGGAGAAGTACATAAATTATTTTCCCTGGAAAGGATGGCAAACACTCCAAACAACTCCACCTACAACATATCTGATAGTTACTATTGTCAGCCTTAACAAATGTTTCTCCAAATGACATTATGTATATATCATCATGTGTAGAGATGCATAAATTAGTGATGAAGATTAGCTTCAAAATGCTCAGGTAGCTAATAGAGAAAAATATTTCTTGCAGGCAGGGTCAGCATTTGACTAGGCCTAGTTCAAAATAAGCTGAAGCAACTTATTTTACTAGGAATAAGTAAACACTGGAAAATAAACTAGCTCAGAGCTTTTGTTGTGTTGCACAGATACATCTAGCAATATTTTTGCCCTGTACTTCCCACAACAGCTATGCTGTTTCTCATACAATTATGTCTGTCTGCCAGATACATTCAGCTCAGGGAAGCAGGCAGGTACTGACTGAAAAATACTACCTGTCAGTCACCGTAAGAAAAACTTCACCCGATTTGTCTGTTTCAGTCTTATAATGAAGATGTACCTGGTGTTAGAAGTGGCATGAATTTTGCAGTGCTGATGCTTTTCAGCTAAAAACAGAGATTAAATTTGGGGTTTGCGTTAAAAATGTATTGAACATGCTGAAATAAAACACCTTTCTTTTTGTCTCAGATCTTAGTTGTGACTTTCGAAGCTGTAGTTCTTTTTAGTGGGACCTCCTCAGAGTTCTGTGTTTAAGCATGGTTCAGGCCATGAATGAGTTCTGAACTCTGTAACGCCCAAACAATTTAGTAACTGGAATTACCACAATAAGACTTGGAAGAGCAGAAAGGAAATAGATGGTTTTACCAAAGGACTTGAATGCATGGACTTCTGCACTATCCACCTTCGTGTACTATAGCCAAACACAGAACAGAAGCAAGTAGGCAGCTGTTTTCTGTGCTGTGTACAAAGAGCAGCTCTATCTTTTGAATGGTCAAGAAAAAGTAGGAAACAAGGTATGCTGTCTCATCTCTGCAGCAGCATAGCTACAGATTGGAAGAAGCGCAAAGACTTGTTGGACAAGATGGCTTAGAGTTGGCAAACTACATGGAAGCAGAAGTCTTTAGAAGGAATATGACTCCAGTTCTGCAGAGAAAAGCATGAAAGGAAGACTATGTGGAACAAAATTATGCTGGGAAGATGGATTGGACAATCAGGGTGGAGGAGAACACAGCAGGAGTCTACACTATAACTGTCAGCTGACATGCACTTATGCAGGATGAACAATGAACCAAAAAACTAGTAAAAATATCAGAAGCCTCCACTGTAATTTAATTACCGCACTGTTTATCAGTAGGGGTTCAAACCAAAACACTAGCAAGTCAATGATAGTTCCTGTATGCTTGTCTCAGGCTGTCCATGTGCTTCAGAGGACAGAATCTATCTAATGTCACTGTTCTATGATTTTAATTTGCTGTCTCCCTCCACGAATACGTGCTAACAAAATGAAGCAAGCCATAAGTTGAATAACACAAAATAACTTAATTTCTAAAAATCTGTAACTTATTTCCTCCCTGTTCTTTAATATCTAGCTACAACAGAGAAAATTTACTCAAAATGTACTCTCATGTACTTTTATGTTCCCATAAGTTAGCTGGTTTTGTGTGTGTGTTTTTTGTGGTTTGGGTTTTTTTTCCCCCATTGGTTGGGTTTTTTTACCAAGAAAGTAGTAAACAAGTTTCTTCCACAAAGCTGTTGGAATTCCACACAGACATAAAGCCTTTCTCTTGTCACAGAACTCAGTCAACATTCATAACCCATAGTAATGTCACATAGATCCACTGTGAATACGACTATAAGTAAATGTTTAATAAGGTACCTGTTGAAAACAGATTTTGATGGTCAGACTTCTCTACTCAGCTGATAGTTACTCAGCCATCTCTAAGTGGTATCAGTAGAGTGTCACCTGATTTTAAATACAGGTATTCTGATTTGCTTCTCCTAATCTTGATCTTCAATTTAAATGTCAAGTGGAGGAGGAGCTGTGAGTCAAGTGGTTTTTTAACAGTTTTAGCATTTGCATATTGCTTTGAAAGTATGAGGCAATACAGCGTGCCAGTCCTGGAAAATCTCTGGCACTTCTGTAGCACTGTGAAGTATATGCACTCAACAAGGCCCAATCTTTGTTGGAGGACTTTACCTTTGTTTCCTGAATGCCTTCATCTCCTTTCATAGGTATCAAAATTAACTAAGTATCACTGTCTGAACCAAGCTTTTCCATCAAGCAGTATATTGGGACAGCTGAGCACTGAGTTTGTGGCTTATACGTCTGTATCCTAGAGGTATACCTGCACCTGGAAGATGACATCTACTGCAAGTCACAGATGCACTGAGAGGCTTTTGTACATTCCCAATTACAGTGATCCTATGCACCATTGCAGTACTGGGAAACAAATCAGGTATGAAAATTTCTAATGTGTTCTTCTGTGTATGATGTGCCATCAGCATGTCTCCTGCAGTCTGAAGATATTAATCTGACATACACCCACTGTGATGTTCCTCAAACCACAGTATTCCTCTTGGGAGCCTTTCAGCAGCCTTGCTGCCACATTAGGTCAGCTCCACTGCCAGAAAGTGGCTGCAGCATAGCCAGAGTTTCCCCATTCACTCACTCCCCTTGAAACATCTTCCTACACTTGTAATGAAACACCTTGTGAATGTGGCAAGTGGCTGTGGGAAGTCAGGTCCTCACGTTCAGTACTGCACAAGGGAGAAGAAAGGCAACTCACTGGGGAATCCCCCCAAAAAGGGAGTCTGGGCTTTGTCAAACTGTGTAAAGATACAAACTGTGAATTCTTCAGGCACAATGCTCTTGGCAATTCCTGTTTCCTCTCTCCCAGAGCATCTCTAACTACTGTTACACTGCTATGACATCTGACTTTGAAGCAGCAGAGTCATGAGTGACACAGGTCTTTACAGCCCCTGACACAGACATTGTCATTATGTAATCTGTGTGCCGTCACAAGTTTATTTTTGCAAGCAGTTTTGTGCCCTCTGTAAGCACTTGGCAATTACTGGTGACACGTGCTCCATGATTTGGGGACACAGGATTGAAAAGGACATCATTGGTTCACTGAGTGCAGTCCCCCGTATATAATCCTGTTAACAAGTTAATCAAGGTTTAATTTAAGACTAGGTACAGCGCTTGCCTCTGCTGCTCCTACTGAATGCCTGTTCTGGAGTTACTGAGCTCAACACAAGAGGTATCTCATTGTCCACCGCTGTGAACAGATGAATACTGAGGCTGTTCTGCATAGGAAACAAGTCCAATGAGCAATGCAGGGAAATGGTATTGCCTCCTAAGAAAACAGTTGCTTAAATGGAAAAAAAACCCTGCATGTCTTGTTTCCTGATCCTCTTTATCTCTGTCTCCATCATTTCAGCTGAACAGATCTCTACACTGAGTAGTCAAAGCATATCTGCATGCTGAGTAGATACCTCGCAGCTACACTACACCGTTTCTGGCTGTGCTCTCTGCAGAGCCTTGCAGACCTTCTAAGAGGAGATGTATGAGAGATGATTTTGGGGAATGACATCAGATCTTTGGTGGGTAATGGTGCAAAAGGTAACAAACATGAAGCATCTACTTCACAACTTTTCATTTTGTCCTGAAGACTCAGAATTGATCAGAACGATTTTGCATGAAAAACTGCATTTCGTGGATGTTCTTTATTGCTTTATATCAATTTAATCAAATACTTATTTAAAAATTTTAAAGCATGAATTTCGAATTATTTCATGTCTGAAAATTGAGGGGTTTTTAAATCTTATGATTATTTTTACATTTTTTTTTTACATCAACAGTACTGGTGTTAAGAATAACAGATGCAAAGTGGGAAGGTGTTTCAGTATGCAAGAAGAAAGCATCTTGCTCTAGAGAAAAAGCAGATATTCATCATAATAAGTAGTGGAATTTGCTTAATCATTGTTTCTCTGTTACAGATCATCTCAACTATAATGTTATGCCAAAAAAGTAAAATTAAAAAATACCTAGCCAGACCTTCAGTTTTAGTTGTATGTTTATAAAATCTCCCCAAAAAACTTACTTTGTACTTGAAATCAATGTTCAGGTACAGTCCTTTCTACAGTTTTATTTCTCTTCACCTGAACTCCAAGGCAGCCTGATGTAGGCAAGCATCAGTCTAAAGACTCTTCAGATTCATTGATTCCTCCTGATTACAAGACTTTGGGATCAGTGCTTACTTATGTTCACCAAGTTCAGACCACATGAAGAACATATCAGACTGTGCAGAAGATTGTGCAAAACAGAAGATTCCTTGTATTGAGACCAGAATTTGTTTTTCTAGAAACTGAAAATATTTCATGACCACATCTATTCTGCTAGAAAGATGACTGCAACTATGCTCCCGTACTATCTTGGAATAAAACATAATACTCCCCATGTAGATGAACATCCATCTCATCACATACAAACTTAGAGAACTCAGTGGGGCTATTATCTACTGTCCTGGTGGAAAAAAACTTTTAATCCAAAGGAAGGTTAGGTATAAGCATTTATAGGAGTGGTACCAGTATTTTACAAGGTTTATGGCACAGGTAGGCAACAGAGGAAGGAAGCCACATAAAACACCTCACAGCACTCAATAACCATTTAGGAATAACTTTCTGTCTTGAGATTGAATATAAGTAAATAAAAGCCTATGTTATCTACTCTTGAATTTAGGCCAGGACTTCAAATTTAAGTAAGATAACAAGCTCCACTCAAATAAAAAAATACCACAGTGTCATAACTGACCACAAGAGGTCAGAAACTCAGCAGTCCATCTTATTCCAAAGGGAGGCTGGTTATATTTGATTTTCTATTGAAAAGTCTGAGTATCCTTAACCTTAAACAAATGATTGTTTTTCCTTTGATTCTTCTGTGGAGATATAAGAGGACTTAATTTGAAAGCTTTGAAGGCCCGAGTTCTGCCCTGGGCTGGCACATTCTCTGTACACCCTCAAGCTGGTGATGTCCTTCCCACCCAACTCTTAGGTGATGCTTCTCTTCTAGCTCTACTGATAAGTAATACTCAGTAAATACTGTTCTCTCCTTTTTTTTTTCTCCCACTTTTCGGCTGCATTATCTATTAGACTGCAAGCTCTTTGGCAAAAGGAATGAAAGTTACCATCTGCCTGTGCAGTGAGCAGCACTCTAAGATATAAAAAAGAAATGCTTATGATAGCTATATCAAAGGTAAAAGATCAATTAATGTTAAGGCAGAAAACACTGAAGTCAGGGATTCCCAAACTTGTCCCAGCTTTGAATTCCACTTTTATCAGACAAATACTTAAACCCCGCCCTGAATAACTGGGGACCCTACTTAAAACTGCCAACTGAGCTGCAACTGCAAATTTGTTAACCTCTCACTGTAATGGCTAAGCACTGTGAAAGAAGCTGGTTCCTCTGTGGAAAGGCTGAGGAAGACAAACACAAAGGTAAAATTGAGAAACATCACTTGAATCCTTGTAGCTAATTACCTCCATAATTACATAATAAATGTATAGCACAATCTCTACTCCATACAACAAAAGATACAACCTTCTCGGCAATCTACAGCAAGCTTAAGCCATATAAATTGTAACTCCAAAGCCACAAACCACAAATGTAAAACTTCCAGTTACACAAGAGCCACTGGATAAAATATTAAAAGCTATAATATATAATACAAGCTGTGACTTCTGCTGTCTGTCAGTGTAAGGGTGTTACCAAGCATTTCTGCACACCATTA
This sequence comes from Aquila spilogaster, assembly GCA_024606505.1. Classification (NCBI taxonomy): domain Eukaryota; kingdom Metazoa; phylum Chordata; class Aves; order Accipitriformes; family Accipitridae; genus Aquila; species Aquila spilogaster. Next base: position 27,357,790 of record JANHGO010000044.1, on the reverse strand, counting down.
GTACAGAATAAGACACTTTACTACCAAGAAATTGCTGCAGAGATTCAGATGGTAGGCAATCAGTTTCATTCTTTTTTGCATGTGCCAAACTAACAAGTCACTGGAACAGAAGACGATGATAATAATATAGATTAATTATTATTTTTCTCAGCTCCATCCAGGGGTTGGGAGCAGGGGGTACTGGTCATAACATGCTTTGTACATTATTCCTTAACAATCCGCAGTTAGAAAGTCAAATATGTTTTTGGAATAATGATGGCAGTTGCTCAAAGATAGATCTCTATGTTTTGATAAAATAGCAATCCCTTTCAGCTAAGACACATACCATCCATATAGGTGAAATGAGAGAGGGAAGGAACAGCAACATCTTAATACTTCCCTTTCAAAGAAACCTCAACTAGAATTAGCACTGTTCCTATCTAGCTGTGTAACCAGGCAATGAAATCTTGTGGACTTGTAGTTCCTAAATTCCAAAAGAGGAAATTAGCTTTTCTGTGCCTAAATTTTTACTACTTGAAAAATAGGAATAAAACCTAATTGATAAGTAACATGTGAAGATCAGAAAAGTTGACTTGCTGTAAAGAGTAGCAAACAACTACTCAGTACATAAAAAATAGGCTAGATTAATAAATTTGCCCTATAAACAAGTGTCTAGAAACTACTCCTGCAAGTCAAATGATCACACCACAGCCACAAGTTCTTCTTTAAAAATGAACACACTCCCAGTCCACTTGGTTATGGAGACACAGTTGGTAAACATGAACAAAACAGAGTGATACAGTCCCAAGTCTACCAGGAGAAACTGCTGCATTCATTTCCCCATCAGGACAACTTCAGGTATCTGTATTTCCTAGCAGAGGTGGATCTAATAGGATGAGCACTGAAATGACATGGTGTTATCCAAGCATGAAACTTCCAGATGTTAGCTGCTGCCACTTGTGTCTCTCTGATGACAAACAGGATCCCTGCTGGCTACTCTTGACACTTAATGACAAGAATGGGAGACCATGCTTCCACACAAGGGGAGCAATGAGTCCTATAAAACTGCCCATGACTGTCAGTTCCACCCGGGTAGTAACAGAGGTGACACTGCAAAGGGATCTGATGTCACAGCAATGCCTGGTGGTCTTTTATTTTCCACTAAATTGATGCTACTGTGGAATTCTGTTCTGTTGTGTTCCAGTATGGGGTTAAAATGCTCTGTTCTAGCATTGTTGCTTGCTTTCTGGTGCATTCTTCAGTGAGCGAAGCACAGCACCTGCTGAGCCCAGTGGAGGGAACCCCATTCCTCAGAGATACTACATAGTGTGATACAGCATGAAAGAAATCTCTAGCCCTTCCTCCCTCTCATTTGTGAAAAGATGGCTGCAAAGACAACGAACATGCAGAAACTTGCAGCAGGTGGTATAGTGCCTGGCTAATTCCAGTAACAACCATCTGCCCTCTAGTTGCAGCAAATGGAGGGGGTGGATGTGGATGGAGGTGACTCAGCTGAGAAAAGCAAGTAGCTCAGCTGAAGTTGAAATCCTACTAAGCTTAGAACAGTCTGATGATGTTTTTTAAAGGACCATTCCCATTATGTGAAAATACAACCTAAGAAACTTGTTTTGGCAAGTATTTGTTACAGGTAACACCAGCCCTCAACCCGATTTCTTGGGCTTTCGTACCTACTCCTTTAAATCGAGCTTTCCCAAGCGCTGCTCTGAACTCTAGTTCACTAGTTCTAGTTCTAGAACACTGCTCTAATGACCCTCATTATTGACTTGGAAGATGTCATGACTCAAACCAGGTAACAAGCCTTCCTCTGACCTGGAAAGGCACCAGATCTCCTTGTACCCATTTCTTACTGCCCACCCTGTTACTGCAAAGCAATAATGCAAAATTAGCGTGCTCCCTCCAATCTCATGGTGCTACATATCAGGACCTGATCCCAACAGCAGTCCAATGAGAACTGCAACACGAATCTCTGAGGCTTAGACTCACACTTAAAATTTTTCTGAACTACCTGATTGTGAGGAGAGTGACCCCCCTAAAAACTCCACACAAACATAGCATGACTTGAAATATAATAGCAAATTATTTTTTGCCAGTACAGCGGAACTATTTTGAGCACTGGTTTAGATTATACAAAAAAAAAAAAAAAGTCTTTTATAAGCTGCATTTCCAGTAGGCTACTGGTAGCTTGGTGTAGACTACAGCTATCTTGACAAACCTTTTAAGGATTACTACGGTCTGAGATAGAAGCTGTATTTTCTATATACTGTGTTGCAATATGGGATCTGCAAGAGCCACTCTGCTTCTGTTTCTTTACAGTATCACCAGAAGTGAGCAAAAATAGCTCCCATCTCCTCTATGATATAGCAAATGCGCAAGGAAAGCAATTCTGTTCTCTCTTTGTCCTACTGTTGAGCTCCTCTAATCACACAGAATGGAAGGGGTTTTTTTCCAAAAGGGCATTAGAGTTTGCTTAAGATATTGCTAGTTATTGTCAAATGAAGATCAGTTCAAAATAACGTGCCTTTTTTTCTTTGCTAATATTTATACCACCCCTGAAAGAAAAGAAAAAAAAAAAGGACAGAGTAGAAAGAAAAAAGGAAAAAAAGGGGGGAAAAAAAAAAAAATTAAAAAAAAGCAGTCTGCAAAGGTTTCATTTTCTCTCTCATATACCCTAAGCAGCATTTGTATTAGCTGAAATAATAAAGGAACATCTTGAAATAGTTCTTCCCCCCTAGTCTGCTTCTGAGCAGTTGCACTGTGCAGGTGAGTTTAGGCTAGAGATACTACAGAGAGGACAACATTTGCATCTTTTTTTAAAAAGTTCTCCTTGTCACAGACTTGCTTATTTATAATAGTGTTTCTGTTGATATTGTAAAATCTATAGATGTATAGGCTGAAAATAATCAAATGATTATATTAAATCAGTCAAGCTTTTCTATATTTGAATTTCAATTTGACTACGGAGAAGCACAAGGGAGCCATTTCCTGAGTTGTGCACTCAAGTTGTGTTTCAAAGCTATAAAAGCTATAAAGTATCTTCATCCGACATGAATACCACCCAGTAACAATTGTGCAGAATACCTATCTCATCACATTTATGCACAACATTATTTTATGATTTCAGCAGTCGTGGCCAAAGAAGCATATGAAGAAGCTCATGCTGATTATTCTAGAATAAAGATGCAACAGTTCTAAAATTCTGTATTACAAGCTCAGAGACCCTATCACAAAACAGTGTTTGCTTAGACCTTCAATCGATGGAACTGGAAATAGCAGGAAGAAATATTCTAGTTCTCTTGACACTAACAAAACTACAATACATTTTCACCTTCATCATTTAAATACACTGTGGCTTGATCTATATGCTGTTTTTATAATTACCTTCAAAGCATTTAGTGTTAACCAGAGATTCAAAAAGTACACTGGGCTCAAAGACTCCTAGACCTCTTATAGTATTCTCTGGCCTAATGCCTACAAATGGAGGCAGAGAGTCTCCTTTACCTCCTCCTATTGTGTATTGACATTTTATAGCGTAATTTATAAATAAAAGCCTCTCCCTTTGATGTTTCACTAGTCTTTGTACAGAACTGCAGGTCTTTGCATGTAAGCTTCTCTTCCCTGATCCATGAGGCATGCAGGATATGCACAACCTCAGGGATCCTCTCCCATCTGTAATCTCATTTTAAAGGCAATCCTTAATTTGCCATTATTCTTTGTAAATCTACATCACAAAAAAGTCCAGTTCTTTCTCTTTCTGGTGACATCCCAGTAGAAGAAATATTATATTAACAAGTCTTCAGCAGGTCCTGTAAATACTAAAACTCACTTACTCTGCATCATCTGGCAAGAACAAACCTATATTGGGTTTGGATCAAACCACACCACTGCAGCTAGCTGAGATTCCCTGCTGTCTCATAGCAAGAGGATCATTTGCTGAAAAAGCAGCACTGATCACCAGCTGGGGCATTTTTTGTTGTCACTTATTCATTAGGCAAAATCAGATGCATTCAGTGGATCTGGAATATCACTTTGACATGCCTTGAAACCAAACTACATCCCCTACAGTTAATGTGTTCATAAATCAGTTAGAAGTTATAAACGGGAGAAAGATGCAACTCTTCTTGTTTACAATAGTATTCTTAGTAATATAATTAGCAATATTCATTACACTGATCCGGAAGTAGAAGCCGCAGCTCTTCATTAGTCTTTCTCAGGACTACCTAAACCTATCAAAGCATCTTTACTGTTTCCTTCCCAACAATTTCTGGAGCAAGGAAGACCTCACCATACTGGACTTGTGTTGTACTATGTCCAGCAAACAAGACTGGCAAATTTTTCCTGAAACATACTTTAAGAACTACATATATCTAAAAGTAACAAAAACCAAACAACCAAAAAAGGGTAATCACACACATAGTCAGGCTTGCAGAGATATTTCTATACCAGACCCTGGCTGGTTGGCAGGGGGGGTTGAGGGGTGGTGTATTAGTGGATCAGTCAGCAGAGCCAGTATCTCAGCCCAGATTTTATAAAATGAAACTTTTTGGACGAGATAGGAAAAAATCCTAGTTGTAGTAAACTTTTTAAAATTTTTACATGCAAGATTTGTTCACAAGATGAGGTTTGGGATTACAAATGATAACCCAAATGGAGAGACTCTGATAAGTAGCAATATCCTCATCATAAATTCCTGAGAAACAAGGCTGCTGATAAAGACTATCATTACTATAAGGCAAGAAAACACCTAAATGTATGCAACTGATGACATATCAAGATCCATATAGCTGTACTGAGATATATTTCTGTGCAGACAATGAGAAGCATGTTTCCAACTCAGTCTGCAGGTATGGCATAAGCATAATATATCTATGCCAATGAAAAAGTAACTAACTGTTGTCAAATGTCATCCTTTGCCTCCGATTTGATTTGATGAGACTGGTAAAATTTGACAATGGAGGAATTTCTAAAATCTCTTAAAAGACTGAAAATATGTCCCTGTAATGCCATATCTAATATTCTGTCGTAGAAAAACTCCTACCGATTACATATAATCAAACAAGGGCTTAACCTAAGGTTGATATTTTCACTTGCTTTAAATGTTAAAATTGTTGCTATATCATGAAAAGTCATTTTATTAAAATGTCATTAAACAAAATCAGCATTAACATTTGAGCAGCACCACTACCACAAACTTCCTCTGAGCAATCTGCAGAGCAATAGACTGTTTTGCATAGGAGCTGGCCAGATACATAATCTTGACAGGGTTTCTCACACGTATGACTGAAGAGAAAATTTGTCTGTGTAACAGGATGCTTAACAGTTTCCTTTGTAAAGAATACAGATCGTTCAAGAGCTGTTTCTCAGGCTCTATGAATCTAAAAGGAATTTAAAAAAAGAAAAGTTTGTCACTAAGATGAGAAGATATCACTTTGAACATGTTTAAGGAATACCTCTTCTGAGGAAGAGGCTGCTATTTTTCCCTGTTGGTTTACAGAGCAAAACTATATTTCAGCAGATGGCTCATTAAATTTTTGCACCATGACTGTAGTAGGAGAAGAAAAAACAAAAAAACCCCAAACAAACAAAAAAAAACAACCCCACACCACAAACATAGGAATAAGATCATTGGCTGCTTGCTGTGTAATAAAACCTTTTTTTAGTTTTCATTCATGCAGTGATCAGCAGACTTAATATCTAGACCTAGCTTACAAAAGAATTCTCCTCATGTTTACAAGCTAGTCTCTATTTAAAAGTGGCACTGTTTGTGGGTAAGATATATCTTTAGACGAAAGACTGAAAACAGATTCCATCTAACATTTCCTGCTAGGACTTCTTTTCCTTAAAAACCTTCAAAAGGGAAGGTTCATGTTTTTGTTCTGTATACCTTCTGCTAAAATTTGAGATCCAAGTTTGGAAATCTCAGCAACAATCTTCATTGCCATCCATTCCATGGCCTGCTCTTCCTGTTTTCCAAAACCAAAATGCTGTATTTATTTCAAAAATGGGATATCCTGTTGGAAGGCTTTGAGAAAAAAAGAAAGAACATACTGAGCCTTGGACCTCAAGTACTCCTTCCTGTACCTTAAGAGAAATAAAGACATAGTTCTACTCAAAAAAGGAAATGTGGCAGGAAAAAACACTTGGGAGTTAGAGTCAGAGCAATACTTGAGGAATAAATAGTACAGAAATAATTATAATTGTATAAATGGTTATTTTTTCATGGAAGTTCCTACATACTGTTTATAAAGCCCCCTTTCAATATTGTAAACTTGGAGTAAAGCACTTTGACAGGAACACATATGAGCCCCCATTCATGGACTAGACTCTATAGTACTGTTCTTTAGCAGAAGCAGAACAGAGGGTCCTTTCACTAAATCAGAAAATTGTTGAATCTTCATTAAATATAAGTGGGCTTGCTCCAGATAGCCATCTGTATAGTCATCTCCTACACCGGAAATACTTATTTCAGTAGTACTTTTTCATGCTTTTAATAGTCAAAACAACTTCCGCATTAGCCTTATACAGCAAGACAGTAGATGAAATCATGACAGAAAAAATGAAATTGTGAGGTTTTCCTCATGTCTTTCTGAGTGAGACCCAGCTGCCTGAACATGGGCCTCTACTGCCATCTCAGACACTCTGGGGCACCCTCTTTATTTCGTGGTAGCCTCAAGCTACCATTCTAGAGGAATGTAGGTCTTTTTCAGATTCTGTGTCATATCTTCCAGCCCTGTAGAGATCTTTTTGATAGCCTGAGGGGTACATCTACAGCATTAGATATTTACTTTAGTTTCCTGCTTCACCCTGTGTTTTTGTACCCTCCTTATTCACCATCTTCTACAGATGTTAGTTTATCCCAAGCTCCTTTGGGGTGAACCAATCTGGTCACCCTGAAATGCATCCTAATGCAGCTCTAAGGACAGTTCACTCTAGTATCTTCTTTCTGTGGGCTGTAGGGATGAGACTAGGTCAAGTCTAGCTGCCTCCACACTGCACCAGTCTGCCATGACTACCTCAGCAGGTGTTCCACCTTCAGGTTGCTCCATATGTACTCATGACACATAGAGAGCATGAAGCATACACTCTCAGCTTTAGGTCATAAAATCTCACTCTGGCAAACCACAACACACTCCATACATTGTTTCAGGCACTTTAAACTGAGAAGGAAAGAAAATAAACTCCCTGCTCCCTAATGCCATTTGAGAGGGATGGGTTGGTTTGTTCCCTTTTCAGTACACCCACAGTTCCATTCAGCTAACTGCAAGGAAGGCGGAAATCTCCTTCAGTGGGATAGAGCAGGTCAGTAGAAGGCAGCTACAGCTATATCTTACCTGCCACAGCTGGGCTCATCAGAACTTAACTATCAGAATTTATCTTCATTTTTCAGAATTGAAATTACATTACAACCATTTCCCAAGTTCGTGGTCAGACTTAGGAGTCCACAAATGCTAAGTGCTAAGTAAACCCATATAAAATAGGAGGCAATCTCTACTCCCAAAGCTCGAAGTCAAAAAGGGGACATGACATGACGTGACAGTTAGGAAGGGATATTCACATAGCAAAGATAGAAACAGAAGATAAGAATTATTGTCATTGAAACAATCAACATTATTATAGAATTCTACGAATTGGAGCTTCTAATATTATATTTAATTAAATCAATGCATTATAACTGCTGAGACTGCACTTTCATACCTTACTTTGTTTAAAAAGTTGCTGGAGTCATATTAGGTTTACAGCTTAAAAATTCAAGAATGGCCAATATATCAGAATATGGGAATTAAGACTGTAAGATGGAACCCTTGATGTTAATGAAAGAGCATATTTAATTTAGCCAATTTTTAAAAAGACATTTAAATCAAAGAGACCAGCTGAATTTTAGCACAAAGCTAGGATAATCATTATCCATTTGTCCTAATGTTCTTCTGAGCAATCACTTTGTGCAAAGGCTTATGTGGGACTAGAAGAAATTCTCATCCCCATAGGAAAAAAAAAAAATCACAATATTTTTTTCAGTAAGCAGAATCCCCTCTGAAATCTTTACAGTAACTGAAAAAACATAGATTGCTTGCAAAGGATGAGAACACAAGAACACTAACACTGCTATTCTTTATTACCTGTACCCTCAGATATGAAGAAAATAAAAAACTCCATGGTTATTTATAATGTGAAAGGAAAAAGGCTTTTGTAAGCATGACCTGTGCCGCGGGGTCAATCTATCCAGGCTATTTAAGGCACAAACATGCACTAAGTAGCTCCCTAGTCCAGTCTGACTAGCTGTGAAGATTCAGAGTGTTGCTACAAGAATGAGAATGACATTTTGACAGATTGTATACAACTAAAACTGTTCTAGCTACAATATACTAGTTTTCTGAGAAATGGAAAATGAGGCTACTGGGCACAGCTGGGTCCTGAGAAATTTTAAAGAGAACAACTATGACATGACTCAGAGGGAGACAGGTGAATGTTCGAGAATTGTGTAAATCCGAAAAATTGCAGAAAGCGACTGATACAGGAAAAAAATATAGTCAAACAGTCTACAGAAAGCAGAGTCAAAACTCCTGGGAAAATTCTTGGTTCTGTTCCAGAGTCAGTGTGACCACAGGCAAATCTGAGCACCCCATTCTCCCATATGAAAAATGAAGCTAACACTTGTGTCATATTAGACTTATGATGCTTATTCAAAAGCTTTTTGGAAGTTCCTGGATGCAACAGAGCGTGTATTTAACACTTTGGAGACAAATACCGCCCTTTACATATCCAAAAAGGGGTCAGAGATATTTGGAATTATAGCACTACTTGAGCAGTTCTCTAAATCAGTTAATAGAATTATTACCTGTGTGGATAAAGTTCTTTTAATCTCCAAAGACAATACATATTCTTTGGCAGGCAGACCACCACTGCCTTATATTATAAAAATATGGGAAAAGTTCTATGTATTTGCATAGCAACCATACAGCAATTACCTGCATGCATTTTCCTCTTTCTGTCATTGTCACCAAAAGCTAAGAACAATAAGCACCTGAGTGGAAAATAAGTCAGTGGGATACTCAGAGATCTTCATTGTGGCCTTCAAGCTTGTTTTTGGAAAAGCTTTGCTAGTGTAGTGATAATCACCTTTAAACATCACCTTGATTTTAAAGTATTTTTACTGTATGCCTCCTCTCCAACCCCAACAGGATTTTTCATTCCACCCCTTTCTGGATCCCCATATGCGGATCACTGCTCGGAGGACTCAGTTAAGGACAACCAGAGAACTAAGACAGCCAGGCACTTCCAATAACTTTTTCAGTCCTAAAGCCTGTCTAGAACTAACAGTGCTGGTACAATAGTCCTGTTTACTCTGTATTTGTGAGATTTCCTCTGTATGACTGATGGCTATTGAGAAATGTCTGCCATAGCAACATCAGGCACTGTTTAGTCACACAGTACCTTTTGATCTCCTGCCACATTGGCAACAGCCCTATTGTGCTGGTTTCAAAACTGAAAGGTATCTCTGCCTTACTCGGCACAGGACCTTGCCTGGCTGGAGTTGTAACGTTTCATTTTAAAGCCTTTTGAGGCAGGGAAGAATTACTTCAGACAGACACACTAGAAAAGAAAGAACCTACTACAGTTATTTTATGCTGTCTCATTAATACACAAGCAGCATCTTCTAAAACCTAAATTCAGGTGACAGTCAACAGCTACAGAGATTGAAATAAGAGAATAAATTGATGTAATTTTCACCTTCATTTAGCATTTCTACATGTAAATTATGCCAGCTGAGACTCTCTCATCAACTTTCAAGTTCAGTCCAGTGAGCTGAATGGAATACTGCCTTCCTCTCCACAGCTCTGCATTTAAGTGTTGAAAGACCTGAAACAGGTCTGAAGGAAAATTTATACCTCTTTAGATTTGCTTCGAATTTTACTGCCTGTATCTTTTGGAGACTCACCACTTGTGCAATCCAAGGAGTAATTAAAAGACATTTTTATCAAAAGGGTATCCTTCAGTTATTTTTCCAGAATCCATATACTAGGACCGTGTGTGTGTTTCTTCAAAAGGATTATTTGCAAAACAAGGTGGGGATACAATGGAAGAGATCTGACATGCCTTTTTTTTTTTCCTCCCAGTTCTGACATTGCTACTGATTTCATAATCAGGTTTCACTGCTTCAACACATCATACACATCGGGTCATATGCTCAGTGATAATTTAACAAGTATAAAGGAGGACAAGGAATGACACAGTAGGTAAGACACTGGGTTGTGCTTTAAGAGATATATTCCAGTTTTACTCAAAGTTCTTGCTGTACTGTTGACTTCTTGCCAGATGAATTCTCTCTGCCTCATTTCTCGATCTATAGAAAGTGAGTATTATTTTTGTACCTACAAGTAGTATTACAAGGCTAACCTAGTTAATGGTTGTGAAATGATCCTATGTTCCACTAGTGGTAGTAGCTATGTAAATAATTAGATATTCAGGAAAAGTGTATGTAGGATATTAAGCTCAGCAAACATGCAAATAAACATTGTTAGCCATGACTCGTTCTTCTCAAAATGTCCTTACTCCATATAATTATGCCAAGTGATTTATAAATAGTTCATGGAAGTATCTATGCAGATAATCATCTACCCCCAAACTCTCTCATGCTCAGTTTAGCAGCCATAGAAGTCGCAATGTAACAGATTAGATTTGAGCAAAAATACTTACCCAGCTGCTACAAATATAAAGATAGAAAATATCTGCAAAATACTTTGATCTTCATGAATATAAGGCACTATAAAAATGTATAAAATACTATTACACAGCTGTAATAGTGGAGACAAGGATTGTTATGCAAAACGAATGCAATGATGCATTTGTTCAAGTGTACTGTCTTTCAAATAAACAGAACTTAAACTCAGATACTTTAGAGAAAACTCCAGTAAACCACCCACTACACAGTTCTGGAAAACTACCCCTGACAATTTGTACCTTCAAGCTCAAGGACTGAGATTCTTTAAATGTTCTATTTCCTGAGACTCATGTAATTATCACATCTTTATCCAAATCCTTCTAAGCTCTTTGTTCTGAATAATATCTAGTAGTAAATTGCACATGCCATTTGTCCTTGTATAAAAAACTAGAGCCACTCCCACTCAGCACCTTTTGAAGAAAAGCAGAGAGGAGCATCTATGCATTTTCCCTCTTAGAAAACATTTGCCACTATATCTGTTTGCTTGCATAACTCCCCTCAAGTTCTGAGGTACAGATCTGAGTAACAGCCTCCCAGCTACAGATTCTTCAGCACATTAAGGCTACAGTCAAAAAGGTCACTCACTGGGCAATGACAGGTGTGGTAGCTTCCCAAATAAACAGATTCAGTGCCCACACATTCCTATTTTTAAACCCATCTTTTGCTTCAATGTTGCAGATGCTGTGCACTTCAAGCAACAGCTGTACAGTTACAAACCTCCCACATACGACGCTTCAGAGCTTCTTTCAGGGTGACATTGGAAGTTTTGCTCAAATATTTCCAACTCATAAGTTTATGCTGGGATTTGCAGAAATACATTCAACTAACCAGTACAAGTGAACCAAAAGTATCTGATTTATTTTTAATAATCTCACCTGGTTCACAACAAATTTTTAATGATGCTAATTGCAAGCCTACTACTTAGAGTAGCTTCCCTCAAAAGGGCACAGTCAACATAAATAGCTTAAAGGCTCTTTTTGAGTTTACCAAATAATTTTGAACCCTATAAACCACTCAGAAGACCATGTGCAAGCTTAACGCTTAAAACCACTTACATACCTCAGCTGCTGAGAATGTACTTGTGTCCTTAACAAGAGCGAGATGCAAACCAGTTCAGTTCTCTCAGTGACTTGAGCTCATCTGCTTATAACTCACGGTGAAGAACAGGATTTCATCATTGTATCCCTGAACAGTTCAAGATTTATTGTACTGCCATAAATTAAACAGATTAAATAATGTGCCAACAGCAAAACTGAACTTGGTGATCTGAGCTGAAAACTGATTCCAGGTTTCCACAGCTGCTGTTCAGTATCTTTATCATTTCTGTTCTCACCAAACAGCTGTACACTCAAAAATTTAGGATAATAAGCATGATCAGTAGCAGCGAGTAGTGTATTTATTGGTGGTAAACTGACATGTGATGGCCACTGACCCTGTATCTGTCAATACGACTCTGTTACAGACACGTACGTTTAAAGCCTTTTCAATGCCTCTATACATTCCCTAATAGCTTTCAGTTTGGGCAGTCAACATCATGTAACTTTACCAAGGATCTTATTCTTAGGTCTTGCCTATATTCCATCCTGAATAGATTACAACTCACTCACCTCAAAACAGAGCAAGAATTCCTGTGTTTCCTTCAATTTTTTTTCTTGAAGCTCCTGGGCAGTTCCAACAGCACTGGAAACCACAAGAGCTGGTCAACAAAGCTTTAGTGTAACTAAATTCTACACTGTGTGATTTTTTGGTCACCTGTCTCATGTATAGAAAGGGCATTGGGTAGACCCATTTTTGTAAAGTGCTCCAAACCCAGAAATGAAACATTAGGAAAGTTCAAACAACTATTCTCTAAATATAAAAACTAATACTACTCAGGTGCCTATGCAGTTTTCCCTTTGCAACTCCCATTTTTCTCCAAGTCATTTATTTCTTTGCCCTTTACTTCCACTGTCACTTATGTCCTTGCTTATTGGCCTATTTTATTTCTGCATACTCCAACCTCCTGCGCCACTCTGAGTAGAGCCCTGAATAGCAATGGGAATGGAGCTTGGTGAGTTGACTAGGAAGAAGCATGGAGAAAAGCAATGATGTTTAATGCCCACTTGTGTTTATTTGCGGTGGGGAAATATAACAGTACTTCATTTTGGTTGTATCTGGCAACTTAAAATAAAACTTGTTTTTTTAAACAACGCCATTACATTTCTTTTTCCAGGGAGAAAAAAGATCAGTTGGGTTGTTGGGGGCAGGGATTGGTGGGGCAGTGGAGAAGGCTGGATGCAGGGATTTGAAGAGGGGATAATTTCTGAGCTAATTCTCTTTTACACCAACCGAGTTGGGGTGGGGATTTAATCAATATTAGTATTAAAAGGAGCTGTGAAACTTGCTGCAGGCAGCACTATGTTGATCCTTTTTTAGCTTAGTCAATTACTAACTACAAATTTGAATAGCAGTTAACAGGGGTACTTAATCAGCCATGTAGGCTTTGTCTATGGTATATATTGAAAGTGCCACCTAGTGGAAAATATCGCTTTAATGAGAGGCTATTTCTGTGACTATTTTTAATTCATGAGTGACTATACAGCTATATGAAATGTAGCTGTGGATCACTCAGTCACCTATACTGAGACACTCTGTCATATCCAGGGATTTTTTCCCTACTAAAGCAGGGGGGCAGGGAGGGAGGGCACACTAGTTCCAGCAGCAGCACCCCCCCCCCAAAAAAAAAAAAAAATCCTTGATGTTAGGTAAGAATTAGATTAAAATAATCCACATACAGTCTGTGGTCAGCAGCTAACAGCCTACTAGTACCTATGGTGCGAAGAACAGAACGTGCTCCTAGGGATCTGTGTTCATAGAGCTCTCAAAACCATTATCTAAGATAAAAGAATTTCACCAGACAGGATTTAGCAGCCCTAATTTAGTTTTGCCATATATTAAAAAATAACGTAGTTTTCTTCTAAATTTCAAAGAGCTGCAGACATGCAAGTTTCCACCAGCAGAATATACACAGCATATACACAAACACACAAAAAGCAGAGTACTGGAATGCCAGATTACATTTTACCTAACTCAGCTGGCCACTGAGTTCATAACAAGCATTCATCTCACAGTTTGTGGGGGTTTTGGCAGAGACTGAAAACCTTCTGTTACGCATCAGGTCTGCTGCTATGTCAGGTATGAACTGACCGAAGTGGGCTTCTTGTCTATGGAACAAGTTTTCCCTCCTATTCCTGCGGGCAGCCAAATTGATGAGCTGAGGTCCTGCAACAGTGGCAATAGGCAAGTAGACTGAGGCAGTGAATGGGACTTCAGATGCGTTTGTACTTTGTTCTGGAAAGCTTATTGAGCAGACCATTTTGGTTAATTCCTACACTTGGTACTGAATTATCAGGTTAGGCTGCAAGAATTTCACCACTTTCAATCACATTGCGTAAGTGGCATGACTCACACAGCCCAAGGATATGCAGCACATTGCAAGGTGTTAAAAATTCAAAGCACAAAGCAACCTGAAAATAACAGATAGGAAAAGAGATATTCTTTTCAGAACTAGTGGACATTTTCAGTGTTCTTATGAGACAGCCATTTACTTTAGCCATCTTAAAGGCTAAACATACATCAACATATGTTAGCTAATTCATTTCACAAGTGATTAAAGAAAGAATTCATGTTTCGCACTCCTCATACAGGATCTCTTTTGTGGCATTTACTAAATTCTATCATATCACATGAGGTCATGAGTGTTACTTCTATTTTACAGATTAATATGGATCCCACGTTATCCGGTTAGCCCAAGGTAAATAAACAAATGAGTGGCACTGAGAATCATCTATCTCAGTGTTCACGCTACCTCACTTCTACGTCTTACTGTGTACTCAGATATGTCGGTTCTCTCTTTACACAACAGAGTGCTAAGCAGAGCCATCCTGGAAGTTGGTATAATTTTTTTAAGAGCATATATACTGATTAACAAAGAAAATACATTAGAAACATGGCTACTCCTTAAAGAATACAAGATGAAAATACTACAGTCCTGCTCTTTGTTCTTCACTGTCATCACCTCATAAGACACTTCTACTAGTGTGAAGCGGGTGTAAAATACCATCTTTCTGACTAGATGCCATATTAGATTACCTGAGAGGCAATGTATCAGTGTAAGAGAGATCAGCCCTGTAAACTCACACACTGAGCTGTGTGTGGCAGCTCAGTAATCCAACTCTGTATTGCAGCACATTTTAGACCTTTGAGCACTCTGTTAAACAGAAAATTACTTGTAGAAGTTAACTTTATTAAGTTAAAAGTTAACTTTATTAAGTTAAGCCTGGCATATTCCATAATAGTATTACTTCAGGTTTCAAAAGACAGATGCTACAGTTAATTAAATAGCACAGCAAAAATCTCTGCAACATAATCAAAATTCTAACCCAGGACTCTTCACTAGCTTTGCTGCTTCCTGCATCTGGGCATGTGACAGATACAATTCACATTACTTAAGGCACTCCTATTCTTTATAGAGCAGAACAGACCCAGAACTCTGAAATCTGAATAAGGTCATAGTCACTGAAAAATTTGAAACATATCCTTGCCATTCAGCCAGCTGACCACTAGCTGTCCCCATTGCTTCACAGGAGTAAACGATCAGTGTTGGACCTGGAACAAAACATCCCTCCAAAAATGAGTACTGCTACTTCTAGAGGGGAAAAAAAAATGAAAGCTCAGAAAAATTAAAACGACTTACTACAGTTCTGTAAGTCTGTAGATAAGAAAATGGATGTGTAGGAGAAGGCCTACATCCCAGGACAGTGGTGTGGTTACAACCTGAGACAAATCAGCATGGAAGGCTTAGGATACAATCTTAGCAGATCTATGGCTTTATGACATGACAAAGGAAAGTCCTGGAGACCCATTCATGGAGCAGAATAGGAATAATCAAACTGGACCGGAGCATTCCAATGTTCCTGTGTAGTCTCTGACCACAGCCATCACATCATCATCTGCAGCATCTGATAAAACCACCTTAAGAGATATTTTTCCAACCAGTATATATGGTGGCTGCTTCTTCCTAAGCTCAGAATATAGAAACTATGCAAACTTAGAACTGGAAAAATGTATCTCAGAGAAGTCATAGGGTGAAGGTGTTTTAGGCTCATCTCAAAACCATAAAGTTCTTTCCTGAGGATTCAGGACAATTTCTCATCTCCATTCATCTTTTAGCTTCTCAATGTGAGCCCAGAACACAGAATTGTTAACTATATTTGTTAGATCTACAAGATTTTGGATTTGGTCTCTTCAAAAATCAGCTTGGAGAAATCTTATTACATATTGATAATGGTTGGGATTTATTATCACATAATAGATGCTATTAAGAAGGCAGAATAATATTTTACAAGGCAAATAATTCCACCTTAATTGCCTTTTTAGCCTTAATGCTGCTACTCACAAAAGAATGATGAAAGACTGTATATGCTTAATAAAATTTGTGTTATGAATTTGGATGCTATTTATTGCTTTTTGTTCAGCCTTTGTAAATCAGACCCATTATGTGCTCTGTAATATTCGCTCATAAAAATCAAAGACAAGGCAATGTCATTTCTAATGTGCCAGGCCTCCAGTATACGCCTCTAGCCAGTGAAACTGCTAATAGGCCATACAAGGGCAGTTGTCACTCAAGTCAGCTATTTAGATCAGAATCTACCCCCCCCCCTTTTTTTTTTTTTTTTTTTTTTACAGTCAAGCAAATATGAGAAGGGTCATAAAGGTTAAGATTACTAATATTCTTCAAAATATAGTTATAGGGAAAACATACTCAGGAAAGAGAGACAGATTCCTGCTTTGTTACTCCAAGCTTCTGCTCTGGAGGGACCTCTCTTCTACTCCGCCACTATCGTTCCTGCACACCAAAGCATAATGCACTAAACCAAAATGTTTGCAGAGAGCTTTATTCAGAACAGCAAAATTAAATTCAGAATTGTCAGTGCAGGATTGTTAGCAAAATAATGTAAGTAGTAAAATGTGAGTTCTAAATTTCACCAAGTTGGAGAGGAAGAGTTCAGAATTCAAAATATATTGGCAATTTTCTTTAAAATGGGCTAAAATCCTGAACCAAAACTCCCCTCAGTTTGAAATCTACAATTTAGTTCCAAATTCTGAACTTTGCTGTATGTAGTATAAATGTAGACAAAAATGTTGGGCATCCAATGCGCCACTAGCTACCTACTGAATGCCTGTGTGAACTGTGATTTTTTTCACATATGAATGCACTCTATTAGTGCATTCTAACAGACTTTAAGCTTTATTCACCAAAATAAGTAGCTCCAAATACTGTACACATATAGTACTGTGTACAAACACTTTACAGATGTAACAAGTGACTGAAGAAACTTCTGAATTTTTTTTCCAGAAGCAGCTTTCACTGAAGAATGGCATGTTTATAAAGGATTGGGTATACATATTGACTGATCTCCCCAAGACGACACTTGTTACTAATACATATTCTTGCTAGAAAGTATGAAAAGCAACTCAAATCCAAATCCCTTTATAATTTGTGTTTGAGAACCTATTAAAACATTTAATTTTAAATTAACTATATCAGCATGTCATTATTCACATACCCCCAGCAGTTAAAAAACATGTAAGTCTAAAGACTGGTTCAACTAATAGGTTAGATTGAAATGATATAAATTAAAAAAACTTGGACTACCCAAAACCAAAATACAGCTTACTGAAACCAGACCAACTTAGGGTACTTGGGAATCCAAAGGAAGCAGTTTCCTGCTTAGTGGTCACAGCATGTGGCCAGAGGAGTAAAGTATTGTCAGTTGAACAATCATATATTCTAAAGTACTTTCTTCAAGCAGTATGGAACAAGGAAAACAGTCTCCTTCCATGTCAATACACACATGCTAGTCAAAAGCATCAAAAGGTATTTTTATGTCATAATTACAATTTTTTTCTAATAAACATGAATAAACACTACTGTAGTACTTTCAGTAGCTTCATGAACCAAATTATACCATTATGCAAAAATTGATCAAAATGTTTCTCATGTAACCATGTTGCAGTAGGATAGAGAATGAATGCATGACAATAGTCTGGTGTATCCAACATTCTTGAACACTGAAGAAAAGCAAATCTAAATCCAAACTATGCAGTGAGACCCAGCCCTTCTGCAGCATTTTATGCTGTCAGTACATTAGGTAGCTAAGGCCTGCAGGAAAAGTTTTGTCAAATGAACATAATGAGAACATTTTCCAGGCAGCTGGAGGGCTACAACTAATGCTACTGTAAATGAGCAAATGCTGCTTCTTCCTCTGCCTGATTTATTGGTACACCTGCATTCAGGAGAGGTATAGAAATGCTTAAAAGGATGAGTCTTCAACAGTTTTTAAGAGGAGGAAAGGAAATTGAAATCAAGTTACAACAAAAAAATGTAAAGAATCTTTCTTTGTAACTATTTCAACAGAGTATGAACTTGAGAGCTACCAAGCAACCACACTGCTCTAAGTGATTGAGAAAGGAAGTGAAACACTCCAGTAAAAAAAAAAAAAAAAAGAAAAAAAGAGGTATATATAGATCATGCTACATTTAAATCCCATTGCATTGGTAACTACAGACGCAGGCTGCCCAGAAACACCTAATTTGTAATTAGACAAACATGATTTATCTTGCTGATATAGGAGAATTAAGCTGTTCAGATACACGATGTACTGATTATTGACTTCCCTAGATTTTAGGAGTCTATACCAGCAGCCATACTTGGTCATTTTGAATGGCCAGCTGTCACAGATGTGTAAATTGCAACTGAATAAGCTCACATACGCAAGCAGAAGAAACAGCTTCTGCCAACTTCCCCCAACCTAATGATTTTTAAAATACCTTTCAACAATTATGCCGGCAAAACTTCATCCTCCAAAAACTCACAAGAAGCAAGAAGTAAAAGAGCACAAGTTTTACCCAAATGCACAGTAGGAAAATCTTAACAAATAGTAGGAGAAAGTAGCCTGTGCTTCTCCACCTAGCCCTGAAATTAACAGTTAAAAAAAGGTTTTTCCACAACTACAGCCACAACCCATCTTGTGAATACAGCCTAAGGACACCATTCTCTCACAAAGGGAAACAACGGTGTTGTCAGGTGTGCGAAGTGATTCTTTCCTCCTGAGAACCAGGAGGAACCTGTAAGTTTAAATGGTGTTAAAGTGCAAAAGACTCTCAAAGAAAAAATACACCTCTGAACAAAGAAAAAACTCATTATACTTTGCACCTGTTTAAGAAAAAAAAATCCTTTTAACAAGTTGGTTCATTAATAAAGGTGCAATTAAGTATCACATCATTAAAGGAACAGGAATTAAAACAGAGTAAATTCTCATTAAGAGACAATGCTAAGGTATCTATCTCATTAAAAAAAAAACGAAACAAAACAAAACAAAAAAAGAAATCAACACTTTCTCTCCTCACTTCTGGTTATAGATAATCTCATAGGAATTTGTTACTTACAAACATAGGATTGCTCCTGAAAGTTAGGAAACTGCTTTTTTGAGCTAAAAAGCTAGAATTTGCTCCCATATTTTTAAGAAAAGGTGTTACTTATTGTGAACAAGCACAACAATGAGAACAGAAAAACCTTTAGGGAAAACTACCACTCATTTCAATATCACAAACAAGACATAAGCATAGGGAAAGTGACAAATTTTGCATTCTCTCAATAACAGATTCTCTTTCTGTTAACATTGTAAGTTAGAATAGAGAAACTTCAATCACTGTGGCAAGCAGCCAGCTCATGAATAGGCTTGCTAACATCAACAAGACTATTCGTATGAACAAATGCTCAAAATGACTATGAGACTTCTTGTATATCCTTTGTAATGTTAAAATCAGTAGGATTACTGTCGTTTCTAAGTGCTCTCCCACATGGACTAAGAGCTGAAGTCAAGAAGAGTGCTCATGTGAGAAACTATGCAAGAGCTGCAGTTAAAGACTGAACTGGTCCTTTGTTTTCAGTTTAAGAAAATAATATAGCACATTCTCACAAAAGAACTACCAGACTAGCAGATACCAGGCTTTAACTAACTATAACCTAGTGCCTGAAGTTAGATTCTGACATGTATTGCTCAAGAAAAATACTACTTCTACTGTCTGAACAGTTATTGGTTAACTAAGTATGCAACTCTGCTTGAAGACCACGAGATTTCAAATTACATTCAAGAAGTATAGAACTGGGATGGTAATACATAAAGGATCTGTGAGAAAGGAAGCACTAGAACTAGCAGCAAGGTGGGGTTGCCTGCATGGTCAGCCCTTCATTTGAATGCAAATGTAATTTTGGGGCAGGCAGTTATCTGTGACATCAGGCAGGACCTTAGTAAACTGTTACCACCAGCACCTGGTAAAACCATTGTTAATCATGTGTAGTAAAGGGACATCAGGGCTAGCATGAGTCATTTATAGAGCCAGTCAGGGCTAGAAAAGAGAGAAAGAAAGAGGAGGGGAAGAGAGATCAAACAAACACTGTGAGGAGCAGGATGTCCCAGCAAGACAAAGCCAGGCTGTGAGCATCATGTATGTGAGTTATCTTTTGGATAAAGAAACCAGCATGTATCCAGGATCTGCAAGGTGCAGCAGCAACAACCTGCCAGTGCAAAACTTTGTGTCTACTCCACCCTATT